>CM039504.1:29274952-29420772 GCA_022432975.1 Begonia masoniana
AGCATCCTTTGCTTTTTCAAAATGTCATCTTCTTCCACATTGATTGTGGCTTGAAGGTTCTCATCAAAATTGACATTAACAGATTCTTCAACAACTGGAGTCCTTTTGTTAAAGACTCTATAAGCCTTACTAGATAGGGAATAACCAAGAAAAATTCCAAGGTCAGATTTGGAATTGAATTTTTTCAAGTTATCCTTGGTGTTTAGTATGAAACACTTACAACCAAAAGCTCCAAAGTATTTGACAGAAGAAATTTTTCCATTCCAAAGTTCATAAGGAGTTTTCTCTAGAATAGGTCTTATGGAGACCCGATTTAATACATAGCAAGCTGTGGAAACAGCTTCTGCCCAGAAATATTTTGGAAGAGAGTTTTCATTGAGTATGGTCCGAGTAAGCTCTTGAAGAGACTTATTCTTCCTCTCAACAACACTATTCTGTTGAGGGGTTCTCGGGGACGAGAAGTTGTGCTCAATTCCATATTTGAGACACAAGAGTTCAAATTTTTCATTCTTGAATTCTCCACCATGATCACTATGAATAGCAACAATGATGAGCTCCTTTTCATTTTGAACTCTCTTTCTAAAGCTAGAGAAGGTATCAAAAGTTTCATCCTTTGAATTTAGAAAGAATACCCAAGTGAATCTAGAGAAATCATCTACAATGATAAAGGCATAATGTTTGCCTCCTAGACTAGCAATATTTGAAAGACTGAAAAGGTCCATGTGAAGTAGTTGTAAAGGTTTGGACGATGTGACAATGTTCTTTGAGGCAAAAGAGTTTTTGGTTTGCTTGCCCATTTGACAAGCATCACAAATTCTATCCTTGTCAAAGGATAGTTTTGGAAGTCCTCTAATATGATTATTCTTGGAGATCTTAGCTAAGGTATCCATTCCTACATGTCCTAACCTTCTATGCCATGACCAACTATCACCAGAGGATTTCACAGCAAAACACTTCTCATTCACACAATCAAAATCATCTAAGTTAATAATATATATATATATTCTCTTTCCTATAACTTGTGAATAATATCATGCTATTTAGACTATCTTTAATCACACAAGCATCAGATTTAAATATTACTTTATACCCCTTATCACATAGTTGACTGATGCTAAACAAGTTGTGTTTCAACCCTTCAACTAATAAGACATTTTCAATGATGGGGTTAGAAGGGTTACCTATATTGCCGATGCCAACAATTTTGCCCTTTTTATTTCCACCAAATGTGACATTCCCTTTCTTCTTGTTGACAAAGGCAAACTTTGTTAAGTCTCCCGTCATATGCCTCGAGCATCCACTATCGAGGGTACCATTGATTTTTCCCGGGAGAGAAGTCAATCTACAAAACAGTAATCAAGTTGTCTTCTTAGGTACCCAAATCTTTTGGGACCTAGTGTTAGGTTTGGTTCCCTTAGGAACCCATTGTAATCCCCTGCCAGGTTTATTCTTTCCTAATTTTAGTGGACATTCATAGGATTTATGTCCTACTTCATTACAAGCATGACAAGTGGACGATCTAACAAAGAAATTTTTATATACTTTCTTTTTATTAGATCTTTCATAACCTAATCCTGCTTTGTCAAATGTCACTCTTTGACTCCCTAATAGCATGTTCAGGTTCTTGCTTCCATTTGTAAATTGCAAGACTAATTCATTCAACTTATCATTTTTAGTCTTGAATTTACATTTTTCCTTTTCATGTAAATTACTTTCATTAGCATGCTTTTCGATTAAGTTTGCATTTTCCTTCTTTAACAAGTTGTATTTAGTCTTAAGCATGCTGTATTGTTTGACTAAATCATTGAAGACATAAATTAAATCACCCAAATCATTTTCACTATCACTAGAGGAATGACTAACCTCATCTTCGTGTGCCATGAAACATAGATTGACGACTTCTTCATCTTCTGAAGAAGTGTCACTCTCACTGTTATCCTATGTAGCTTTCATGGCCCTCTTCTTGAAACGCTTGGGACCCTTCTTGGTTTGAGGATATTATGCCTTGATGTGTCCAGGTTTCTCGCATTCAGAACAGGTAATCTCCTTGTCCTTTTGAGGCTTTTTTCCCTTTGAGAATTTCCTCCCATTCATTCTTTTTCTTTGGAGGAATTTGCTAAACCTCCTCGTGATGAGAGCGATATCCTCATCATCATCTTCTTCCTCGGATTTCTCTTGTTTGCTTGAAGAGACTTTGAGTGCAATATCTTTCTTTTTGTTGATCTCTTTCTCTTTGAGATCTTCCTTGTCATTGGCTCTCATGGTTATCTCACGAGTCATTAGAGAGCCAATGAGTTCTTCTAGTTTGAGAACCTTGAGATCCCTAGCTTCTTGTATAGCTATCACTTTCGGTTGCCAAGCTCTTGGAAGACATCTCAGAATTTTCCTGACAAGTTCTTCAGTTGGATACACTCTACCAAGCTCTTTTAAACCATTAGTGATGTTAGTAAAACGAGTAAACATAGAACTAATTTGTAGCGACCCTTAATACTGTACCCTTAATTTCCCGTATAAATTTTTCATTTTGTGCATTAAGTAAATTTCATCTTTAAAGGCTTTAATCAACATCTAACTTATTGAAATTTGTTTTGAAATTCATTTAAAGAAAACATATTAAATAAAAGAAAACAATTGGCAGGAAATCGTTGGCCAAAAAGGGCATTTCGCCCAAAAATTGTATGGCCGATCGATCGGCCATTTCAGTCTATCGATTGGCCATTTCAGCCGATCGATCAGCTGTGGCGTTTATACGCCAGGCGATCGATCGCCCCTTGGGGATCACATTAACCTATCGATCGCCCTTACCAGGCGATCGATCGGCAGACTCTCTGGAATTTCCAGAGAGTCGCCTCTCTTCTGTCGATCGATCGCCCCTCCTGGCGATCGATCGGTAGACTCTCTGGATTTTTAAATCCAGAGAGCTGCTCCTCTTCCTCTTCTCTTTTTCTTTCAATCCCCTGCACACACACACTTCATCAACTCTACTCCACACCTTCAACACTCATTCTAAATACATTTCATAACAACACTTCAACACTTCAACATAACAACACTACTACCCACATACAATCCTCACTCCATCAATCACCCAAAAACCGACTCAAAACATATTTAAAACGTAACCAAATTTCATAAAAATGAACCGCGTGTGTCACAACCCGGGAGGGGGCCTAACAGAAACGCCAGGTTAAACGATCAACCTCGGAGAGGTCCACCGTCTAACCTAAGGCTAAATGCGGAAGATTAGCACTGATCCAGGACCCCCTTGAAGCAACAAATAAAAGAGAGTACAAACAATCGTAGAAATACAAGATAAATGAGAATAATTACATGCCAAAATAAAGTACAATCTCGAATGTCTTACATACACAAATCTGTAGAGGAAATAAAAAGTTTGACACTAGGAAAAAATTCAGACGACAGAGTTCAATTCCTAGCCTTCCTTCCTTTACCTGTAGAGGGGGGAGTCGATGGGGTGAGTGACAAACTCAGTAGCTGTGGGAATATGAAAGGAGTGTCGCGGCTGCTGCCCATGAGGTTGGTTCAGCGGACATTCCCTCTTAAAATGACCCGGCTGCCCACAGGTATGTCAAGAATAAGGGGAGTACCTACTGCTCCCGGACGATTCGTCACTCGATCCAGAAGAGCGACTAGCACTGCCACCCTGATCTGACACCTGTCGCTGACCCCTCCTAGAATATGTTAACAAGTGAATAAAACGATTGTAATAATCAGTCACAGATGTAGACCCTTACACCAGCTCGTAATATGCTCTAGTCATCATGCCCCTATACTCTCTGCTGCTGAACTGAAACAGAGAAGTGAACTCAGCCCATCCCATAGACTCGACATTAAATTCATTGCGGATGGCTAATCACCAGCGCCTAGCTGCCTCCCTCAGAAAATGGACAGCTATAGGAACTCTGGACTCAACCGGCGTCTGGAGAGTCTCGAAGTTAAGCTCCATAACCTCGAGCCAGTTCTCAGCCTCCGCAGTATCAGTACCACCCACAAAGGTTGGAGGGTTGAGTTGGTTGAACTTGCGAAAGTATACCCCTCGGGTGGTTGTCGAAGCAGGGGTAGGATCAGGGGTAGGAACAGGAGCAGGAGGTGGAGCCTGAGCACCGCTCACCAGGTTCCGCAAAGCCTCCAATATAGAAGACATGGTGCTAGGGTCCTGATCGGGGGTACGAGGAACTGTCCTCCTTTATGGCATTGTGACTCTTCTGCAAAACATGAGATTGTACCACATTAGCACTTTTCATCAATCATCCTATACACGTATCCTACTAACTGCTCATACTTGATCTCAAACATTTGTCACTAAGAGGTCATTGAACCTTGCGCTCTGATACCAATAAATTTCTGTCACAACCCGGGAGGGGGCCTAACAGAAACGCCAGGTTAAACGATCAACCTCGGAGAGGTCCACCGTCTAACCTAAGGCTAAATGCGGAAGATTAGCACTGATCCAGGACCCCCTCGAAGCAACAAATAAAAGAGAGTACAAACAATCGTAGAAATACAAGATAAATGAGAATAATTACATGCCAAAATAAAGTACAATCTCGAATGTCTTACATACACAAATCTGTAGGAAATAAAAAGTGTGACCCTAGGAAAAAATTCAGACGACAGAGCTCACTTCCTAGCCTTCCTTCCTTTACCTGTAGAGGGGGGGGGGGGGGAGTCGATAGGGTGAGTGACAAACTCAGTATGGGATGTTATACCTACCACTCAAGGATGCATGCCTTATCAAATCAATGCATGTTTTAAAAATCAAAACCAATTTCAATGTTATTCATTTCTCCTCTTATTATCCATTTAAAACGGTTAATGGGGCTAACGATAAAATAAATATGTATAATGAAAATAGGCCCACATCAACAATGCTATCATAAAAATAAGTATCCAGGTGTACAGTGAAAAGGGAGGTCACTCACGGATCCTCCGAACCACACCAACATAGAAAGGCCACGATAACACCAGGCAGGGCCTCATAGGGAGAAGAGAAAAGGTCAACCACCAGGAGGAACGAACCACTCAGCCCTGGGCCACCGGGACACGCGCTAGGGCACACCAGGATGGACGAACCACTGGGCCCAAGGGGTCCACAAGGTGGACTTAACATACCAGGGTAGCAACGAACAGACACTGGCCAGGTCAGGTAACTGGGCGAGCATACCTCCGAGCCCATTCCGCCTATTCTAAGGGGGCGTACCCTACATTCCGCCTATTCTAAGGGGGCGTACCCTACATTCCACCTATTCTCAGGGGGCGTACCCTATCCAAACAAGTGTGGGGAGTACCACAACAACTGGGCAAAACCCCCTGATACTCCTAGCATAAGGGCCCAGCTAAGAGTGCTAGACGGTTATCTCCAGTATCAACTCCAATTGGCACAGCAGAAAACCAATGCATGAACAATACCAAATGCACGTATAAAACCAACTACATGCCAAATATGATAAATCTCAGGACAATTCTCAAATACACTATGTCGGCAAAGGCAAGTAAAACATGGCATCGAAATCTAATCGGCAGAGTAAATCAATCATAAAGTATACGTGCCACCATATGTAAAATAATTATGCCAGTAAAATGCCGACCTCAATACTAGTGGTATCCTACCAAAAATAATATACGTGCATGTGCATATAGATATAACGTAGTAAGTATAATAACCCATACCCCTGCGGCGAGTCCTCCTATCTTCGGTAAACCGTAGCTCCTCAGGAATTGCTTCCAAATCAGCAAAATCTTCTGAATCTGAGAAACAACACAAGAAATGAGCTCCGTTAAGGCCCAATTGGGTCCAGAAACGATATAAACTACGATTCGGGGCGAAAACAGGCCAAAATAGCTCGAGTTGACTTTTGGTCAAAAGTCAAAGTCAACGGGAAACGGTCAAAGTCAACGGTCAACGTCAATCGTCAAAGTCAACGGTCAACGTCAATCGTCAAAGTCAACGGTCAACTGTCAACCGTTGACTTTGACTGATCGGACCGGTTCGGGTTAGACCGGTTTGGGTCGGCCTGGTTCGGGTTGGATCGGTTCGGATTGGTATGGTTCGGGTCGGCCTGGTTCGGGTTGAACCGGTTCGAGTTGGTCTGGGTCGGATCGGTTTGACCCGAACCAACCCATTCCAACTGGGCTCGGGCCAGACCCGGCCCAAACCCGAATCGGGTCGGACCAGGCGGGTTCGACTCATATTGGGCTGGGTTGGCCCAGAAGACCATAGGGTCTGGGCCCAGCTTGGCCAAACCCAACCGGGCCCAAGTCGGCCCAGGCCCACCCCAACCCTGGGTCCGAGTAAACTCAGCCTTGGGCCTGAGTCAACTCGGCCCAACACCCGAGTTGACTCAGCCCATCGTCGAGTTGACTCGACCGCCGACAACCACACGCTGGCGATACTTCGGCGACACTCCGGCGACCAACCCGCGTCGGAAAAACACGATTTCTTACCCGTTTTTCGCCGAAAATCGTTTCCAATGCGTTCCTAACCACTTTTCGAGTCGATCCCTGCCAAAAACATCAAGAATCGACCCCCAAAAATTCAGATCTAACGAAAACCTAAAACCCGAAACTTCTCGGGCAAAAATCGAGAGAAAGAGGGGGTACCTTCGAAAACACCCTTCACAAACGTTGATCTACTCTTCAAGACGAACGTTTTGACACCAAAAACGCAACGAACGGAGGTCGTTCCGGCGTCGGCGTCTTTCTCCCCCTCGCGGCTCTCTCTCTCTCCTTTCTCTCTCTCTCCTCTGGTTCTTCTTTCCTCTGCCGACAAGATAAGGTTTCTTTTGAAACCTTATCTTTTAACTTTTATTTTTAAAATTTTTATTTCTTTTATTTTATTATTTATTTATTTTATTTATTTTGTTTTTATATTAAATTTTTATATTAAATCCATTTCATTTATTATTTTACCTACCTCATTATTATTTTACCTACTACTTTTTATTTTTGATTTTAATTAATTCTTTTATTAACATTCTACAATTAATTACCTTTAATTGAATGTTCGGTTTCACGATCTAAATTCATACCGTAAATTAGCGAAATTGATCCCAATTATTTACACTTAAAATTCGCGAAAAATTTACTCAAATTTTTACTACTAAAATTTGACGGGTTTTACAGCGTAGATCCGTTTAAAAACTGAACATTTTCCTCTCTTTGAAAATATCAAAAATACAACAAATTACTATCAATCCTCCAAAACGCTATACGTTATCCATCCAGATCCAATCATCCTAAAATGAGTCATCTAACTCTAACACACCCAAAATACCTATACAACCTTCCCCCACGGGTCAAAATAGCATCGAGTGTGCCAGCACACTCCCACGGGCCATCCTCCATCAACATGCTCATGCGTCGGGTGGAGGAACGTCGTCCTCACCTGTATCGAAGTCACCTACACCATAGAAAATAAACTATGAGCTAAAGAGCTCAGCAAGTCTCGTAAATGAAGATGAATGCTATGCGTGCGGGGTTTGTAAAAACATACATTTCTTTTTCATTATTTAGTTACATAGCGGGAACTGTCACCGGGGGTTGACTCACCAGATAGAGAGGGCACAACTCGCGGTTAGATAGCCTTTCCATCTGTAGGGGGAAAACATGCTCCTCCTCTCAGGACAGTCATGTCTGAACCCCACCCCGATGTGACCGGGATTACATACATTTCATATCTTTTCATTAGGCGTTTCTTTTCATGAAAACATATGCAGAAATTCATTTTCTATGTTTTTCGAAACATGGTGCATGAACATGGATCGTGCAATACGAGTAAAAACATAGAACAATGCATAAAAGAACCAAGGAAAACATTCTAATACACAATCAACTTAAACTACCTATCCTATCTCCCTGAATCACTTAAATTCACCAAAAACTTTGATCAACAACTATTCTTACGGTGTAGGCCAATCGGCCAAACAAGTCACGAAGACTTACCTTGCGTCCGTTGTAATTTAAACTGTAACGCCCCCGAACTCACCCTGGCTTGGTGCGCTACTTACTTACCAATCCCACATTAAAACATAATTTAAAATAAAATTGACACAGTAGAATTTAAAGTTAAGTCCCTCAAAACTCTCTTACGTCATACCTAGCTGCCTAGACTCATTAATTTCCCTTAATTCTAACCGTTAAATACCACGGCGTCTTCCCCGAAAATTTTGACAAAGTAACGCCTGAAAATGATGCCTCCAAAATGATAAATACCTGTATAAAAGCCAATCCCAACCAATCCAGAATACTCCTACTCAACTTATTCAGCATACGAAATCATCAATTAGCAGTAAAGAGGGAAACTAAACTACTAACATCCCTAAATGAAGAAAGTCCACAGTATAGGGCGACAACTCACCCTTAACTATGACTATATACAACAAATACAAATAGCTATACCATAACTGTCAAAACATTAACCAAAAAGAGTCACACATTCCCCTCATTTTCACAAACAGACATCTACAACAAACTACCAAAATGCAAAGTCCCACATTCTCCCGAAGACCATGGTCAAGGCGCCCCGACAACTGCCCGCACTGGCGTGCCCCGTGTGCCACCGACTGTCTCCTAATCCTGGCTCCCTCGTCTAGCTCACCAGTAACCCGTCACCACCTACACCACAGAACACACACACACACGTAATCTTACGCTTAGCAAGTAATGAATAACGAATATAAACATGCACAATGCACCCACAATGTAAACATGCACCATGCACCCACAATCCCCTAACACATGCCAAGTGCACTCACTCTGCTACTTTTTACTAATGCATGTTAACGATGAGGCGTTCAACCCTCTAGTGCCACTTGCACTTTAACAACGAGGCGTTCAACCCCTAGTGCCACTTGCACGTTAACATCGAGGCGTTCAACCCTCTAGTGCGACTTGCACTTTGACATCGAGGCGTTCAAACCTCTAGTGCCACTTGCACTTTAACATCGAGGCGTTCAACCCTCTAGTGCTACTTGCACTTTAACATCGAGGCGTTCAACCCTCTAGTGCCACTTGCACTTTAACATCGAGGCGTTCAACCCTCTAGTGCCACTTGCTCTTTAACATCGAGGCGTTCAACCCACTAGTGCCACTTGCACTTTAACATCGAGGAGTTCAACCCTCTAGTGCCACTTGCACTTTAACATCGAGGCGTTCAACCCTCTTAGTGCGACTTGCACTTTAACATCGAGGTGTTCAACCCTCTTGTGCCACTTGCACTTTAACATCGAGGCGTTCAACCCTCTAGTGCCACTTGCACTTTAACATCGAGGCGTTCAACCCTCTAGTGCGACTTGCAACAGATTTCATGCTCATCATTCACATCATACCCCAACACACTACACCTCTCATGCTCATCATTCACATCATACCCCAACACACGACACATTTCATGCTCATCATTCACATCATGCCCCAACACTTATTTCGTAGCTTAACATGACGCATGCCACTAACACAACTACTCAAACACCAAACAACAACAACAACCCAGCAATGCAGGCACACACTACTCAATATAAACAACACAACTATCAAACAATAAATCCTATCGTTCCGTGGTGTAGGCCCGAAGGCGACAAAACACACAATCCATTACTTACCTGGCGTGCCTAGCTCGCTGGGTTTGGCACATCACGTCACCTATGGCTCGACCTACGACAAATATTCAAACGTCATTAAAATCAAGGCTACATTCACCAATTTACTCTCAAACTACAATTTTTAGCATAACCTAACTAAAACCTAACTAAACGGGCCACTAATTTGGGTTTGGTAAAACCGACCAAAACTTCAAACGTGCATAACTTTCGCGTCGGATATCGAAATTGAACGATTCCAGCAGCCACGTACTCCTCTAATAACCTTTTTTAACCTGCTAAAAAGAATTTTAAAACCAATGACCGTAGCTAGGTCAAAAATCAAAAAATTCGATTCTGCCATAAACCAGAAATTTTCCCCTTTCCAATTTTCTATCAATTCTCACTCATTTCCTTACCAATCGACCACATATACCCTCAATTAGCATAATCTAACCAAAAATTCAGAGGCTACACAGCAAAACTCCAAATGCCCGAACAGGGCTCACTGCCTTTCGCCCAGACAGTGCTCTTCACGGCTAATCGACCATACCCGGTCCAAGGGTCGGCAAACCCACGCCGAAAGCAGCCAATTTTGGCCGGCGATCGGAGCCCATTCTAGCTCACTACCCTCGGCCTCGAACAGAGTCAAAACAGGGCCAAAAATGGACTTACCCGTCAAATTTGTGCGCGGTGACGGCCGGAATCTGCTCGCCGAAGTCGTCTGGCCGGAGAACGCCGGAAAACACTGGTGAACAGGTCACCATCGAACGTCGCTCGTCTCCCTCGTCTCCGTTCGGGTGCTCGGGTTTTCGGTGCTCGCGACAGAATGGCTTCGAGCCATTCTGTTATTTTCTTTTAAAAAAACAAATAATAATAATAATAATAATAATAATAATAATAATAATAATAATAATAATAATAATAATAATAATAATAATAATAATAATAATAATAATAATAATAATAATAATAATAATAATAATAATAATAATAATAATAATAATAATAATAATAATAATAATAATAATAATAATAATAATAATAATAATAATAATAATAATAATAATAATAATAATAATAATAATAATAATAATAATAATAATAATAATAATAATAATAATAATAATAATAATAATAATAATAATAATAATAATAATAATAATAATAATAATAATAATAATAATAATAATAATAATAATAATAATAATAATAATAATAATAATAATAATAATAATAATAATAATAATAATAATAATAATAATAATAATAATAATAATAATAATAATAATAATAATAATAATAATAATAATAATAATAATAATAATAATAATAATAATAATAATAATAATAATAATAATAATAATAATAATAATAATAATAATAATAATAATAATAATAATAATAATAATAATAATAATAATAATAATAATAATAATAATAATAATAATAATAATAATAATAATAATAATAATAATAATAATAATAATAATAATAATAATAATAATAATAATAATAATAATAATAATAATAATAATAATAATAATAATAATAATAATAATAATAATAATAATAATAATAATAATAATAATAATAATAATAATAATAATAATAATAATAATAATAATAATAATAATAATAATAATAATAATAATAATAATAATAATAATAATAATAATAATAATAATAATAATAATAATAATAATAATAATAATAATAATAATAATAATAATAATAATAATAATAATAATAATAATAATAATAATAATAATAATAATAATAATAATAATAATAATAATAATAATAATAATAATAATAATAATAATAATAATAATAATAATAATAATAATAATAATAATAATAATAATAATAATAATAATAATAATAATAATAATAATAATAATAATAATAATAATAATAATAATAATAATAATAATAATAATAATAATAATAATAATAATAATAATAATAATAATAATAATAATAATAATAATAATAATAATAATAATAATAATAATAATAATAATAATAATAATAATAATAATAATAATAATAATAATAATAATAATAATAATAATAATAATAATAATAATAATAATAATAATAATAATAATAATAATAATAATAATAATAATAATAATAATAATAATAATAATAATAATAATAATAATAATAATAATAATAATAATAATAATAATAATAATAATAATAATAATAATAATAATAATAATAATAATAATAATAATAATAATAATAATAATAATAATAATAATAATAATAATAATAATAATAATAATAATAATAATAATAATAATAATAATAATAATAATAATAATAATAATAATAATAATAATAATAATAATAATAATAATAATAATAATAATAATAATAATAATAATAATAATAATAATAATAATAATAATAATAATAATAATAATAATAATAATAATAATAATAATAATAATAATAATAATAATAATAATAATAATAATAATAATAATAATAATAATAATAATAATAATAATAATAATAATAATAATAATAATAATAATAATAATAATAATAATAATAATAATAATAATAATAATAATAATAATAATAATAATAATAATAATAATAATAATAATAATAATAATAATAATAATAATAATAATAATAATAATAATAATAATAATAATAATAATAATAATAATAATAATAATAATAATAATAGTTCAACCCCTTGAAGACTCTCAACTTAAATCCTATTAGTGAACATCACTTGCATATTCCGAATTCTCTCACTACCTCAATTAATTCACTATACACTCGAAGTACTAACTGAGTTTTCATTCACTCCAAATTGGCAACTCTCTACGATTCTAAATTGGGTTATTCTAACTATACACCCCAAACTATACACCCCAAACTATACACCCCAAACTATACACCCCAAACTATACACCCCAAACTATACACCCCAAACTATACACCCCAAACTATACACCCCAAACTATACACCCCAAACTATACACCCCAAACTATACACCCCAAACTATACACCCCAAACTATACACCCCAAACTATACACCCCAAACTATACACCCCAAACTATACACCCCAAACTATACACCCCAAACTATACACCCCAAACTATACACCCCAAACTATACACCCCAAACTATACACCCCAAACTATACACCCCAAACTATACACCCCAAACTATACACCCCAAACTATACACCCCAAACTATACACCCCAAACTATACACCCCAAACTATACACCCCAAACTATACACCCCAAACTATACACCCCAAACTATACACCCCAAACTATACACCCCAAACTATACACCCCAAACTATACACCCCAAACTATACACCCCAAACTATACACCCCAAACTATACACCCCAAACTATACACCCCAAACTATACACCCCAAACTATACACCCCAAACTATACACCCCAAACTATACACCCCAAACTATACACCCCAAACTATACACCCCAAACTATACACCCCAAACTATACACCCCAAACTATACACCCCAAACTATACACCCCAAACTATACACCCCAAACTATACACCCCAAACTATACACCCCAAACTATACACCCCAAACTATACACCCCAAACTATACACCCCAAACTATACACCCCAAACTATACACCCCAAACTATACACCCCAAACTATACACCCCAAACTATACACCCCAAACTATACACCCCAAACTATACACCCCAAACTATACACCCCAAACTATACACCCCAAACTATACACCCCAAACTATACACCCCAAACTATACACCCCAAACTATACACCCCAAACTATACACCCCAAACTATACACCCCAAACTATACACCCCAAACTATACACCCCAAACTATACACCCCAAACTATACACCCCAAACTATACACCCCAAACTATACACCCCAAACTATACACCCCAAACTATACACCCCAAACTATACACCCCAAACTATACACCCCAAACTATACACCCCAAACTATACACCCCAAACTATACACCCCAAACTATACACCCCAAACTATACACCCCAAACTATACACCCCAAACTATACACCCCAAACTATACACCCCAAACTATACACCCCAAACTATACACCCCAAACTATACACCCCAAACTATACACCCCAAACTATACACCCCAAACTATACACCCCAAACTATACACCCCAAACTATACACCCCAAACTATACACCCCAAACTATACACCCCAAACTATACACCCCAAACTATACACCCCAAACTATACACCCCAAACTATACACCCCAAACTATACACCCCAAACTATACACCCCAAACTATACACCCCAAACTATACACCCCAAACTATACACCCCAAACTATACACCCCAAACTATACACCCCAAACTATACACCCCAAACTATACACCCCAAACTATACACCCCAAACTATACACCCCAAACTATACACCCCAAACTATACACCCCAAACTATACACCCCAAACTATACACCCCAAACTATACACCCCAAACTATACACCCCAAACTATACACCCCAAACTATACACCCCAAACTATACACCCCAAACTATACACCCCAAACTATACACCCCAAACTATACACCCCAAACTATACACCCCAAACTATACACCCCAAACTATACACCCCAAACTATACACCCCAAACTATACACCCCAAACTATACACCCCAAACTATACACCCCAAACTATACACCCCAAACTATACACCCCAAACTATACACCCCAAACTATACACCCCAAACTATACACCCCAAACTATACACCCCAAACTATACACCCCAATAATTTCATTCTCAATTTCAACTTCTATCTAGTTCATCTTATCCTAATACTTTCTCGTACTCCCGAGGGTTTAATACTAGGGTTAAATGTCTATCTATTCTAATCTTATCCTTAAAGGTAACAATCTTAGGCATACAATTCCTACAAACACCTAGGTTAGTTATGCTTATGCATATCACCTTACATTCAACCCAACGTGTTCGCATTCTTTTAACACTAAGATATAACTCATACATTTTCTAACGACTATCACGTCTACCCGGCTAACATTTACATTTAACTAGGATCGACCCTACCCTTTTTCCCACATTCCACCTAGGGTATTCGACTTACTTTCATCATAATATTCTCTAATCTCTGTTTCACTGTCTCCAAACCAATCTAATCTTACATAGAAACTAACTAAAAGTAAAAGTAAAGAAATACTTACAGTCAGTGAAGCACGTTGCATGGCGGCCAACATTGTCAGGTAATCCTTTGAACGACTCAACCATTTATGCTCTGATACCATCTTGTAACGCCCCCGAACTCACCCTGGCTCGGTGCGCTACTTGCTAACCAATCCCACATTAAAACATAATTTAAAATAAAATTGACACAGCAGAATTTAAAGCTAAGTCCCTCAAAACTCTCTTACGTCATACCTAGTTGCTTAGACTCATTAATTTCTCTTAATTCTAACAGTTAAATACCACGGCGTCTTCCCCGAAAATTTTGACAAAGTAACGCCTGAAAATGGTGCCTCCAAAATGCTAAATACCTGCATAAAAGCCAATCCCAACCAATCCAGAATACTCCTACTCAACTTATTCAGCATACGAAATCACCAATTAGCAGTAAAGAGGGAAACTAAACTACTAACATCCCTAAATGAATAAAGTCCACAATATAGGGTGACGCCTCACCCTTAACTATGACTATATACAACAAATACAAATAGCTATACCATAACTGTCAAAATATTAACCAAAAAGAGTAACACATTCCCCTCATTTTCACAAACAGACATCTACAATAAACTACCAAAATGCAAAGTCCCACATTCTCCCGAAGACCATGGTCGAGGCGCTCCGACAACTGCCCGCACCGACGTGCCCCGTGTGCCATCGACTGCCGCCTAATCCTGGCTCCCTCGTCTAGCTCACCAGTAACCCGTCACCACCTACACCACAGAACACACACGCACACGTAAGCTTACGCTTAGCAAGTAATGAATAACGAATATAAACATGCACAATGCACCCACAATGTAAACATGCACCATGCACCCACAATCCCCTAACACATGCCAAGTCCACTCAATCTGCTGCTTTTTACTAATGCACGTTAATGACGAGGCATTCAACCCTCTAGTGCCACTTGCACTTTAACAACGAGGCGTTCAACCCTCTAGTGCCACTTGCACTTTAACATCGAGGCGTTCAACCTTCTAGTGCCACTTGCACTTTAACATCGAGGCGTTCAACACTCTAGTGCCACTTGCACTTTAACATCGAGGCGTTCAACCCTCTAGTGCCACTTGCACTTTAACATCGAGGCGTTCAACCCTCTAGTGCCACTTGCACTTTAACATCGAGGCGTTCAACCCTCTAGTGCCACTTGCACTTTAACATCGAGGCGTTCAACCCTCTAGTGCCACTTGCACTTTAACATCGAGGCGTTCAACCCTCTAGTGCCACTTGCACTTTAACATCGAGGCGTTCAACCCTCTAGTGCCACTTGCACTTTAACATCGAGGCGTTCAACCCTCTAGTGCCACTTGCACTTTAACATCGAGGCGTTCAACCCTCTAGTGCCACTTGCACTTTAACATCGAGGCGTTCAACCCTCTAGTGCCACTTGCACTTTAACATCGAGGCGTTCAACCCTCTAGTGCCACTTGCACTTTAACATCGAGGCGTTCAACCCTCTAGTGCCACTTGCACTTTAACATCGAGGCGTTCAACCCTCTAGTGCCACTTGCACTTTAACATCGAGGCGTTCAACCCTCTAGTGCCACTTGCACTTTAACATCGAGGCGTTCAACCCTCTAGTGCCACTTGCACTTTAACATCGAGGCGTTCAACCCTCTAGTGCCACTTGCACTTTAACATCGAGGCGTTCAACCCTCTAGTGCCACTTGCACTTTAACATCGAGGCGTTCAACCCTCTAGTGCCACTTGCACTTTAACATCGAGGCGTTCAACCCTCTAGTGCCACTTGCACTTTAACATCGAGGCGTTCAACCCTCTAGTGCCACTTGCACTTTAACATCGAGGCGTTCAACCCTCTAGTGCCACTTGCACTTTAACATCGAGGCGTTCAACCCTCTAGTGCCACTTGCACTTTAACATCGAGGCGTTCAACCCTCTAGTGCCACTTGCACTTTAACATCGAGGCGTTCAACCCTCTAGTGCCACTTGCACTTTAACATCGAGGCGTTCAACCCTCTAGTGCCACTTGCACTTTAACATCGAGGCGTTCAACCCTCTAGTGCCACTTGCACTTTAACATCGAGGCGTTCAACCCTCTAGTGCCACTTGCACTTTAACATCGAGGCGTTCAACCCTCTAGTGCCACTTGCACTTTAACATCGAGGCGTTCAACCCTCTAGTGCCACTTGCACTTTAACATCGAGGCGTTCAACCCTCTAGTGCCACTTGCACTTTAACATCGAGGCGTTCAACCCTCTAGTGCCACTTGCACTTTAACATCGAGGCGTTCAACCCTCTAGTGCCACTTGCACTTTAACATCGAGGCGTTCAACCCTCTAGTGCCACTTGCACTTTAACATCGAGGCGTTCAACCCTCTAGTGCCACTTGCACTTTAACATCGAGGCGTTCAACCCTCTAGTGCCACTTGCACTTTAACATCGAGGCGTTCAACCCTCTAGTGCCACTTGCACTTTAACATCGAGGCGTTCAACCCTCTAGTGCCACTTGCACTTTAACATCGAGGCGTTCAACCCTCTAGTGCCACTTGCACTTTAACATCGAGGCGTTCAACCCTCTAGTGCCACTTGCACTTTAACATCGAGGCGTTCAACCCTCTAGTGCCACTTGCACTTTAACATCGAGGCGTTCAACCCTCTAGTGCCACTTGCACTTTAACATCGAGGCGTTCAACCCTCTAGTGCCACTTGCACTTTAACATCGAGGCGTTCAACCCTCTAGTGCCACTTGCACTTTAACATCGAGGCGTTCAACCCTCTAGTGCCACTTGCACTTTAACATCGAGGCGTTCAACCCTCTAGTGCCACTTGCACTTTAACATCGAGGCATTCAACCCTCTAGTGCCACTTGCACTTTAACAACGAGGCGTTCAACCCTCTAGTGCCACTTGCACTTTAACATCGAGGCGTTCAACCTTCTAGTGCCACTTGCACTTTAACATCGAGGCGTTCAACACTCTAGTGCCCACTTGCACTTTAACATCGAGGCCATTCAACCCTCTAGTGCCACTTGCACTTTAACATCGAGGCGTTCAACCCTCTAGTGCCACTTGCACTTTAACATCGAGGCGTTCAACCCTCTAGTGCCACTTGCACTTTATCGTGGCATGGTGTCTGAATAACCAATCCATCCCTAGTATAACTTCATACCCCTTCATGTTAATTACAATCAGCTCTACATATAACTTCTTATCTGCCGAAGGGCACAATGTCACCCTTCACTATCTGTTCAGAACTGTAAGGATTCCCTGACGGTAACATGACACTATATGGCCTATCAGTTGGTAAGTATCCTAACTTATGCTTACAAGACACTTATGCTTACCGACAAACAGGGTTGCTATAATGAGAGGGTGGCCCCCGTATCTATAAGTGTGTAAGCAGAAATACCACAGATCATAATTGTACCTGTTATGACCGTATGCTGTACAGCATCTTCGTCCTCCATCATAGTAAAGACTCTGGGTGCTATTCTTGCTCGATTGGGGTCTGGTGGCATTGGGCAGTCTCTGACTACATGTCCGACCTTGTCACATCTGTAGCAACAGCCAGAGTGTAGCTTGCACTCGCCATGGTGGTTCTTCTGGCAATTGGAGCATAGAGGGGCTAATGGTCGTTTTCCTTTTCCTTGATCATCATTTGGATTGAAGGGTCTCTTTATACCTTGCTGTTGTTGTTGTGGTCCTTTATTCTGTTGCGGTTGCCATCCTTTGTTTTGACGTGGTGGCGGCTGAGCCTCTTTAATGAACCTCCTTGGCTGTTCACGCTGTGCATATGTCGTTATCTCGGCTTCTTCCAGTTCCAAGGCCTTAGCCGTCACTTCACCATATGGTATATCATGTATTCCAGCAGTCTTTACTCTCATATACAAACTCGGATTCAATCCTTGAACGAACTGGTGGATCTTGTCCTCATCATCCTCGACCAATTAAAGAGCAAACCGTGATCAAGCCTCAAACCTACATATGTAATCCGCCACAGAGCCAGTTTGACGCAAATTCATGAACTCTTTTTTCTTGCTAGGCCGAACGGTCCTATTGAAATATTTATCAAAGAAAGCAGTCTTAAACATTTCCCAGGTCATAGCTCCTGCATTAATGGTGCTTTGGATTGAGTCCCACCAATGCCTTGCACTCAGTTCCAAATGAAAAACAGCATAAGTGACCCTATCTCATTCATCGACCTTGGCGTACTTGAACATGTCCTCCATTTTCTGAATCCACTCCTCAGCATAAACAGGATCTGAAACTTGGCCATTAAATGTTGGGGGTCTAAGTCTATGGAAGCGTTCGCCACCATGATCATGGTTTACATTAGAACTAGAGTTCCCATGATCTTCCCTGGTGGTCATAAGCTGCTCGATTTGGCGTGATTGGCGTATAACCAACTCCGTTAGCTGAGCAATAGTGGTACTATCCACATTGTCTTCTCTCTGTTGTCCCCTCACCATTTTGGGACTTCCTAAGAAATAATCATAACATATCTTAACTTAATGACATTACTAAAATCATAAACACTTACAGTTGTTGGAGTGTACTCAGGTGGCAATCTGTGCTGGGAGGCAGTCTGCAGAATCGATTTTAGAACCCGGTTTGCTCTGATACCATAATTGTAACGACCCCAGTAGGGCCGAAACCAAACCATGACTCTTTTAGAATTGACCATATATCCTTACATTCCTATGTTCTCTCCCTTTTTATTTTTTTTCTTTTAAATCATAATTTAGTTCAAGACATCACACGTGATTCATTAGGCATCGCCCAGCAACGAAATACATTACACATCTGCCGGCGGACACGGGCGTTTCACGTGTCTAATTAAAACATCGCTCGGTCACTAAACGACAAAACATTACTTATATCATCTGGTAAAGAAAACCCTACATCGCCCGGTCACTAAACGACAAAACATTACTTATATCATCGGTTAAAGAAAACACCTACAGCGTCCTGTCACTAAACGACAAAACATTACATATATCATCCGGTAAAGAAAAACCCCTACAAGCGTCCAGGTCACTAAACGACAAACATTACTTATATCAACCGGTAAAGAAAACACTACATCGCCCGGTGATCAACAATCATTCACCATCCACCGATGACGTCAGCCGGATGATGTCTTCATCCAACAGAGGCATCATCTGGTGGACAAACGACTAAATACTTTACCTACATCATCCGATGAGTAAACACTCGACATCATCCGATGACGTCAGCCAGAAGACTCAATCGTTCAACCTTCTATCTTCCTTGACATCAGCCGGATTGATACACTCATCCGACTCCTATCACTCAGCAGTGAATAAACACGTAATCATCAAGCAACTTCAACCAACAGAAAAATACCCCGACTCTCATAGATTTCAACTGATAGGCATAACTTTAAACGAATAAAAATCATAGACTCATTCACGGATACGTGAAGCGGAAGACTTAATTAGCAGATCATCTATAACTTAAAATCATTCCTTGAACTCAGAGATCAAATAGACAAATCCCAACATCCCAATGTTATAAAAAGAAATCTCATCCTACGCAGGATTCAGTCTTTCATAAACCTTACTGACTTAATGTGAGCATAACCGCGGGTCAATATCGCCTGCCAGCCACAAATCTCCACCCTGAGCACCTTCCAGCAACCGAGCTTAAACATCCTTATTAACTTTGAGATCTTTACCTGAAAACTCGTCACCTACATCATGAGGTTTTAACTATAAACCTAATGCTTAGTAAGGAATGCAAACTAACATGTATTCATGAATGTACAGTTGAGAAAAAAACATGTTCTTGATCATTTATCATTCTTGTTTCTGTTCATCGTTTTCATCATATGGATTAAGGGAGGATTTGTGCCGTAAAAGGGGGGTTGACAGTGATTTTGATCATATTCCCTTTCGGGTCATTTTCATGGTCCCTCTTTGGACTGTGGCATACGTCAACCCGCCCCCAACCCTCACTTAATCATGTTGTATGAGATCGTTTTCATATTCATTTTCATACCTTGTTCATGGGGAAAACATGCTCATAAATCATTTTCATATGCTTGAGGAGTAAATCATGATGCATGACATGAATGTTCTTAAATTATCAGACTATGGAAATTATCATACTAGACAGTTAACTTCATGGACTCTAACAGAACATCACGTAACATAGTTCTCAAACATCCGTAAATCATCCAAGTACAAACCATCTTACTAACTTAAAACAAACATCAACATAAGTAATAAACAATAGCTAAAATAACTTCTAATCATCGTATGAGTTTCTACCTAGCATCCTTATGATGTAGGGCCCTAATGGCCGGAGAATCCTACACATTCATTTACCTGGTTTCCTTAGCAACTTGAGCTCCTTTTCTTCGGACTTCTTCACCTAAAACATTACATTGTAGTAGTTAAAATAAAATTCCTAATAGTTCTAATCACAAATCATCCTAGAATCTAATAACTAAAGTCATTCCCGAATCCCTTAGTTTAGTTCTCTGTGTGCAGTCTGAAATCCAAAACCAAAACAGCTGGGTTCAACTAACGATTAATCAGGGTCGGTTATATTAAATGTCCAGAATCGATTCGGAAATGCCATTACCAAACACTGATAAAAATGTTCCTATTATCCGGTCATTGAAGAATCTTGAAACATTGGGTTCTAGTTGAAAACATAGTTCCAAACAACTACACGGCAACTACATTGACTAAATCTTACCTCGAATGTAGGTTATGAGAGTGGAGGCTGGAGAAATCGATCGCCCAAGAGGGAATCGCCGGCAGAGAAAATGCTCTGGAAGTACGGGAATCGCCGAGAGAGAATGTCGGCTACAGTGGGGTTTAAGTGAGGTTTAAGGTTTCCATTTCTATTTATATTAATAAGATCCTTCCTAATTACCATTTTGCCACCCCAAAATTAGAAATCAAATAAACTTTGGCATTAAACTTAAATTCAAGTATTAATAATAAAGGTGACAGTTAATTCCGTTAAGAAAATCACCTGGCAGAGACTGTCGGGTGTTACAACAGTGCTCTTCACAGCCAATCGACCATAGCCGGTCCAAGGGTCGGCAAACCCACGCCGGAAGCAGCCAATTTCGGCTGGCGATTGGAGCTCATTCTAGCTCGCTACCCTCAGCCTCGAACAGAGTCAAAACAGGGCCAAAAATGGACTTACCCGTCAATGTGTGCGCGGAGACGGCCGGAATCTGCTCGCCGCAGTCGTCTGGCCGGAGAACACAGGAAAACAACGGTGAACAGGTCGCTGTCGAACGTCGCTCGTCTCCCTCGTCTCCGTTCGGGTGCTCGGGTTTTCGGTGCTCGCGACAGAATGGCTTCGAGCCATTCTGTTATTTTCTTTTAAAAAAACAAATAATAATAATAATAATAATAATTCTTTTTAAATTAATTAAACCACCTATTTTATTATTCTTTTATTTTCTCTCCAATTTTTCTTTTAAAAAAAAAATCCCGGGTGTTACATACTCCGTCCACGAGCGTTGTTCACCTATGGCTATTCACCAACATTCGTCATTAATCGAGTCTAAATTAATCAAGTTTCTAAAACTACAAAACTCCTAGCTAAATGAAATTTCCTAAAACTCTAATTTAATTCATTGAGGCATTTCCTAAAGCATTCGCGCTCGCATTTCAAAATCTCCATAAATGGAGTTTTTCCAAAGCTCCAATATCCAATTTTCACTAATCACCAATGCATCCATTATTTCAACTTAATAATAATAATAATAATAATAATAATAATAATAATAATAATAATAATAATAATAATAATAATAATAATAATAATAATAATAATAATAATAATAATAATAATAATAATAATAATAATAATAATAATAATAATAATAATAATAATAATAATAATAATAATAATAATAATAATAATAATAATAATAATAATAATAATAATAATAATAATAATAATAATAATAATAATAATAATAATAATAATAATAATAATAATAATAATAATAATAATAATAATAATAATAATAATAATAATAATAATAATAATAATAATAATAATAATAATAATAATAATAATAATAATAATAATAATAATAATAATAATAATAATAATAATAATAATAATAATAATAATAATAATAATAATAATAATAATAATAATAATAATAATAATAATAATAATAATAATAATAATAATAATAATAATAATAATAATAATAATAATAATAATAATAATAATAATAATAATAATAATAATAATAATAATAATAATAATAATAATAATAATAATAATAATAATAATAATAATAATAATAATAATAATAATAATAATAATAATAATAATAATAATAATAATAATAATAATAATAATAATAATAATAATAATAATAATAATAATAATAATAATAATAATAATAATAATAATAATAATAATAATAATAATAATAATAATAATAATAATAATAATAATAATAATAATAATAATAATAATAATAATAATAATAATAATAATAATAATAATAATAATAATAATAATAATAATAATAATAATAATAATAATAATAATAATAATAATAATAATAATAATAATAATAATAATAATAATAATAATAATAATAATAATAATAATAATAATAATAATAATAATAATAATAATAATAATAATAATAATAATAATAATAATAATAATAATAATAATAATAATAATAATAATAATAATAATAATAATAATAATAATAATAATAAAATCCCGGGTGTTACATAAACTCCGTCCACGAGCGTTGTTCACCTATGGCTATTCACAACATTCGTCATTAATCGAGTCTAAATTATCAAGTTTCTAAAACTACAAAACTCCTAGCTAAATGAAATTTCCTAAAACTCTAATTTAATTCATTGAGGCATTTCGTAAAGCAATTCGCGCTCGACATTTCAAAACCTCCATAAATGGAGTTTTTCCAAAGCTCCAATATCCAATTTTTCAACCTAATCACCAAATGCATCCATTATTTCAACTTACTACGCTCAATAATCGTCAATAAGGTGATTACTAGCAATTCCTAACAAAACCCGACTATTTCTACGAAAATCCTACGAAACCCTAACCGTTCGACAACCTAGAAATCGAGAACTAAAGCCGGGAAAAGCTAGAATCTCACCTAGAATCGTGATGGGAGAAGAAATCGTGAAGAACCGAGTCACCGGAGGAGGAGCTTTGTCGTCGGAAGAAGGAATCGCGTGAGGGAGGGAGAAATCGCCGTTGGAGGGTGATTTGCAGAGAGGATTTGTAAAGTGTCGAGGGAGGAGAGAAAAACTTGTGATTTTTATTAAATTTTAATTTACAAAATTATATAATTGCCCCTCCATTGATTTTCATATTAGTTTCATCCTTTGTTTCGTTATTTAGTTAACGATTCTGTCTCTCCAAATTTTTATATTTCACCAATAATTCCAATTTATTATTAAGGCTTCATTAAAACTTTTCGTTCGCAAAACGGACTTAATTTGACATATTTACAAAAATATCATCATTTATTGGAATAATAAAATCCCGTACAACCGGGTGTTACATTCCATCCACCTTAATTAAAATTTTGACCTCAAACTTTGATTATACAAACAGTTCAGGATACTTAGACATCATATCCTGCTGCCTCTCCCAAGTAGCTTCCTCTACATCGTGATTCTGCCATAGGACCTTTTACCAGCGGGATCTCCTTATTACGTAACACCTTGATAGAGGACTCTAAAATTCGTACCGGCATTTTCCACGTAGGTTAGCGTTGGTTGTACCTCGATCTCTCTTGTCTCTATGACGTGTGATGGATCACGCATGCATTTTCTGAGCATGAACACGTGAAACACATCGTGAATACCTTCCATGGATGCCGGAAGCTGTAACCTGTACGTCATAGTCCTGATCCTTTTCAAAATAGGAAAAGGCCCCACATAATGAGGGTTCAACTTGCCTCTTCTTCCGAAATGCATAACGCCCTTAAACGGAGAAATTTTAAGATATACCTCATCACCCTCATCGAACTCCAAGTTCCTCCGTCTAGTGTCAGCATAACTCTTTTGGCGGCTCTGTGCTACCTCGATACGTTGCCTGATAACAGCGATCTTCTCCGCTGTTTGCTGTAAAATATTCGGGGAAAGGATCTGCATTTTTTACCATACAACTGGGTACGTATATTTCCAGAAAAACCAGTTACAGTAAGACCCACGGAAACACGTATGGGTTCGGGGAAAGGATCTCCTGAATATTGGGTAACTGTCGTTAAACCGGGTAGAATACTTTATGAAAAGGGTGGAGTAGCAGAAAATATAGCCAGAAAAGCTATTTCAATAGCGGCGTCAAAAATGCCTATACAAACCCAATTCATTATTTCGGGATAGGAATGTAGAATCAAAGGAAAGTGGTCTTTGGTATGCAAAAAAAAAATTGCCATTTCAAATTTATTTTTTGTTTGGTTTGAACAAACAATATTTCTTTTTGTTTTTTTTAGCCCTTTGAATTGAAAGAACAGATTCACAAAAATAATATGATTCAACCTCAAAGCCATTTGAATGTAGCGGATAACAGCGGGACGCCTCGTACGGAGCCATGCCAATCATAGCCTGAAAGCTGTTGTTTTACGAGAACTCAATCAAGGGCAAATATCAACTCCACGAGCCCTGAAACTCCAGCACGCAAGCTCTAAGCATGTCCTCAAGAATCTAATTTGTTCTTTCTTTCCGCCCGTCAGTCTGAGGATGAAACACCTTGCTAAAATTCATCATGAGTTCCCATAGCCTTATGTCGACTCTTCTAGAATTTCAAGTAAACCTGGCATCTCTATTGGAGACAATCGAAATGGGTACTCCGTGTAATCTGACGATCTCCTGCACATACAGCTCGGTGAGCTGATCTATAGAATAGGTCATCTTCACTGATAGAAAGTGGGCCGATTTTGTCTGACGGTCCACTATCACCCAGATGCCATCGTGCCCTTTCGTCATTCTCGGGAGTCCAACTATGAAATCTATAGAGATCTGTTCCCATTTCCACTCCAAAATCGGCAGTGGCTGTAAGGTTCCGGCTGGCCTTTGGTGTTTCACCTTAACATGTTGACAAACCAGGCAGGTTTCCACATACCTGGCAATCTCTCTCTTCATGTTCGGCCACCAGAAATGTTGTCTCAGGTCTCTATACATTTTTGTGCTCCCCGGATGCATTAAGTATGCCGAGGAGTGTGCCTTGGTTAAGATCTCTCTCTTCAGCTCCTCATTGTTAGGCACGTACCACCTATGTCTGAATCTCAATGTTCCATCATCCGACAAGCTGAAATCGGACGGGTCCTCAGATGTCATGCTCAATCGATATCTCTCACACTCCAAGTCTTCCTTCTGAACTTCTCGGAGTTTGTCAATTATTGTCGGCCTAAGAGAAATGTTCTTGAGCATTGTGGACAACTCGGCCACGATCTCCACATCAAACCTCTCGATCTCAGACCTTAGCATTACTGACATTGATACAAGTGAAGGCTGACTCGTAGCGGGCATTCGGCTCAAGGCATCAGCGACTTTGTTTGCCTTCCCTGGGTTGTACTTAATTTTGAAGTCATAATCCTTAACGAACTCCAACCATTTTCGCTGTCGCACATTGAGTTCCTTCTGCGTAAACAAATATTTTAAACTCCTGTGATCTGAGAACACCTCACACTGCTGCCCATACAGATAGTGTCTCCATATTTTTAACGTAAAGGCAACCGCTGCAAGCTCAAGATCGTGTGTCGGATAATTTTGCTCATACGGCTTCAACTGCCGAGAAGCATAAGCAATGACTTTGCACTCCTGCATCAATACACACCCCAGTCCGATCTTTGAAGCGTCGCAATAAATACTAAACTTATTGCCTTCAACAGGCAATGTTAACACTGGTGCTATAGTCAGTGTTTGTTTCAGTTCATTGAAGCTCTTTTCGCATGCAGCCGATCATACATATTTTTTAATCTTCCTCGTCAATTGAGATAGAGGGACTGCTATCTTTGAAAACCCCTCAATGAACTTCCTGTAATACTCTGCCAATCTGAGAAATCTATGTACCTCTCACACATTTTTAGGATATAGCCAATCCCTTACAACTTAAATCTTAGTCGGATCCACTGAGTTTCCCTCTTGAGATATGATATGGCCGAGAAAACTAATTCGATCCAGCCAAAACTCGCATTTAGAGAACTTCGGGTACAATTGGTGCAGACATAAAATCCTAAGAACAATTCGCAAGTACTCCTCGTGCTCTTCCTTTGTCTTTGAATAGATCAAGATGTCATCAATGAAGACGACTGGCAAACTTGTCTAAATACTCCTTAAAAATACTGGTTCATCAAATCCATAAATGCTGCAGGAGCATTTGTAAGTCCAAAAGACATCACAAGAAACTCGTAATGTCCATACCTCGTTCGGAAAGCCATTTTCTAAACATATTCCCTCTAGACCTTCAACTGATAATAACCCGAGCGTAGGTCAATCGTCGAAAACACTCGAGCACCTTGCAGTTGGTCAAATAAATCATCTATTTGGGGCAGTGGATATTTATTCTTCACTATTAGCTTATTCAACTCCCTGTAATCGACACACATCCGGAGATGTCCCGTCTTTCTTCTTGACGAACAGAACTGGTGCATCCCAAGGAGAAAAGCTGGGTTGAATAAACCCCTTGTTTAGCAACTCTTCTAACTGAGACTTCAGCTCCTTTAGTTCAGTAGGTGCCAGCCTGTACGGATTCTTCGATACAGGCCCAGAGCCCGGATAAACATCAATAGTAAACTCGATCTCTTTATCCAGGTAGTCTGGGAAGATCTCAGAAAAATCTCTAACCACAGGAAGGTCTTTTGGCTTTATCCCATTAAGCAACTGAGTATTAACCACCGTAGCCAGATAAACAGAGCATTCGCCTTTAAACTGCTCTCGGACCTTCATAGTATAGGAAATAGGCAACCCACTCGACCTATTTATTGCCTTGATATGAAAACTCTTCCTTATCCGGAGGCTGAAAAGTTACCAACCCGGATCGGCAGTCAATGGTAGCGAAATGGCGTGCCAGCAAGTCCATTCCCAAAATTAGATCATATCGCTCTATGCCCATAACTATCAATCGGGCATAGAGTGTGTTATTCCCCACCGAGACGACATTGCCCTGGAAAACATGATCAGACTGCATATGCGCTCCCGAAGGCAGCATTACTCTATACTCATACTCTGCTAACTCAGAGACTAACCCCAATTTAGTCATGCAAGCAGTTGAAATGAAGGAATGCGTAGCTCCCGTGTCTATCAATAAAAATACTGGTACACCCATGACTAACATAGTACCTGCTATAACAGATGGCTGAGCCTTATCGTCGACGTCGCCAGGCTTGATAAAGGAGAAAATCCGTGGCATAACTCTCCTCTGGTCTCTGCCTAGCTATTCTCGGCCCGGCTTTGGGCAATCTTTAACAAAATGACCTGTCTCTCCACACCGAAAACATCTATCTGTGCCCAATCGGCACTCACTGCTATGTTCCTTCTGGCAAGGGCACCAAGGCATTTGAGTAGTCCCCTGTTGTAACAACCAGCACCTTGGCCAGGTATTTTTCCCGCGATTATTATGATGTTAATTATGTAATAAGGAAATTATAAATGAAAGTAGGTTTAATGGCAAGGATTGTAATTAGTGTGAGCTGGTTTGATATAAATAGGAAGAGGAAAGCATAAAATCTCATTTAAACTCTCCTGTAGCCAACTTTCGTCTTCTGGCGATTTCCTCATTCGCCAACCGATTCCTTCCTTCTCTTTCTTCGTCGATTCAAACTCAGGTAAGGTTTAGTTGATTCATTCATTAAGCTTTTTATTAAGGGTGACTACTGGTCAGTGTTCAAAGATTTAGAATCGGATAATGCTTGAATAATGACAGTATTTCGAGTCTTCTGTATAGGCATTGGTATAGAATCCTAGTCGTTGTCGACGTTTTAGTTAAGAGTCTAAAATCTATATGAATCTGGCAGTTTAGGCGATGATGCCATTAATGTTTTGAAAGTTAAGCTCTGCACACTAAGTGTTCAACGAAATGCCTTAGAGGTTCAAGCTAGAATCTAGGATGATTTCTTTAGCTGAGATTTTACCAGCTCTGAGTTTAGATTATTCAGGACATATTTAACATTGATGTGTGAAATGTCCTAGGTGGAAAAAGATTCAAGTGAAGGCACGACATAGCAAAGGAATCCAGGTAAGTCAGTGCGTTAAGACTTCCGGCCATTATGGCTCTACATCACAAGGGTACTAGGTTAAGCTTGTTGTTGACAATGTCTAGATGTTTGTGGTTTGTACTACGGTATATGCTAGATGTCTGAGTTTTCTTTGGTGTAATGTTCTGTTTTGTATGTACATTTCACGCATTATGATTTACATTCCAAAAATGTAAAACGTTTTATGAACATGCCCTCTTTCATGAACTGTATATGACAATGAAATGTATGCAACCATATTTAAGTGAGGGTTGGGGAGGTTTGGCCATGTCACTATCCAGGGATAGACCAAGATTATTGCCCGAGAGGGGGCCATGTACACGCACTCTGCCTACCCCCCCTTCGACACTAATCCCTCCTTAATGCACGATATATGATCGATGAATAAGAATATGATTTTATTGAGCATACGTTTATGAGTAATTATGCATACGTTGTACTTCTTACTAAGCATTAGGCTTATAGTTTGAACCTTATGATGTAGGTGACGAATCGAAAGGTGAGGATTTCATTCCAAGCGATAACATCTAAGTCGGGTTGCTGGATAGTACTCATGGCGTGGATTTTGTGCTGGGTGGCGATTTGACCTGAGGATGGTGATCCTAGTCTATTATGGTATAAGATAATGACATAGAAGAAATAGTAGAAGAGAATTTTTATATGATGATAAGTAATTGACTTGTTCAATATTTATAAGTTTTAAAGGGGATTATAAGATTTAAATGTTTTCATCTGTTCATGTACCTTTCGCCATGCGTATTCTATCCAAGTCTATAAACCTACGTACGTGAGCATTCTGGAAATAAGGTTTGAAGTTTATAGAAGGTTAGAAATAAGTTGTTGAGCGATGGATATGTTTTGTAGACGTTGTGTGTTACTGTTGAGCGGTGGATATGTTTTGTAGATGTTGTGTGTTACTGTTGAGCGGTGGATGTGTTCGATAGATGTAATCGGAAGATGGGCAATAGAAGTGTAGCGGTGGATGTAGATTGGTTACTGTTGAGCGGTGGATGTGTTCGATAGATGTAATAGAAAAATAGGCGGTAGAAGTGTAGCGGTGGATGTGTTTTGTAGATGTTGTGTGTTACTGTTGAGCGGTGGATGTGTTCGATAGATGTAATCGGAAGATGGGCGGTAGAAGTGTAGCGGTGGATGTGTTTTGTAGATGTTGTGTGTTACTGTTGAGCGGTGGATGTGTTTTGTAGATGTTGTGTGTTACTGTTGAGCGGTGGATGTGTTTTGTAGATGTTGTGTGTTACTGTTGAGCGGTGGATGTGTTTTGTAGATGTTGTGTGTTACTGTTGAGCGGTGGATGTGTTTTGTAGATGTTGTGTGTTACTGTTGAGCGGTGGATGTGTTTTGTAGATGTTGTGTGTTACTGTTGAGCGGTGGATGTGTTTTGTAGATGTTGTGTGTTACTGTTGAGCGGTGGATGTGTTTTGTAGATGTTGTGTGTTACTGTTGAGCGGTGGATGTGTTTTGTAGATGTTGTGTGTTACTGTTGAGCGGTGGATGTGTTCGATAGATGTAATCGGAAGATGGGCAATAGAAGTGTAGCGGTGGATGTGTTTTGTAGATGTTGTGTGTTACTGTTGAGCGGTGGATGTGTTTTGTAGATGTTGTGTGTTACTGTTGAGCGGTGGATGTGTTTTGTAGATGTTGTGTGTTACTGTTGAGCGGTGGATGTGTTTTGTAGATGTTGTGTGTTACTGTTGAGCGGTGGATGTGTTTTGTAGATGTTGTGTGTTACTGTTGAGCGGTGGATGTGTTTTGTAGATGTTGTGTGTTACTGTTGAGCGGTGGATGTGTTTTGTAGATGTTGTGTGTTACTGTTGAGCGGTGGATGTGTTCGATAGATGTAATCGGAAGATGGGCAATAGAAGTGTAGCGGTGGATGTGTTTTGTAGATGTTGTGTGTTACTGTTGAGCGGTGGATGTGTTTTGTAGATGTTGTGTGTTACTGTTGAGCGGTGGATGTGTTTTGTAGATGTTGTGTGTTACTGTTGAGCGGTGGATGTGTTTTGTAGATGTTGTGTGTTACTGTTGAGCGGTGGATGTGTTTTGTAGATGTTGTGTGTTACTGTTGAGCGGTGGATGTGTTTTGTAGATGTTGTGTGTTACTGTTGAGCGGTGGATGTGTTTTGTAGATGTTGTGTGTTACTGTTGAGCGGTGGATGTGTTTTGTAGATGTTGTGTGTTACTGTTGAGCGGTGGATGTGTTTTGTAGATGTTGTGTGTTACTGTTGAGCGGTGGATGTGTTTTGTAGATGTTGTGTGTTACTGTTGAGCGGTGGATGTGTTTTGTAGATGTTGTGTGTTACTGTTGAGCGGTGGATGTGTTTTGTAGATGTTGTGTGTTACTGTTGAGCGGTGGATGTGTTTTGTAGATGTTGTGTGTTACTGTTGAGCGGTGGATGTGTTTTGTAGATGTTGTGTGTTACTGTTGAGCGGTGGATGTGTTTTGTAGATGTTGTGTGTTACTGTTGAGCGGTGGATGTGTTTTGTAGATGTTGTGTGTTACTGTTGAGCGGTGGATGTGTTTTGTAGATGTTGTGTGTTACTGTTGAGCGGTGGATGTGTTTTGTAGATGTTGTGTGTTACTGTTGAGCGGTGGATGTGTTTTGTAGATGTTGTGTGTTACTGTTGAGCGGTGGATGTGTTTTGTAGATGTTGTGTGTTACTGTTGAGCGGTGGATGTGTTTTGTAGATGTTGTGTGTTACTGTTGAGCGGTGGATGTGTTTTGTAGATGTTGTGTGTTACTGTTGAGCGGTGGATGTGTTTTGTAGATGTTGTGTGTTACTGTTGAGCGGTGGATGTGTTTTGTAGATGTTGTGTGTTACTGTTGAGCGGTGGATGTGTTCGATAGATGTAATCGGAAGATGGGCAATAGAAGAGGGAATTTTCATAGGAATTCAAAAATTATGTTTAAGGGTCATTACAATTATGGTATCAAAGCAAAACCGGGTTCTAAATTCAATTCTGTAGACTGCCTACCAGCACAAATTTCCGCATGAGTACCCTTTAACAACTGTAAGTGTTTACGATTTTAGTAATGTCATTTAAAGTTAAGACGTATTTATGATAATATGTTAGGATTTTCAAGATGGTGAGAGGTCAACAAAGGGAAACCAATGAAGAAAGTAACACGATTGCCCAGCTAACGGAATTGGTTCTCCGCCAATCCCGCCAGATTAAGCAACTAGTGGCTACTAGAGAGAAACAAGGCAACTCTAGTTCAAGCGCAACTCATGACCATGGAAGCGAGCGTTTTCACCGACTTCGACCTCTAGTATTTAATGGTCAAGTTTCGGATCCTATCTATGCTGAGGAATGGATTCGAACAATTGAGGACATGTTTACGTATGCCAAGGTCGAAGAGGGGGACAAGATCACTTGCAGTGTTTTTCATCTTGCATTGGGTGCAAGGCATTGGTGGGACTCAATTCGAAGCACTACTAGTGTGGAAACTATGACTTGGGCATGGTTCAAGACGGTTTTCTTTGACAAGTATTTCAGCCGAGCGGTTCAGGCCAGCAAAAAGATGGAGTTTATGCAGCTGCGCCAAACCGGTTCTGTGGCAGATTATATTTGTAAGTTCGAGGCCTTGTCCCGATTTGCCCAACGTCTGGTGGATGACAAGGAAGACAAGATTCACCAATTTGTTCAAGGACTGAAGCCAAATCTCTTCAGGGGAGTGAAAACCACGGGAAATCATAACATACTATATTCCGAGGTGGCAGCTAAGGCTTTGGAATTGGAGGATGTAGAGATGACAGTACAGGGACAATGGGAGCCGCCAAGGAAGTTTGATAAGAGTGGGCAGTCACAGCAGGACACGAGGGGATGACAGCAACAGCCAAGGGGTGTCAAAAAGTCCTTTAATCCAAATGAAGGCCAAGGAAAAGGGAAGCGACCTCAAGGGGTTCCACAGGCTCCTCAAGCCCCTCTGTGTTCCACCTGCCAGAAGAACCATTATGGAGAATGCAAGCTGTACACGGGTCGATGTTACAGATGTGATAAGGTCAGCCATGTGGTCAGGGATTGCCCCATGCCGTCAAATGCAAATCGGGTGAGAGTGGCACCTAGGGTCTTTGCCTTGATGGAGGATGAAGATGCAGTTCAGCACATGGTTATAACAGGTACCATTTTAATATGCAATGAACCCGCATACACACTTATAGACACGGGAGCCACTCATTCTTTTGTAGCAACCTTGTTTGTATGTAAACACAATCTAGGATCCTTGCCAGCTGATAAGTCATATAGTGTCATGTTGCCATCGGGTGAGTCCTTACAATCAGAACGGGTAGTGAAGAGGAATATCGTGTCTGTAGGAGATAAGAAGTTATATGTAGAACTAATCGTAATTGACATGAAAGGATATGAGGTTATTTTGGAAATGGATTGGTTATTTAAGCATTATGCCACGATAAGCTCTAGATCTGGATTAGTTAAATTCTGACACCCGAATGAAGATCGGTATTCCTTCCAAGCCATTCCAAAATTAAGCAAAATGCTGATTATATCTTCATTGGAGGCTCAGCAGTTACTAAAACTTGGATGTACGGGTTATCTAGCTAGTATAATTGATATACGGGATAAGGATAAGCTGAAACTCCAAGATATTCCCTTAGTTCGAGATTTTCCTGAGGTGTTCTTGGACGATTTACCATGGGTACCGCCTGATAGAGAGATAGAATTTGTGATTGATACCTACCCTGGAGCCTCACTGATCTTTAAGAATCCCTACCGTATGGCACCAGTTGAATTGAAGGAACTGAAGACTCAATTGCAAGAGTTGATAGACAAGGGATTTATTCGCCCCAGCAGTTCTCCCTGGGGTGCACCTATTTTGTTTGTCAAGAAGAAAGACGGATCCCTTATAATGTGCATAGACTATAGGGAACTGAATAAGTTGACAATCAAGAATAAATATCCATTGCCTTGAATTGATGATCTGTTTGATCAACTTCAAGGAGCCACGGTATTTTCAAAAATTGACTTACGCTCGGACTACTACCAGTTAAAAGTCAAGGCTGAGGATGTACCTAAGACCGCGTTCAGAACCCGATATGGACATTATGAATTCCTTGTGATGTCATTTGGATTGACAAATGCGCCTGCAGCCTTCATGGACATGATGAACCGAGTGTTTTGAGAATATTTGGACAAGTTTATTATTGTGTTTATAGATGACATTCTAATTTACTCTCAAACTAAGGACGAGCATGCAGAACACCTAAAGATTGTTTTGGCAACCCTAGTGCAACAACAGTTATATGCCAAATTTTCTGAGTGCGAGTTTTGGCTTGATAGAGTCAACTTTTTGAGCCATGTCATTTCTGCTGAGGGCATATCTATTGATCCAACCAAAATTCAAGCAGTAAAGGATTGGCCACAACCAAGGAATGTCAGCGAAGTCCGAAGTTTCCTTGGATTGGCAAGTTATTACAAGAAGTTTATTAAAGGATTTTCAATGATAGCCAAACTCTTAACTAATCTAACAAAGAAGGACCTTAAGTACTCTTGGACAGAGGCCTGTGCAGAGAGTTTCCAGACATTGAAACTGAAGTTAACGACAGCCCCTCTGTTGACACTCCCGGTTGATGGAGGAAAGTTCAGTGTGTATTGTGATGCATCCAAAGTTGGCTTGGGATGTGTGTTAATGCAGAAGGCAAGGTTGTGGTATATGCTTCCAGATAGCTAAAAGGTTATGAACAGAATTATCTCACTCACAATTTGGAGTTAGCCGCTGTGGTTTTTGCAGTAAAAATTTGGACGCACTATCTTTACGTGTCAGCAGTGCGAGGTATTTTCGGACCATAAAAGTTTGAAGTATCTCTTTACTCAAAAGGAATTAAACATGAGGCAAAGATGTTGATTGGAATTTGTTAAGGATTATGACTTTGAAATTAAGTATCACCCCGGTAAAGCCAATGCGGTTGCTGACTCATTAAGCAGGATGTTGACAACATTGCAGCCCGCTATATCAGCCATGTCTGAACCTTTGAGAATGGAAGTTCAGAATTTGGAATTGGAAATAGTTCCTGTGTTGTCAGCCTTACTTGCTGATTTAATCATTCGACCAACTATTTTGGATAGAATCAAGGAGGCCCAACAGAAAGATTCAAAGGAAAAAGATAACATCATGAGAAAATTGGCGAGTGATTCTTCTGAGTTCAGCCTTTCGGTGGATGGTATCTTGAAGTTTAGGGACCGATGGTATGTTCCAAAAGATGAGGAGTTACAAAAATTAGTCTTGGCTAAAGCACACTCGTCATCTTTCTCAGTCCATCCAGGCAATACCAAGATGTACTGAGACTTGAGGTTGCTTTATTGGTGGCCAAATTTGAAGCGTGATGTTGCCAAGTATGTGGAGGCATGCATGGTATGCCAAAAAGTTAAGGCAGAACATCAAAGACCGGGAGGTACTCTCCAACCATTACCGATTCCCGAATGGAAATGGGAAAACTATAGCTATGGACTTTGTGGTGGGATTACCAAAGACAACTAAAGGCCATGATAGTATTTGGGACATTGTTGATTGACTGACGAAATCAGCTCACTTCCTACCAGTAAAGATGACTTATACGATGGACCAGTTTGCTGATTTGTATGTGCATGAGATCATTAGATTGCATGGGATTCCAGTGACAATTGTCTCGGATCGGGATCCCAAATTTACCTTAAGGTTTTGGAAAAGTCTACAAGGCTCGATGGGTACAGAGTTAACCTTTAGCACTGCTTTTCACCCTCAAACTGATGGACAATCTGAACAGACTATTCAGATACTCGAGGATATGTTGAGAGTATGTGTACTGGAATTTCTGGTAACATGGAGCCGTTATCTACCTTTGGTTGAATTTTCTTACAACAATAGTTACCAGTCCACCATTGGTATTGCTCCTTACGAGGCACTGTATGACAGAAAATGTAGGTCACCTTTATACTGGGATAAAGTTGGTGAAGCAAAACTATTAGGCTCTGAAGTTATACAACAAATGTCAGACAAGGTTGCAGTCATTAGAAAAAGAATGTTGTCTGCGCAAAGCCGACAGAAGAGTTATGCGGATCAGAGGAGAAGGGAACTTGAGTTTGCTGTCGGAGATGTAGTTTTCCTTAAAATCTCCCCGTTTAGAGGAGTTATGAGGTTTGAAAGAGAGGAAAGCTCAATCCCTGATTTGTTGGACCATTTCCTATCTTGGCAAGGATTGGAAACACAGCATATAGGTTATTACTGTCTTCATCCATGGACGGGATTCACAATGTCTTTCACGTATCAATGTTGTAGAAATGCATACGAAATCCGACACATGTTTTGGAACCGGTGAACATTGAAATTCAACCAACTTTAGCATGTGAAGAAATACCAGTGCAAATTCTCGATTCTTCAGTAAAGATGTTACGAAACAAGGAGGTTCCATTGGTTAAGGTGTTATAGAGAAATCATGACATTGAGGAAGCCACATGGGACAGACAACAAGATATGATGGACAAGTATCCGGAACTATTCGTTTGAGCAATTTTTTAGGACAAAAATTTTGTTTAAGGAGGGAAGGATGTAACAACTAGCACCTTGGTCAGATATTTTTTCCACGATTATTATGGTGTTAATTATGTAATAAGGAAATTATAAATGAAAGTAGGTTTAATGGCAAGGATTGTAATTAGTGTGAGCTGGTTCGATATAAATAGAAAGAGGAAAACATAAAATCTCATTTAAACTCTCCTGTAGCTGACTTTCCTCTTCTGGCGATTTCCTCCTTCGGCAACCGATTCCTCCCTTCTCTTTCTTCGACGATTCAAGCTTAGGTAAGGTTTAGGTGATTCATTCATTAAGCTTTTGACTAAGGGTGATTACTGGTCGGTGTTTAAAGACTTAGAATCGGACAATGCTTGAATAATGACAGTATTTCGAATCTTTTGTATAGGCATTGGTATAGAATCTTAGACGTTGTCGACATTTTAGTTAAGAGTCTAAAATCTATATGAATCTGGCAGTTTAGGCCATGATGCCATTAATGTTTTGAAAGTTAAGCTCTGCACACTAAGTGCTCAGCGAAATGCCTTAGAGGTTCAAGCTAGAATCTAGGATGATTTCTTTAGCTGAGATTTTACCAGCTCTGAGTTTAGATTATTCAGGACATATTTAACATTGATGTGTGAAATGTCCTAGGTGGAAAAGGATTCAATTGAAGGCACGGACATAGCAAAGGAATCCAGGTAAGTCAGTGCGTTAAGACTTCCGGCCATTAGGGCTCTACATCACAAGGGTACTAGGTTAAGCTTGTTGTTGACAATGTCTCGATGTTTGTGGTTTGTACTACGGTATATGCTGAATGTCTGAGTTTTCTTTGGTGTAATGTTCTGTTTTGTATGTACATTTCACGCATTATGATTTACCTTCCAAAAATGTAAAACGTTTTAAGAACATGCCCCTTTTATGAACTGTATATGACAATAAAATGTATGCAACCATATTTAAGTGAGGGTTGGGGTGGTTTGGCCATGTCACTGTCCAGGGATGACCAAGATTATTGCCCGAGAAGGGGCCATGTACACGCACTCTGCCTACCCCCCCTTCGACACTAATCCCTCCTTAATGTAGGATATATGATCGATGAATAAGAATATGATTTTATTGAGTATACGTTCATGAGTAATTATGCATACGTTGTACTTCTTACTAAGCATTAGGCTTATAGTTTGAACCTTATAATGTAGGTGACGAATCGAAAGGTGAGGATTTCATTCCAAGCGATAACATTTAAGTCGGGTTGCTAGATAGTACTCATGGCCTGGATTTTGTGCTGGTGGCGATTTGACCTAAGGATGGTGCTCCTGATCTGTTATGGTATAAGATAATGACACAGAAGAAATAGTAGAAGAGAATTTTTATAATGATGATAAGTAATTAACTTGTTCAATATTTATAAGTTTTAAAGGGGATTATAAGATTTAAATGTTTTCATCTATTCTTGAACCTTTCGCCATGCGTATTCTATCCAAGTCTATAAACCTACGTACATGAGCATTCTGGAAATGAGGTTTGAAGTCTATAGAAGGTTAGAAATAAGTTGTTGAGCGGTGGATGTGTTTTGTAGACGTTGTGTGTTACTGTTGAGCGGTGGATCTGTTATGCAGATGTTGTGTGTTACTGTTGAGCGGTGGATGTGTTTTGTAGACGTTATGTGTTATTGTTGAGCGGTGGATGTGTTCGATAGATGTAATCGGAAGATGGGCAGTAGAAGTGTAGCGGTGGATGTAGATTGATTACTGTTGAGCGGTGGATCGATAGATGTAATCGGAAGATGGGCGGCAGAAGTGTAACGGTGGATGTAGATTGGTTACTGTTAAGAGGTGGATGTGTTCGATAGATGCAATCGGAAGATGGGCGGTAGAAGTGTAACGGTGGATGTATTCGGTAGAAGTGTAGCGGTGGATGTGTAACGGTGTGTGTTGATTGGTTACTGTTGAGCGGTGGATGTGTTTTGTAGATGTTGTGTGTTACTGTTGAGCGGTAGATGCGTTCAAATATAAGACATTTAAATATTCTACACTTTTATACCCTCGGTCCCTTCGGCCGATTGTTTCTAATATTCTAATTGATACTTAAATATTGTTTTATCAGATAGTTTCATAACGATTTCACCCATCATAGATTTTGATTAAAGTTTTCAAAAAAAAAAGGAATTTTCACGGGAATTCAAAAATTATGTTTAAGGGTCGTTACACCTGTACTTACTTTCCTTTGCCCCGGTCATTACCTCCTTCAAATGGCCTCTTGACACCCCTTTGTTGTTGTACTGGGGGCTGTCCTTTTTGTTGCCAACCTCTATTCCGTGATTGAGGATGAATTTCGCGAAAGAAGCCCCTAGTAGGCTCCTTTGGTTTCACACAAGTCAATTCTGCAGCCTCGAACTCCAAGGCTCTCGCTGCGATGTCCTCGTAGGGCACATCATGTAACACCCGTCTTTACGGGATTTAATATTATTCCAATATTATCGGCATTTTTGTAAGTACATCAAGTTAAGTTCGTTTTACGAACGGAAAGTTTTAACGAAGCCGTAATAATAAATTGGAATTTATTGTGAAATATGAGAATTTTGGAAAATCGAATCGTTAGTTATATAACAAGACAATTGGAGGAAGAAATTGAAAACAAATGAAAGGACAATTTAGTCATTTACCAAGCCAAAGTTATAAAATAGGCAAAAATCACTTTTCTCCAACACTTCAACGCAACTTTCTTCTCTCCCTCTCCTTCGCGTGACGACTTCCCTCTCCTCACGCGGCTCTCTCCTTTCCTACGACGGAGCTCTCTCCGATCACAACGATCATTTCACGTTTCCTTCTCCTTCCTCGACTCTAGGTACGAATCGACACTTTTGGAACGTTAGGTATTGATTTCTAAGGTTTAAAACAATTAGAGTTCGTTAGGGTTTTTGTCGAAAACGTACATCAATGTTTGAAATTGATAGGTGGAGCTTAGTTATGCCTCTAATAGACGTATTGATAATCATTGGAGCTTAGTTCGTCGGTTTGTTGAAGGGTATTTGAGATTTGGTTGAGTTAGAGCTTGAAAACCCCCATTAATGGAGTTTTTGGTATGTCTAGCGCGAATTGTTCGACGTAATGCCTCAACGAACTAAAATAGAGTTTAGGAGATTTTTCTTTAGTTAGGAGTTAGCAATTTTTGGAGTTTGGTGATTTAGACTTGATTTAATGTAATATATTGTGAAATGTTATAGGTGAACAAGCATTTGTGGACGAAGCTCGGTATACAACGGACGCGAGGTAAGTCTCTGTGACTTGTTTGACCGTCTTGGCCTACACCGTATGAATTGAGTCGATCGAGGAGATTGGAGATATGTGTGTTTGGGTGATTAGGATGGGTAGTTAGGTTACTTTAAGTTATAGAATGTTAGTATTTGTTGATTTTTAATGCTTTATGTGCATTGTTTTGTTATTGTTATTGCATCGAGCATGTCCATGCATGGTTTTCTAAGCACGCATGCAAAATGAATTTCAAAGCATTTTTACATGGAAAAAGGTAAACAAAGAACGTAAATGAATGCAGAGATAGTCACGCCGGGTGCGGTGGTTCAGGCATGGCTGTCAGAGGAAGCATGCTTTCCCCCCGGTTAGATCCGAGGGGCTATCCAATCGCGGGATGTGCCGCTCCTATCTAACGAGAGTGAAGCTCCGGGTGACCCATAGAAACCTAAACAAAGAAAAGAAAAGAAGTGAAAAGAACGCATAGTTTGAAAGAGCATAACATAGCATACATTTGCATTCACTTAGATTTACTGAGCCCCTAGTTCACGTGTTTAATTCAATGGTGTAGGTGATCTTGAGATAGGTGAGGAAGAAGTCCCTCCGCCTGATGTATGAGCACGTTGAGGGAGGATGGCCCGTGGGAGTGCGCTGGCAGTCGGAGCGTGATTTTGACCCGTGGGGACATACGTAGGTATTTGGATTATTTTGGATAGAAATCGTTATAACATTATAGGATGTTGGGATCTGGATAGTTAATAGAAAGTATTTTGAGAAATTGAATGTATTTGTAAAGTTTACTGATTTAAAAAAAAAAGGAGGATATGTTAAACTTTTAAACGGAACCACGCAGTTCATTTTTACGAAATTGGTTACGTTTAATTGTGTTTCGAGTCGGTGAATAGGTGTTTGATAGCGATATATGTACGAAAAAGGGTGTTCGTGAAATTTAAAGAAGTACGATGAGGGAAGGAGAAAAAGGTAGTTGTGTGTGTTTTTGTGTTGCATGTTGTGTGTTGTGAGTGTGTTAAGTGCAGGGCATGAGAAAGAGTGCAGGGCGGGAGAAATGGGGAGGAAGAGGGAATGGAAGGGATGGCTGATGGGCGCTCTCTGGAAAATTTCCAGAGAGTGTGGCGATTGCTCGCCACAGAATGGCGAGCCATCGCCGCCTCATGCCTGGCGATCGCCATTGGCGATCGCTAGGCGATTATATTATCGCCTATTGGCTATTGCTCGCCATGAGCAATCGCCACCTGTTCTGCCAAACGGCAGAACCTATTGAAAAAAAAAAAATGTGTTTTAAATTTAAATGTTTTCTTTTAATAATTAATAGTTTAATTAATGGTTTTAAGTTATTGTAGATAGTTTTCAAAGAAGTTTTCAAACGCCGTCAATTATTTCAACGCCGACTTTAAAATTTTTATTTCCGCACAAAAGTCAGATTTACAGTTTATACGCATAAAAATGAAAATTTGTACGGAAAAACTAGGGTACGGGTAAGGGTCGTTACAGTTATGGTATCAGAGCCCCCGAGTTTTAAAAACGGTACTGTAGACTGGACGACTGCTCAGCCACTACGCGGACATCCTTCATCAACTGTAAGTACGTTTAATTGCTTTAATTAAATTCGATTTCTTAGGATTATTGTTTTAACTTTTATAGGAGTTTTAGAAAATGGTTTGAGGTAGAGACGCCCGAGACGATGCCATAGATAGGCTGACTGATTTGCTGGACCGTCAGGCCCAACACATGGATCGACAAGCACAACAAATCACGGACTTAGTTCGAGAGAATCGAAGGGCCCAAGAGATAGTAGTCCCTAATGGTCAAGGCATGGAGAGATTTCAAAAGCTAAGACCTCCGATATTTGATGGGCAATCTTCGGACCCCTCTATTGCTGAGGAGTGGGTTCGAAAAATGGAGGATATGTTAGCGTATGCCAAAGTGGACAATGCCGAGAAAGTTGAGTGCGTCACATTCCACCTAGCACTGGATGCCCGGTCTTGGTGGGATTCTGTTAAGGCTACAACGGACTTGGCGCTGATGAGGTGGGAACGGTTTAAGACCGTGTTCTTTGACAAATATTTCAGCCGTACAGTGAGGGCGGCAAAGAGAGCTGAATTTACGCAATTGAAACAGACTAGTACGGTTGCAGAGTATATTAGAAAGTTTGAAGCTTTATCCAAGTTTGCACCGCGTCTAGTCAGTGATAATGAAGAAAAGGTGCAGCAATTTATGGATGGACTGAACAGGGAGATCCGAAAGAACATTATAGTGTCTGGTATTCTAGATATGCCTTATGAGGAGATTGCAGCGAGAGCCTGGAGTTCGAGGCTGCTGAATTGACCTGTGTTAAGCCAAGAGAGCCTTCCAAGGGTTTCTTTAGGGAGATTCAGCCTCAGATACGGAATAGGGGTTGGCAACCCAGAGGACAACAACAACGAGACGTCAAAAGAGCTCATGAAGGAGGGAATGAACAGGGCAAGGGAAAGCAAGTTCAAGGGGCTGCTCAGAAGCCCGTTTGTCCTAAATGCCAGAAAGAACATTTTGGCGAGTGTCGGGTTGGTACCAACAGCTGTTACCGATGCAGAGAGGTTGGCCACTATGCCATGAATTGCCCGATATTGGACCGAAATCAGTCAGGTAGAAATCAACAGGGACGAGATCAGCGAAGAGTTACACAAGGATCTTTGCATTTATTGAGCCTGGAGATGTCGACGACGAGGCACAACCATCTGTCATAGCAGGTACTATTCTAGTCATGGGTGTACCGGCATTTTCTTTGATAGATACAGGAGCTACGCACTCCTTCATCTCAACTACTTGCATGATTAAATTGGGGCTAGTATCTGAGTTAGCAGAGTGCGAGTATAGAGTAATGCTGCCTTCGGGAGCGAATATGCAGTCTGATTGGGTTTTCCAGGGCAACGTCGTCTCTGTGGGAAACAACACCCTTTATGCCCGGTTGATAGTTATGGGTATAGAGGTGTATGATCTTATTTTGGGAATGGATTGGCTTGCACGCCATTGCGCCACAATTGACTGCGGGTCCGGGATGGTGACTTTCCGCCCCCCGAACAAAGTTGAGTTCACTTTTCAGGCAATGAATAGATTAAGCGAGCTACCTACTACTTATTCGATGATAGCCAGAGAACAATTTAAAGATGGGTGCTCGATTTTTGTGGCCACGGTGATTGATACTCGACTACTTGATAAATTGAAACTGGATGATCTTCCGGTTGTTAAGGAATTCTCAGGGATTTTTCTCGATGATCTTCCCGGACTACCACCTGATCGGGAGATCGAGTTCGTAATTGATGCTTATCCGAGCTCAGCACCTGTATCCAAGAATGCGTATAGATTGGCGCCTGCAGAATTGAAGGAGCTGAAGTCACAGTTGGAGGATTATTAGACAAAGGGTTTATTCGACCCAGCTTTTCTCCTTGGGGCGCGCCAGTCCTATTTGTAAAGAAAAAGGACGGAACTCTCAGGATGTGCGTTGATTATCGAGAGTTAAATAAATTGACCGTGAAAAACAAGTATCCACTGCCCCGAATTGACGATCTATTTGACCAACTGCAGGGTGCCCGAGTGTTTTCTAGGATTGACCTACGCTCGGGTTATTATCAGTTGAAGGTCCGAAAAGAAGATATTGAAAAGACAGCATTTTGAACGAGGTATGGACATTACGAATTTCTTGTGATGTCTTTTGGACTTACAAATGCTCCTGCAGCGTTTATGGATATGATGAATCGCGTCTTCAAAAAGTATTTGGACAGGTTCGTCGTTGTTTTTATAGATGACATCCTGGTCTATTCTAAGACAAAAGAGGAGCACGAGGAGCATTTACGGACTGTTCTTAAGACTTTATGCCAACATCAATTGTATCCGAAGTTTTCTAAGTGCGAATTCTGGCTTGATCAAGTAAGTTTTCTCGGTCATATCATATCTCAGGAGGGAATCTCAGTTGATCCAGCAAAAAATGAGGTTGTCAAGCAATGGCCACAACCTAAGAATGTACGAGAGGTACGAGGATTTCTTGGTTTGGCTGGATATTACAGGAAATTCATTGAGGGATTTTCAAAGATAGCCGTCCCTCTATCCCGATTGACGAGGAAGAATGAGAAGTTCGTATGGTCGCCTGCGTGCGAAAAGAGCTTTGTGGAGCTGAAACAGAGATTAACTACAGCTCCAGTTCTGACACTACCAGTCGAGGGCGATAAGTTCAATATTTACTGTGATGCCTCAAGAACTGGACTGGGATGTGTATTGATGCAGGAGGGCAAAGTCATTGCTTATGCTTCTAGACAGTTGAAACCATATGAGCAAAATTATCCAACACACGACCTTGAGCTTGCAGCGGTCGTTTTTGCTTTAAAAATCTGGAGACACTATCTGTATGGACAGCAGTGTGAGGTGTTTTCAGATCATAAGAGTTTGAAGTACCTGTTTACGCAGAAAGAACTTAATATGCGACAGCGAATGTGGTTAGAGTTCGTTAAAGATTACGATTTTGAAATTAAATACCACCCAGGGAAGGCGAATAAAGTCGCTGATGCCTTAAGCCGAATGCCTACTACGAGCCGACCTTCACTTCCATCTATGTCAGTAATGTTGAGGTCTGAGATTGAGAAATTCGATGTAGAGATTGTGGTAGAATTGTCCAGCATGCTTACTAACATTTCTCTTAGGCCGACGATTTTGGATAGAATACGTGTGGCTCAACAAAACGATTCGGAGTGTGAAAGGCATCGAATGAGCATGACATCTGAAGGTTCGTCTGACTTCAACCTGACCAATAATGGAGTATTGAAATTTAGGCACAGGTGGTACGTGCCCAATAATGATGAGCTGAAAAATGAGATCTTAACTGAGGCACACTCCTCGGCGTATTCAGTGCACCCGGGGAGCACCAAAATGTATAGAGATTTGAGACAACATTTTTGGTGGCCTAACATGAAGAGAGAAATTGCCAGGTACGTGGAAACCTGCCTGATTTGCCAACAGGTTAAGGCAGAACATCAAAGGCCAGCTGGAACCCTACAGCCACTGCCTATTCCAGAGTGAAAATGGGAGCAGATATCCACAGATTTCATAGTTGGACTCCCGAGAACAATAAAGGATCACGATGGTATTTGGGTGATAGTAAACCGTTTGACGAAGTCAGCCCACTTCCTGCCAGTGAAAATGACGTATTCTATGGATCAGCTAGCTGAGCTGTACATACAGGAGATTGTCAGACTACATGGAGTGCCCATCTCTATTGTTTCTGATAGAGATGCCAGATTTACTTCAAAGTTCTGGAAGAGTTTACATAAGGCGATGGGAACTCAGTTGAATTTTAGCACGGCATTTCATCCTCAGACTGACGGATAGACAGAAAGGACAAATCAGATTCTGGAGGATATGCTTAGAGCTTGCGTGCTAGAGTTTCAGGGCTCGTGGAGCCGATATTTGCCTTTGATTGAGTTTTCGTACAACAACAGCTTCCAGGCTACTATTGGCATGGCTCCGTATGAGGCACTGTATAGTCGAAAATGCAGGTCTCCATTATATTGGGATGAGGTGGGCGAAGCTAGCATTGTTGGCCCAGATATTTTGCAACAAACAGCGGAGAAGATCGCTGTTATTAGACGACGCATAGAGATTGCACAAAGCCACCAAAAGAGTTATGCTGACACCAGACGGAGAGAATTACAGTTCAAGGAAGGTGACGAGGTGTACTTAAAGATTTCTCCGTTCAAAGGCGATATGCGATTTGGAAGGCAAGGCAAATTGAACCCACGTTATGTGGGGGCCTTTCCTATTCTGAAGAGGGTCGGAACTATGGCGTATAGATTGCAACTTCCAGCATCGATGGAGGTATTCACGATGTGTTCCATGTGTCTATGCTCAGAAAGTGTATACGTGATCCATCACACGTCGTTGAAACAAGGGAGATTGAAGTACAACCAACACTGACCTACGAGGAAAGGCCAGTACGAATCCTAGAGTCTTCTATCAAGGTGCTGCGAAATAAGGAGATTCCTCTGGTAAAGGTTTTGTGGAGGAACCTTGACGTAGATGAGGCTACTTGGGAGAGACAACAAGATATGATGTTGAAATATCCCGAATTATTTGTATAACCAAATTTTGAGGACAAAATTTAAATAAGGTGGGTGGAATGTAACACCCGGTTTTACGGGATTTAATATTATTCCAATATTATCGGCGTTTTTGTAAGTACATCAAGTTAAGTCCGTTTTACGAACGGAAAGTTTTAACAAAGCCGTAATAATAAATTGGAATTTATTGTGAAATATGAGAATTTTGGAAAATCGAATCGTTAGTTATATAACGAGACAATTGGAGGAAGAAATTGAAAACAAATGAAAGGACAATTTAGTCATTTACCAAGCCAAAGTTATAAAATAGGCAAAAATCACTTTTCTCCAACACTTCAACGCAACTTTCTTCTCTCCCTCTCCTTCGCGCGACGCCTTCCCTCTCCTCACGCGGCTCTCTCCTTTCCGAAGACGGAGCTCTCTCCGATCACAACGATCATTTCACGTTTCCTTCTCCTTCCTCGACTCTAGGTACGAATCGACACTTTTAGAACGTTAGGTATTGATTTCTAAGGTTTAAAATGATTAGGGTTAATTAGGGTTTTTGTCGAAAACGTACATCGATGTTTGAAATTGATAGGTTGAGCTTAGTTATGCCTCTAATAGACGTATTGATAATCATTGGAGCTTAGTTCGTCGGTTTGTTGAAGGGTATTTGAGATTTGGTTGAGTTAGAGCTTGAAAACCCCCATTAATGGAGTTTTTGGTATGTCGAGCGCGAATTGTTCGACGTAATGCCTCAACGAACTAAAATAGAGTTTAGGAGATTTTTCTTTAGGAGTTAGCACTTTTTGGAGTTAGCAATTTTTGGAGTTTGGTGATTTAGACTTGATTTAATGTCGTATATTGTGAAATATTATAGGTGAACAAGCATTTGTGGACGAAGCTCGGTATACAACGGACACGAGGTAAGTCTCTGTGACTTGTTTGACTGTCTTGGCCTACACCGTATGAATTGAGTCGATCGAGGAGATTGGAGATATGTTTGTTTGGGTGATTAGGATGGGTAGTTAGGTTACTTTAAGTTATAGAATGTTAGTATTTGTTGATTTTTAATGCTTTATGTTCATTGTTTTGTTATTGTTATTGCATCGAGCATGTCCATGCGTGGTTTTCTAAGCACGCATGCAAAATGAATTTCAAAGCATTTTTACATGGAAAAAGGTAAACAAAGAACGTAAATGAATGCAGAGATAGTCACGCCGGGTGCGGTGGTTCAGGCATGGCTGTCGGAGGAAGCATGCTTTCCCCGCGGTTAGATCCGAGGGGCTATCCAATCGCGGGATGTGCCGCTCCTATCTAACGAGAGTGAAGCTCCGGGTGACCCATAGAAACCTAAACAAAGAAAAGAAAAGAAGTGAAAAGAACGCATAGTTTGAAAGAGCATAGCATATCATACATTTGCATTCACTTAGATTTACTGAGCCCCTAGCTCACGTGTTTAATTCAATGGTGTAGGTGATCTTGAGATAGGTGAGGAAGACGTCCCTCCGCCTGATGTATGAGCACGTTGAGGGAGGATGGCCCGTGGGAGTGCGCTGGCAGTCGGAGCGTGATTTTGACCCGTGAGGACATACGTAGGTATTTGGATTATTTTGGATAGAAATCGTTAGAACATTATAGGATGTTGGGATCTAGATAGTTAATAGAAAGTATTTTGAGAAATTGAATGTATTTGTAAAGTTTACTGATTTAAAAAAAAAACAGGAGGATATGTTAAACTTTTAAACGGAACCACGCGGTTCATTTTTACGAAATTGGTTACGTTTAATTGTGTTTCGAGTCGGTGAATAGGTGTTTGATAGCGATATATGTACGAAAAAGGGTGTTCGTGAAATTTAAAGAGGTACGATGAGGGAAGGAGAAAAAGGTAGTTGTGTGTGTTTTTGTGTTGCATGTTGTGTGTTGTGAGTGTGTGAAGTGCAGGGCATGAGAAAGAGTGCAGGGCGTGAGAAATGGGGAGGAAGAGGGAATGGAAGGGATGGCTGATGGGCGCTCTCTGGAAAATTTCCAGAGAGTGTGGCGATTGCTCGCCACAGAATGGCAAGCCATCGCCGCCTCATGCCTGGCGATCGCCATTGGCGATCGCTAGGCGATTATATTATCGCCTATTGGCTATTGCTCGCCATGAGCAATCGCCACCTGTTCTGCCAAACGGCAGAACCTATTGAAAAAAAAAATGTGTTTTAAATTTAAATGTTTTCTTTTGATAATTAATAGTTTAATTAATGGTTTTAAGTTATTGTAGATAGTTTTCAAAGAAGTTTTCAAACGCCGTCAATTATTTCAACGCCGACTTTAAAAGTTTTATTTCCACACAAAAGTCAGATTTACAGTTTATACGCATAAAAATGAAAATTTGTACGGAAAAACTAGGGTACGGGTAAGGGTCGTTACATATCAAAAATGCCAAACACTATGATATTCTTTCGAATATCCAGGATTTAGTCCATCCATAAATTGTTGCACCTTGTCTTATTATCGCTGACTAAGCACTGTGCAAACTGGGATAAAGTCTCAAACTTCTAATATATTCAGCAACTGTACTGGTCTGCTTCAGCTGCGTGAATTCTGCTCTTTTTGCTGCCCTCACAGTACGGCTGAAGTATTTATCGAAGAATACGGTCTGAAACCGTTCCCACCATCATCAGTGTCACGTCCATAGTCGCTTTTATTGAATCCCACCAAAATTGGGCATCAAATGGCAGGTGGAAAGTGACGCACGTGACCTTCTCAGCATTCTCCACTTTGCGTAAGCCAACATATCTTCCATCGTTCGAACCCACTCCTCAACAATAGAGGGGTCTGTAGCTTGTCCATTGAATATTGGAGGCCGTAGGTTTTGGAACCTCTCCATGCTGTGATTGTCCGGAACTACTATATCCCGGGCTCTCCGATTTTCACGATTCACTAAACTCTCGATCTGTTGCGCTTGTCTATCCATATGCTGGGTCTGACGAACCAGCAAATCAATAAGCCTATCCAGGGCTTCATCCCTGGCATCTTTCGCTCGAACCATTTTTCTGTAACTCCTATAAAAGTTAAAGCAAACAATTCTAAGAATCGAAATTAAATAAAGCATTTAAACGTACTTACAATTGAGGAAGGATGTCCGCGTAGTGGCTGTGCAGTCGAGTAGTCGACAGAACCGATTTTAAAATCTGGGGGCTCTGCTACCATAACTGTAGCGACCCTTAATACTGTACCATTAATTTCTCGTATAAATTTTTCATTTTGTGCATTAAGTAAATTTCATCTTTAAAGGCCTTAATCAACCTCTAACTTATTGAAATTTGTTTTGAAATTCATTTAAAGAAAACATATTAAATAAAAGAAAACAATTGGCAGGAAATCGTTAGGGAAAAAGAGCATTTTTCCCAAAAATTGTATGGCCGATCGATCAGCCATTTCAGTCGATTGATCGGCTGTGGCGTTTATACGCCAAGCGATCGATCGCCTGATCAATCACCCCTTGGCGATCACATTGACCTATCGATCGCCCTTACCAGGCGATTGATCGGCAGATTCTCTGTAATTTCCAGAGAGTTGCCTCTCTTCTACCGATCGATCGCCCCTCCTGGCGATCGATCGACAGACTCTCTGAATTTTTAAATCCAGAGAGCTGCTTTTCTTCCTCTTCTCTTTTCCTTTCAATCCCCTGCACACACACACTTCATCAACTCTACTCCACACCTTCAACACTCCTTCTAAATACATTTATAACAATACTTCAACATAACAACACTACGACCCACATACAATCCTCACTCCATCAATCACCCAAAAACCGTCTCAAAACATATTTAAAACGTAACCAAATTTCATAAAAACAAACCGCGTTGATCCGTTTAAAAATTGAACATTTTTCTCTGTTTGAAAATATAAAAAACACAACAAAATACTATCAATTCTCCAAAACTGCTGTACGTTATCCATCCAGATCCAATCATCCTAAAATGAGTCATCTAACTCTAACACACCCAAAATACCTATACAACCTTCCCCCACGGGTCAAAATAGCGTCGACTGCGCCAGCACACTCTCACGGGCCATCCTCCACCAATATGCTCATGCATCGGGTGGAGGAACGTCATCCTCACCTGTATCGAAGTCACCTATACCATAGAAAATAAACTATGAGCTAAAGAGCTCAGCAAGTCTCGTAAATGAAAATGAATGCTATGCGTGCGGGATTTGTAAAAACATGCATTTCTTTTTCATTATTTAGTTACATAGCGGGAGGTGTCACCGAGGGTTGACTCACCAGATTGAGAGGGCACATCTCGTGGTTAGATAGCCCTTTCCATCTGCAAGGGGGAAAACATGCTCCTCCTCTCAGGACAGCCATGTCTGAACCCCAACCAGACGTGACTGGGATTACATATATTTCATATCTTTTCATTAGGCGTTTCTTTTCATGAAAACATATGCAGAAATTCATTTTCTATGCTCTTCGAAAACATGGTGCATGAACATGGATCGTGCAATATGAGTAAAAACATAGAACAATGCATAAAAGAACCTAGGAAAGCATTCTAATACACAATCAACTTAAACTACCCATCCTATCTTCCTGAAGCACCTGAATTCACCAAAAACCTCGATCAACAACTATTCTTACGGTGTAGGCCAATTGACCAAACAAGTCACGAAGACTTACCTCGCGTCCGTTGCAATTTAAACTCCATCCACGAGCGTTGTTCACCTATGGCAATTCATAACATTCGTCATTAATCGAGTCTAAATCATTGAGTTTCGAAAACTACAAAACTCCTAGCTAAATGAAATTTCCTAAAACTCTAATTTAACTCATTGAGGCATTTCATCGAGCAATTCGCGCTCGACATTTCAAAACCTCCATAAATGGAGTTTTTCCAAAGCTCCAATATCTGATTTTTCAACCTAATCACCAAATGCATCCACTATTTCAACTTACTACGCTCAATAAGATGATTACTAACCATTCCTAACAAAACCCGACTATTTCTATGAAAATCCTACGAAATCCTAATCGTTCAACGACCTAGAAATCGAGAACTAAAGCCGGGAAAAGCTAGAATCTCACCTAGAATCATGATGGGAGAAGAAATCGTGAAGAACCGAGTCGCCAGAGGAGGAGCTTCGTCGTCGGAATAAGGAATCGCGTGAAGGAGGGAGAAACCGCCGTTGGAGGGTGATTTGCAGAGAGGATTTGTAAAGTGTCGAGGGAGGGGAGGAAAACTTGTGAGTTTTATTAAATTTTGATTTGCAAAATTACTTAATTACCCCTCCATTGATTTTCATATTAGTTTCATCCTTTGTTTCGTTATTTAGTTAACGATTCGGTCTCTCCAAATTTTCATATTACACTAATAATTCTAATTTATTATTAAGGTTTCATTAAAACTTTTTGTTCGCAAAATGGACTTAATTTGACATATTTACAAAAATGTCAATATTTATTGGAATAATAAAATCCCGTACAACCGGGTGTTACATAATTGATTCATCCTTTATCATGGTAAATAGTTCATACTCATGTACTAACATACTCATTTTTCTTTCTTTTACTTGATTTGTTCCTCCATGTGTAATTTCAAGTAAATGCTATATTTCTTGTGCACTCCCATAGCCTTGTACCCTATTGAATTCATTTCTATTCAGTGCACAATATAGAGTGTTTATGGCTTTAGCATTTAAACTTAAGTTTCTCTTATCCGAGTCAGTTAGTTCACTAAGCCAATTTTGGGATACTTGCTTCATTTTCTGTTTTTATAGCTTTAAATGAACCATTTTGTATAATGTTCCATATGTCATAATCCATAGTCTGAATAAAAATTCTTATAATAGACTTCCAATATACATAATCACGGGCGTCAATCAACTGCCTTTTACACTTCGATTGAACTTCACGGGCATCAATCGCTGCCTTTACACTTTGATTGATCTTCACGGGCGTCAATCGCTGCCTTTACACTTTTCACAAGATGGAAATATTGAGCACAAAGATTACACTCTCTCAAGAAAAAATCTTAAGTTCTAGGGCAGAGAGATGTAAACAAGGATTATCGCATGAGCTCGTAAGAGTTCAGAGTGATTGTTCAAAAAATTGGCCAAAAAGTTCTTCTCCCGAGCTTCATTCTTCTTTATATACTCTTGTCTGTAATTCGCGTCTCATTAAAAAATATGACCGTTGGAGAGCATCCGTATGCAGAAAAATAGCCTTTGAGATCTGGAGTCGCTATCACTCGCGGTCTTTAATTTGGCGTTGTTAAGACTCTGGACGTTCCTCCTTTGGACGAATGAGTTTGGATGAATGCTTCGCATCAATTCGTTATTCTGTCTTTGAACACTTGCTCGTACATTTTGGACGCTTGCTCATCGGACGAATACTTTGGACGATTATTACTCGAACGAGTACTTTGGACAATTGCTATTCGGACGAGTACTTTGGACGACTGCGTCTATCTTTACTTTGAACGATTGCGTCTGTCTTATAAGTTTGGACGATTACTTTGGATGACTGCGTTTGATTTATAACTTCGCACGATTGCATCTGACTTATAACTTTGGACGACTGCGTTTGACTTATAACTTTGGATGACTGCGTCTGACTTATAACTTCGGATGACTGTGTCTGACTTATAACTTCGGACGATTGCGTCTGACGAGTAACTTCGGATGAGTACGCTGTTCTACATTTGGACGATTGCGTCTGTCTTTTAATGTGGACCAAAGAGTTCGGACTACTAACACTTAACCAAAAACGTTAGAAACATAACACCCTTTTCAAAGGGCATTTCCAGATAAATGCAATAAACACAGTAATCAATTTATTTAGTTTATATCTTTCATATTAATCACAATCATCAAAAAACATAGTTAGACTTAAACACTATTTAAGTCAACAGACACCACCATATTGCCTATGCTAGGGGTGTACAAAACTGAATCGAAATCAATGAACCGAATCGGAACCGGTGAAATCAGTTCAGTTCGGATTGATTTTGAACATTTGGAAACCGAAGTTTGGTTTAATTTTATAGGAACCGACTTTTTAGATTCGATTTTCAGTTTGGATTGGTCAAAACTGAAAGAAACCGAAACGAACGGTTCTGCATTTGAAAACCTAAATCATGCGAGCGAGACAACGGACCTGAACTTCACTCTTCCACTCAACCACTCAAAGACGATCAGGCGAGGTGAGGCGATTACTAGAGACCCGACAGACGACGATGGACACAAGTGCCAACACACGACCGACGACGACTCTCTGCTACGGGCTATCGAGATTCGAGTATCAAGACGACAACAGCACTGACGACGACACACGATCAGGCAACCGAATAACCGGGTATGTTCTATTCTTTCATTCTTTGGTCGTTTTTGTGTTTGACAGAGAGCAAAATCATTAATTTTGCTCACTGTAAAAAAATGACAGAGAGCAAAACGTGTTGATTTTGCTCTCTGTCGTGTTTTTACAGAGAGAAAAATCAATGATTTTGCTCTCTGTCTTGTTTTTACATTCTGCTCTCTGTGAACAAATGACAGAGAGCAAAATGTGTTGATTTTGCTATGTCAAAAACGGAAGAGAGAAAAATCAAACACATTTTGCTCTCGTACTTTTGACAAAGCAAAATCAATGTTTGTTTTATTGGTATGTACTGTTTTTGACCGAGAGCAATCTTTAGGATGTTTGTTGTTTAATTTTGTCATTAATTTATGTGTTTTGCACTGTATAATTACATAATTTTAATGTTTTGGAAAACTCTTCGGGCATGACTGAGAGCAATTTATGTGTCTTCTTTGTTTGTTATGTGTTGTTTTATTAATGTTTCTGTTTTGGGAGACTCTTCGGGCCTGACCGAGAGCAATTTATGTGTTTTATTTGTTTGTTCTGTCATTCTTTGATGTTTTATCATGACTGAGAGCATTAGATTTTAGAGCAACATGTGTAGTATTTTTGATTTGGTCATTGATTTTGATTGATTAAATTTGTTTTAGGATGGAAAACATTAATGATAGTGTAGAGGGTCTTGCAGTTGCCCTTAGTCAAACGAAAAGGAAAAAATCAGAAGTTTGGAATCATTTTAAGAAGATTGAAAGTTCCGATAATAGAAATCCTAGAGCAAAATATAATCGTTGCTTATAGTCATATGCATGTCATACATCAAAGAATGGGACATCAAACTTGAAAAAACATATCCTTAATTGCAACAAATTATTGGCAAGTTTTGATAGGAAGTAAAAGACATTAAGCTATCAGAATATGGGAGGGGGATCGAGTGTAACTTGTTTTAGTCTTGCAACTTGTCGAGAATTGCTTGCAAAGATGATTATTGTTGATGAATTGCCTTTGAAATTCGTTGAAGGAGAGGGTTTTAGAACATATTCGCAATATATTCAACCTAAGTTTTTCATACCTTCTATAACTACTATTGGACAAAATATTATGAGTATTTATGAAAAAGAAAAATTAAAATTGAAAGATTATTTTAGAATACATCTCAATGAGTATGCTTGACTACAGATACATGGACTTCTGTTCAAAATTTGAATTACATGGTATTAACTGCTCATTACATTGATAGTGATTGGATATTGTGTAAGAGAATTATCAATTTTTGCTTGATTTCGAATCATAAAGGCAAAACGATTGGTAAAGAAATAGAAAGATGCTTGTTTGAATAGGGGTGTGCAAACTGAACCGGAACCGATGAACCGAACCGAAACTGGTGAAATAGGTTCGGTTCGGATCGATTTTGACCATTTGGAAACAGATCTTCGGTTTCATTTGGTAGGAACCGCTTAATTAGGTTCGGTTATCGGTTTAGATCGGTCAAAACCGATACAAACCGAACCGAACCGGCTTTGCACAAAGGAATTTTAATTATTAAAAAATAATAATAAAAAATAAAGAATCTTTTTAATAATTAAAATTACTTTTGTTGTAATATTACTTTTATTTTCTAAAATGATTTATTGTAATTTTGACTTTCCTTTTCGTTTTTTATTCTTCTAATACATTTTTTTTTTTATATTTGACTATATATCTAATTGTTTTTTATTTCCTCTAGTTTAAATTTACATTATTTAAAATTTTGAAAAATAAGTTGTAGAACCGAAACCAAACCGAACTTGAACCGAACTTTTGGTTCGGTTTTGGTATGTTAAAAGACCGATTTTGGTTCGGTAAATCCAAAACCGAAACCGATCGGTTCGGTTCGGTTCAAACCCCAAAACCAAACCGAAACAGATTTTGCACACCCCTATGTTTGAATGGGGAATTTAAAATATTTTGACGATTACAGTTGACAATGCTTCTTCGAATGATGTTGCAATTTCGTATTTGGTCAAAAGTATTTGTAACACCCCGAGTCTTCAGACACGGTTTTGTTACCCATGACATGGAACCGGTCTAAGAGAATTTACGGAAAAATTCAAATTTTCTCTCAGTGATGATAAATCCCTCTTTAACCCTCGACTTTACAGCGGAAAACTCATTGAATAACTATCATTCATAAAACAGATAAAATAATAAACATTGGCTGAGAGAATTGAAACCCAATAGGCATCTACCGATCGCAAACGACAAAATAACACTACTCATATCATCCGATCACAAACGACAAATCACTTTTGCTCACATCATCCGGTCACAAAGCGACAAATCACTTTTGCTCACATCATCCGGTCACAAAGCGACAAATCACTTTTGCTCACATCATCCGGTCACATACGACAAAAGAAACTATACTCACTTCATCCGAAAACAAGATCTACATCTACCGATTGACATGTGCATCTCGCGTGTCTCATTAAAACTTCATCCGATCGTTAAACGACAGAACTTATACACACTCAATCCGATAAAATAAACAACATCATCCGATAGAAGACATCATCCGATGGAAGACATCATCCGACGGAAGACATCATCCGACAGAAGACATCATCCGACAGAAGACATCATTCGGTGGAAGACATCATCCGATCGACAGAAACCTTAACTTACCAACAGAAACATCCATCGACAGACATGAACCCCTGACTTTTACCTACAGAGGGCATCCTGAATTTCTCAACTCCCAACACGACTAACACAAACTTGTATTGACACAAACCATAGACGTATTCTGAGTATGCATAGCGGAAGACTTAAATAAACAGATCATTCACAACCTAGAAATCAGTCAGACAAGTTTACTAGTATTCAACATTTTTAAGAAAATCCCTCCTATTTAAACTTCAATATTCATAAACCTTACTAATATCTTAAAGGTAGCAACCAGAGATCATAATCGCCTTTCCAGTCACACACTGTCACCCTGAGCACCATCCAACAACCAGACTTAGACATCGTCACTGAATTTGAAATCCTCACCTGATTGTTCTTCACCTACATCATAAGGTTTAAACTATAAGCCTAATGCTTAGTAAGGAGTGCAATGCTAACATGTATGCATGAATGCACAAATTAAAGGAAAACACATGTTCATGATCTTTTTGTGTTCTTGTTCTTGTTCTTGTTCATGTTCATCGTTTTCATCATATGAATTAAGGGAGGATTTGTGCCGAAAAGGGGGTTGACAGTGAGAGTGTACATAGTCTCATTCGGGTCGTATTCATGGTCCTCCTTTTGGACAGTGACATACGCCAAACCGCCCCCAACCCTCTCTTAATCCTTGTTGCATAAGTTTCATATTCATTTCTTGTTCATAGGGAAAATCATGCTTTTAAAACATTTTCATATGCATGAGAAAAATTCGTGATGCATGAGCATGAGCATGAGCATTTTAAAATCATCGGGCTACTGAGCAAGTCATTCATTCGTTAAAGATCTCAACATCAATTCGAGTACCATAACCAACCAGATATTAGCACAGATACATTTAACTTCATAAACAACACCTCTACTTAGTACCCTTGAGATGTAGGACCCTAATGGCCGGAAATCTTACTCACTCACTTACCTGGTTTCCTTAGCAAAAATTGAGTACCTCTCTTCAAACTGTTGACTTATAGAGTGTTTAAGTCTAAATATGTTTTTGATGATGTATTTGTATGTTAAGTATGTAATTTGATTATGTTTATTAAATGAGAATAATGAATTATAAATATGAAATTATTTGGAAATACCCTTGAAAATGGTATTTTAGTTGTCTAATGAATCGGGTTAAGTGTACAGGGTTGAAAACTGATCTGCCGATGAGTTGGTAAAAGTAGACATACACCAATTTCTAAACAACAAAGGTGGAGTCGTTCAAGGCTACTCCTGCCGATGGCGTTTTCAAGCTACTTCTGCCGATGGCGTTTTCAAGCTACTCCTGCTGATGGCGTTTTCAAGCGTCTTCTGCCGATGGCATTTGAAGCTACTCCTGCCGATGGCGGTTCAGCACTTATAACATTACATCTGCCGATACTTGTTCAGCTTCTTAAAGCAACATATACCGATGGTGGTTCAGCGTTTATAATATTACATCTGCCGATACCGGTTCAGCTTCTTAAAGCAACATATATCGATGGCGGTTCAGCGCTTATCATGTTGCATCTACCGATGACGATCCGTTATTTTAAAGCTGCTTCAACCAGTGATCTTCCGCTATAATTCAAAATGACCGCGAAGCTACAGTGACGTCGTCCAGAACTTAAACTCTAGCGTATTAATGGCGACGAGCAAACAGCAGCTCCAGAAAGCAACGGCTACCTGTCTCAGTACGGATGCTGCTCCAATGGTAATATATTTCCTTATCCGGTAAGGAGCATTCAATACCTAGAGCCGATTGCAGACAGAGTATTTAAGCCAGGGAGATAGCTCGAAGAAAGAACTTTTGCGAAAATCAGTATTGAGCCCTAACGAGCGAACTTCATACTCTGTAATTTTTCTTCTACACCTCTCGATTCTAGAACTTGAGATTTAACCTTTGAGAGAGTGTAGTTTGTGCAAGCAATTTTTACAAACTCACAATTCTGTACAAGGCAGTGGATTGTCCCCCGTAAAGAACAATCCAGATTTGTGTAAGGCAGTAGATCGACGCCCGGAAAGTTCGATCATGTTTTCTCGTGAGGAGAAGGTTAAGAATCTTCAAGGGGGAGCCTTGGAGCGTGGACGTAGGCAAGTTTAGCCGAACCACGTTAAAAATCCTGGTGTTATTTTCTCTCTCTCTCACTCTATTTTATGTAATAGTTCACTGTTAGCTTAGAACTTTAAATCGAGAGAGAAATCAATTAGATAAGTAAATTAAATTTAAAAGTCTAATTCACCCCCCTCTTAGACAATCTCGATCCTACAATTGGTATCAGAGCGAGGTTAATCATTGTCTAAGTTGCGTTTGAATATTCTGTGAGATATATTTACTATGGCATTCAACGCAAACACCTCACACATTGAGGGTCAGTCTATTTCTCATCCACCACTGTTTGATGGCAGTGATTATGTTTGTTGGAAGGCAAGAATGAGAATATTCGTTCAAGCCATGGACTATGAGATTTGGAGTATAATAGAGAATGGTTCTTTCAAGGCCATGAAAACTGTAGATGGAAAAAGTATCCCTAAGGACTCTACTGATTTAACTGAGTCCGATAAGAGAAATCTGAGCCTTAATGCCAAAGCCATAAACACCCTATACTGTGCACTAAATCGTGATGAATTCAATAGAGTTCAAGGGTGTGAAAGTGCTAAAGAGATATGACACTTACTGGAAGTTACACATGAGGGAACTAACCAAGTAAAAGAGAGTAAATTGAGTATGCTAGTTCACGAATATGAGCTGTTTTCTATGGAAAAAGAGGAAACCATTAGTTCTATGTTCACTCGATACTAACATCACTAATGGCCTTAAAGTTATTGGTAAGATTTACTAAGGTGAAGAACAGGTAAGGAAAATTCTGAGATGCCTACCGAGAGCATGGCAACCAAAGGTGACAGCCATACAAGAAGCTCGTGACCTCAAGGTTCTCAAGCTTGAAGAGCTCATTGGCTATCTTATGACACACGAGATAACCATGAGAGCAAATGAGAAGAAAGATCTCAAGGAGAAAGAGATCAGCAAGAAAAAGGACATTGCTCTCAAAGCCTCCTCAAGCAAGCAGGAGGACTCTGAGGAAGAAGTTGATGATGAGGATATTGCTCTCATCACCAGGAGATTCAGCAAATTCCTTCAACGGAAGAGGTTGCAAGGAAAAAGATTTCCAAAGGGTGAGAAATTCCAAAGAGATAAGGAAATCACATGCTTTGAGTGTGGAAAGCCTGGTCACATGAAGGCAGATTGTCCTCAAGCAAAGAAGAATCCTAAGAAGTTTAAGAAGAAGGCTATGAAGGCCACTTGGGATGACAGTGAAGGAGACACCTCCTCTTCAGAAGATGAGGAAGTAGCGAATTTGTGCTTCATGGCCAAGGAGGATGAGGTTAGTCATTCTTCTAGTGATAGTGAATCTGATGATGAAGGAGATATGGTTGATGCGTTTAATGATTTAGTTAAACAATTTGGTATGCTTAAGACTAAATATAATCTGTTGAAAAGAGAAAATGCTAGTTTAGCTGAAAAGCATACTAAGGAAAATAATCAGCATGAAAAGGAAGTTTCAGAACTTAAAAAGAAAAATGAGACCTTAAATAAACTTGTTCTGAATTTCACTAATGGTAGTAAGAACTTGAACATGCTGTTAAATAGTCAGAGGACAACGTTTGATAGAGCAGGTTTAGGATATGACAAGTTTAATAAAAAGAAATCTTATAAGAATTTCTTTGTTAGATCTACTACTTGTTATGCATGCAATGAAGTAGGACATAAATCTTATTAATGTCCTTTGAAATCTAATAAGAAATCAAATGGTAAACTTCAATGGGTTCCTAAGGGAACCAGATCTAACACTTGGACCCAAAAGATTTGGGTTCCTAAGGGACCAATTGATTAGTATTTTGCAGGTTGAGTGCTCTCCCGGGAAGAATAAATGGTACCTCGATAGTGGTTGCTCGAGGCATATGACGGGAGACTCAACAAAATTTGCTGTTGTCAACAAAAAGAAAGATAATGTCACTTTTGGTGGAAACCAGAAAGGAAAAATTGTTGGCATCGGCAGTATAGGTAATCCTTCTAATCCCATCATTGAAATGTTCTATTAGTAGAAGGATTGAAACATAATCTGTAACGCCCCGAAAACCCACCCGGATTCACGGTTCGCCACAGGGACTACTCTGAGCTAAACGACTCGCTAATCTTCCTTAATCCTAACCAATAAGCACCACGGCGTCCTCCCCAAAAATTTCGGTAGAGTAACGCCTGAAAATGGCGCCCCCAAAATGCTAAGTGCCTGCAGACGAATAAATCCCAAACAATCCAGAATACTCCTACACGACTATCTAGTATACAAAATCTCCAAACAATCATCATAACAGGACGAAAAATGCTATTGATTAAAATGAAGAAAGTCCACAGTATAGGGTGACATACCACCCTTAACTATGACTATATACAACAAATACAAACACCCCCACAAAAGGAAAAAAGTCCTACTCCCAACAACACCATGCTACGACTCATCCTGGGTCGGGTCGCCCTAACACTGTCATCAACCGGGGCCCTGGTCGCACGCCACCAACTGCCACCTACTCCTAGTCAGATTCTCAGGACACACCCACCAGCTCAGCAGTACCTACACCACAGAACACACCGTAAGCTCAAAGCTTAGCAAGTATAGTGCTGAAAAATAAACGTGAAGCATGAAAACTATTTATGCAATCCTAACACATGCACGTCTCTACACACGTTGTCATTCCCTTGCCGCATCGCATCTCTCGGGGCGTAACGTATCGCCGTCCCCCAGTCTACAACGATCCCCGAGGCGTAACGTATCGCCGTCCCCCGGTCTACAACGATCCCCGGGGCGTAACGCTATCGCCGTCCCCCGGTCTACAACTATCCCCGAGGCGTAACGTATCGCCGTCCCCCGGTCTACAACGATCCCCGGGGCGTAACGTATCGCCGTCCCCCGGTCTACAACGATCCCCGGGGCGTAACGTATCGCCGTCCCCCGGTCTACAACGATCCCCGGGGCGTAACGTATCGCCGTCCCCCGGTCTACAACGATCCCCGGGGCGTAACGTATCGCCGTCCCCCGGTCTACAATGATCCCCGAGGCGTAACGTATCGCCGTCCCCCGGTCTACAACGATCCCCGGGGCATAACGTATCGCCGTCCCCCGATTTTAACCTCGACCACATGGCGTTACGTCCCGCCGTCCCACGTAGTCAGGTGGCCCCTTAATCTAACCTTTCTAACGGACCCCGAGGCGTCACGTATCGCCGTCCCTCGGTTTTAACCTCGACCACGTGGCGTTACGTCCCACCGTCCCACGTAGTCAGGTGGCCCCTTTCCTCATCTCCTTTACTCCCTAGTGCTTAAAACATGCTGTATACTAACCATACCAACTAATAACGACTTCACATCCACATCCGTACCTACAACCCACCACGTACGCAAGACTCATAACCTCAGGATCTCACCAGACTCACCTCCTACGCACGACTGACCCACTACCTGCACAAGACTCACAATCTATGTACAACTCACCCACAGCCTACACATAACTAGCCCACAATCTACACAAGACTCACCACATACGTACGACTGTCTCACCAAAAAAAAATAAAAAAAAAAAAACAAAAAAAAAAAAACAAAAAAAAAAAAATAAAAAAAAAAAAACAAAAAAAAAAAAACAAAAAAAAAAAAATAAAAAAAAAAAAACAAAAAAAAAAAAACAAAAAAAAAAAAATAAAAAAAAAAAAACAAAAAAAAAAAAACAAAAAAAAAAAAATAAAAAAAAAAAAACAAAAAAAAAAAAACAAAAAAAAAAAAATAAAAAAAAAAAAACAAAAAAAAAAAAACAAAAAAAAAAAAATAAAAAAAAAAAAACAAAAAAAAAAAAACAAAAAAAAAAAAATAAAAAAAAAAAAACAAAAAAAAAAAAACAAAAAAAAAAAAATAAAAAAAAAAAAACAAAAAAAAAAAAACAAAAAAAAAAAAATAAAAAAAAAAAAAACAAAAAAAAAAAAACAAAAAAAAAAAAATAAAAAAAAAAAAACAAAAAAAAAAAAATAAAAAAAAAAAAACAAAAAAAAAAAAATAAAAAAAAAAAAATAAAAAAAAAAAAAACAAAAAAAAAAAAACAAAAAAAAAAAAATAAAAAAAAAAAAACAAAAAAAAAAAAACAAAAAAAAAAAAAAAACAAAAAAAAAAAAAATAAAAAAAAAAAAACAAAAAAAAAAAAATAAAAAAAAAAAAACAAAAAAAAAAAAACAAAAAAAAAAAAACAAAAAAAAAAAAAACAAAAAAAAAAAAAATAAAAAAAAAAAAACAAAAAAAAAAAAATAAAAAAAAAAAAAACAAAAAAAAAAAAAACAAAAAAAAAAAAAACAAAAAAAAAAAAACAAAAAAAAAAAAAACAAAAAAAAAAAAAACAAAAAAAAAAAAACAAAAAAAAAAAAACAAAAAAAAAAAAATAAAAAAAAAAAAACAAAAAAAAAAAAACAAAAAAAAAAAAAACAAAAAAAAAAAAAAATAAAAAAAAAAAAAAACAAAAAAAAAAAAACAAAAAAAAAAAAATAAAAAAAAAAAAAAACAAAAAAAAAAAAACAAAAAAAAAAAAAAAAACAAAAAAAAAAAAAACAAAAAAAAAAAAAAAACAAAAAAAAAAAAAACAAAAAAAAAAAAAACAAAAAAAAAAAAATAAAAAAAAAAAAAACAAAAAAAAAAAAAACAAAAAAAAAAAAACAAAAAAAAAAAAAACAAAAAAAAAAAAACAAAAAAAAAAAAAACAAAAAAAAAAAAATAAAAAAAAAAAAAAAATAAAAAAAAAAAAAATAAAAAAAAAAAAAAATAAAAAAAAAAAAACAAAAAAAAAAAAACAAAAAAAAAAAAATAAAAAAAAAAAAATAAAAAAAAAAAAAAATAAAAAAAAAAAAATAAAAAAAAAAAAATAAAAAAAAAAAAATAAAAAAAAAAAAAATAAAAAAAAAAAAACAAAAAAAAAAAAAATAAAAAAAAAAAAATAAAAAAAAAAAAAATAAAAAAAAAAAAAATAAAAAAAAAAAAAAAAATAAAAAAAAAAAAATAAAAAAAAAAAAAACAAAAAAAAAAACCTCACAAGGCTCATCACCTACCTACGACTGTCCCACAACCCTCACATGGCTCACCACCTACCTACGACTGTTCTACAACCCTCACATTGCTCACCACCTACCTACGACTGTCCTACAACCCTCACATGGCTTACCACCTACTTATGCTACCCGACAATCTCAGGCCAAAATCTACCAAAAATGGCCGGTGATCAGAGCCAATTTTGGCTCGTCACCGTCGGCCTTGAACAAAACCGAAACAGGGAGGAGAAATCGAGATTACCTGTTCGGTCCTGCGCGAAGACGGCCGGAAGTCGCAGCTCTAGCACCGTGGACGTTATCTGGCCGGAAAACATCAGAAAACGCCGGTGAACGTCGTCGAACTCCCCCTCGCGTCGCCTCCCCCCCCTCCCCTGTTCTCCTCTGCCCTCGCTGCCCGATGACAGAATGGTTTCGGCCATTCTGTCGTTTTGTTTTTATTTTTATTTTTTAATAATAATAATAATAATAAACTAACTGTTAATTAATCCTCATTTACCGTTTTGCCCTCCCGTGTATCCGACCATTTCGACTTTCGTTAAATCTCGTCCACTTTTTTTTTTGCAATAATAAAATCCCAAATTTTAATAAGCTATTTAACCCGTTAAAATCTCTCACGAAATCCTAACAAAACTTTAATTTATTCAATAAAATTTCTGGGGTATTACATAATCTGCTGAGCATCAGTCAGTTATGTGACAAAGGTTATAAAGTCATATTTAAATCAAACTCATGCACAATTAAAGATAGTTCATCTAGTACTGTTCTGTTTAAAGGATATAGAAAAGAGAATGTGTACATTATTGATTTAGATGATATTGCATTCTCTGATGAAACTTGCTTTGCTGTGAATTCCTCTAATGATAGTTGGTCCTGGCATAGGAGATTAAGACATGTAGGTATTGATACCTTAGCTAAGATTACGAAGAATAATTTAGTTAGGGGGATTCCCAAGATATCCTTTGAGAAGGATAAAGTCGTTAAGCTTGTCAAATGGGCAAGCAGATCAAAACTTCTTTTGCATCTAAGAATGCAATCTCTTCTTCTAAGCCTCTCCAACTCCTTCACATGGACCTCTTCGGTCCTTCTAATATAGCCAGCTTAGGAGGTAAATTCTCTACTTTTGTCATTGTTGACGATTTCTCTAGGTTTACTTGGGTATTCTTTCTAAAGTCAAAGGATGAGACCTTTGATACCTTCTCTAGCTTTAGGAAAAGAGTTCAAAATGAAAAGGAACTCACCATTGTTGCTATTCGTAGTGATCATGGTGGAGAATTTGAAAATAAAAGATTTGAACTCTTGTGTCTCAAGTATGGAATTGAGCACAACTTTTCCTCCCCTAGAACCCCACAGCAAAATGGTGTTGTTGAGAGGAAAAATAGGTCTCTCCAAGAGCTAGCTCAGACTATGCTCAATGAGAATTCCCTTCCTAAATATTTCTGGGCTGAAGCTGTCTCAACAGCCTGCTATGTGCTCAATCGGGTCTCCATAAGACCTATTCTCGAGAAAACCCCCTATGAACTGTGGAATGGTAAAACTCCTTCTGTTAAGTACTTTAGAGCCTTTGGTAGTAAATGCTTCATTCTGAACACCAAGGATAACTTAGGAAAATTCGATTCCAAATCTGATCTTGGAATTTTTCTTGGTTATTCTCTTTCTAGTAAGGCTTATAGGGTGTTCAATAGAAGAACTCTTATTGTAGAGGAATCTGTTCACGTCAACTTTGATGAGTCCCCTCAACTCACAATCAATGTGGATGAGGAAGACTCTTTAGAAAAGCATCTAGATTCTCTGTCTTTAGAAAAGTCCTCAGATTCTCTTCAAGTAGAAAAATCCTTAGAACCCTCTTCATGTTCTCTAGAAATTGTTCCTATTAAAGATGAATCTGCAGCTCTTCCTAGAGATTGGAAATATATAAGAGATCATCCCTTAGATGAAGTATTAGGTGATCCTTCATTAGGAGTTAAGACTAGATCCTCTCTTAGAAACCTCTGTGCCAATATGGCATTTATTTCTCAAGTAGAGCCTAAGAAGTTTGAAGAGGCCGAGAGTGATGATAACTGGATTTTTGGCTATGCAAGAGGAGCTAAATCAATTTGAAAGGAGCAAGGTATGGGAACTTGGTCCACGGCCTAAGGATCATCCCATTATTGGAACTAAATGGGTTTATAAGAACAAATTGGATGAAAATGAGATTGTTGTAAGAAACAAAGCCAGATTAGTTGCTAAAGGTTACAATCAAGAAGAAGGAATAGATTTTGAGGAAACCTTTGCACCTGTTGCTAGATTAGAATCAATTAGGATGCTCTTAGCCTATGCATGCTACAAAAACTTCGCACTCTTCCAAATGGATGTGAAGAGTGCTTTCTTAAATGGTTTTATTCAGGAAGAAGTCTATGTAGAGCAGCCCTTAGGATTTGAAGAATATGCAAAACCTGATCATGTGTATAGACTTAAGAAGGCCCTTTATGGACTTAAGCAGGCTCCTAGAGCTTGGTATGATAGATTGAGGAACTTCCTTGAGGAAAAGAATTTCAAAAAGGTAACACCGACTCAACTCTATTTACCATGCAAAAGGATAGAGACATTCTGTTAGTGCAAATCTATGTCGATGACATTATATTTGGATCAACTAATGTCACAATGTGTAATGATTTTTCCTCCCTCATGCAAAGTAAATTTGAAATGAGTATGATGGGGGAGTTACAATTATTTTTAGGATTCCAGATCTGTCAATCTCCTGATGGCATTTTCTTCTGTCAAGAAAAATACATTAAGGAGCTTCTTAAGAAATTTGGTCTAGAAACTGTTAAACCAGCTAGAACTCCCATGAGTACCACAACAAAATTAGACAAAGATGAAAATGGAATATGTGTAGATATTAAAAAATATTGTGGTATGATTGGTTCCTTATTATATCTGACTGCTAGCAGGCCAGATATTCTATTTAGTGTTTGTCTTTGTGCTAGATTTCAAGCTGCTCCTAAGGAATCTCACTTAACTGCTGTTAAAAGGATTTTCAAATATTTAAGTGGGACACCTGACCTAGGATTATGGTATCCGAAGGGCACTTCTTTTGATCTGATTGGATACTTAGATTCTGACTATGCTGGCAGTCTTGTTGATAGGAAGAGCACTAGTGGCACTTGTCAGTTCTTAGGAGAATCTCTAGTGTCTTGGTATTCTAAGAAACAAAATTCTGTTGCATTGTCAACTGCTGAAAGTGAATATATCGCTGCTGGCAGTTGTTGTGCACAAATGCTCTGGATGAAACAGACTCTAGAAGATTATAATCTGTTTTATAATAGGATTCCTATTCGGTGTGATAACACCAGTGCTATCAATATTTCCAAGAATCCAATTCAACATTCTAGAACCAAGCATATCGATGTCAGATACCACTTCATAAGAGAGCATGTTCTAAGAGGTGATATCTCCTTAGAATTTATTAATTCTGTAGACCAACTAGCAGACATCTTTACCAAGCCTTTGGATGAAAAGACCTTCAATAATATTAGAATAAGGCTAGGTCTCATTCGGGTTGAGAAAAACTAAGGTTATTCCTCTGTTGGTGAATCTTGAGTGATAGTGTAGTTTTTAGCTGTGAAGGCATCGGTAGATGCATATCTGCCGATAGGCATCAAAAAATGTATTCTTAATCTGCCGACACGTGTGACCCATCGGGCGAATCAGTTTTACACGTGTGACTACATCCTGTCGGGCGATGCCCTACTCCATTTAAACTCTGCTTCCTTTCAATGACGCTTCATATTTCGCGCTCTTTCAGTAAGTTCCTGCATCCAATCCTTTATCTCTCTAGGTTTTCTTCTTCGAATCGTTCAAATGGCTTCATCGTCTCACGCTCTTCCTAAACCAGCCAAGAAGAAGGCTAAAGTTTCAGCTCGTCCGCCTCGTGTGATTCCTCGTGCAAACGCGTGGCCATCTTTCTTCTTCATCAGTCAAGCTTCTGAAGCAAGGTACCATGACGACTTTAAGCACAAATCTCTGATTCCCTGTCGTGGTATTTTCTTTGAAGACTTTGCTGGCATGGATATTGTTGAACCCCTGAAGGATCTCGGGTTATTAGGACTGTTTGATGTAGAATCTTACTATTACCCTGAAGCTGTCCGAATGTTTTATGCCAATTTGGGTTCCTCTGATTTCTCTACAATTAAGAGTTATGTGTATGGAAAGCACATAGAACTCACACCCCAATCCATAAATGCTCTTTTGGAGTGCTCTCATTTAGATAGCTGCCCTCACCTTTATGATTCTGGATCTGAACTTCCTTTCTTTGGTACCTCTGAGGGTCTTGGTTTTCTCAAAACTATCGCTCTAGACCCAAACAAAACCCCTGATCACTTAAAGGGCAAACACCTGACCATAGGGCCAGGTTATTGCATCAAATGATAGGGTACAACATTGTCCCTAAGGGTGGTCACCATGATGAGGTGAGTGCAATGGAACTCTTTGTTCTGTTTGCACTTTACCACAAGACCCCTTTCAACCTGGGATTTGTTGTTGTCAGACGGATGATTCAGGCTATGTCATCCAGGGCCACCTCTTTGCCTTACAACTTGCTTCTCATGAGGATATTTACCCAGCTTGATGTTGCATTTCCAGAGGATGAAGATCCTATCCATCTTCAACTCTCCAGTTATTATTCCCAAACCACCCTCAAGAAAATGGGAATAAAGAAAACAAGAAAAGGGGAGTTTGTCTTGGATGTGTCTAAGATAAAGGCTTCTAAGGCAGCCTCTGTAAGGCTTGGGAAGAGGAAACTTATCCTGCAAGAGGAATCTGTTCAAGAAGGTATTGATGAATCTGAGATTCCTGCCTTTGATAACTCACCTTCTACCTCTTAGGTGTCTCGTTCTCATCCTCCTTGCCTTTCCCTTACATTTTTGTTCCTAGTCTTTCCTCCTCCTCCTTCACCTCCTACATTAAATGCACATTCCACTCCATTATTTGTGCCCTCATCCCTTTCATAATCTCCACTTTCTCCACCACCTACACTCATGGTGCCTACTCTGCCTCCAACAGTCCAACCTGTTTCTCCAGTCCAACAGGCTATACCACTCCTTTCCCCTCAAGTCCACCCTGCTCTTCCAGTCCAACCCTCCACACCAGTCCAAGCCACCATTGTTCCTTCCACTCCTTAAACTTATCAAAGACAATTTTCCTTGAGTGCGGATCAGTACAATGATTTGAAGGCCTCCATTGACAGTCTCGGGTCAGCCTTCAGTTCAATTCAAAGTCGGATTGAAAAGTCTATCGATGCCAAGCTCGAAAAGAACAAATTTGACATAAGCATCGCTTTGGATACAGGTCTAGATCTGTTGTCCAAGAAAATGGATAGACATAAAACCATTGTCGCATTGGAGATTCAGTCTCTCAGATCTACAGTTGAAGCTCTTCATCCTGATCCCGAACCCGAACCCGAACCCGAACCCTCTAGTTCTGTCAGTTTCACAGAGGCTTGCTTTGAAGATCTTTTTCTTCCATTTTCCAGACCTGCAGTTGTTGAAGATGTGTGCTTCATGTCTTTGGATATTCATGAGGCTGAGCTCCAATTCAATGCTCCTTCTGCTTCCTCTGTTCCTGCTTCTACCTCTCTGCCAGTCAGTTCACTAGTTGCTTCTGCGGCAGCTCCACCATGTCTGGATTTGGTGATTCCTGCTCCTCCTATTTTTGGTGATGTCTGCAGAGCACTTTTTCAGCATTATATTCCTGCTCCTCTTGCTCTACCTGCTCCTCCTGCTCCCAGTGTTTCTCCAGATCTTGACGTGCATTCTTCCCTTATGCAAGAGTACTGGAAGTGGCTTAAGGACTTAGCTTCACTTAGATAATTTCTTTTGTAACCCGTTTTACATATTTTGTTTTGCACTTTGGTACAATTGTCTCGTTTTTCTTATTTTTTTGATGATGTCAATGGGGGAGATAGTCTTTGATTAATGATGCTGTGTTGAGAAATTAGTTTTTGATGTGAACTAAGTATGCATATTTTAAATACTGTATATGATCTGCATATTTTGAATACTGGGTATGTTCTGTGCTTGAAATTGGAACGTATGAATATGCTATGGGGGAGCTAGAATTATGGGGGAGAACATTGTTTAATCAAATTTATATTTTGTCATCATCAAAAAGGGGGAGATTGTTGACTTATAGAGTGTTTAAGTCTAAATATGTTTTTGATGATGTATTTGTATGTTAAGTATGTAATTTGATTATGTTTATTAAATGAGAATAATGAATTATAAATATGAAATTATTTGGAAATACCCTTGAAAAAGGGTATTTTAGTTGTCTAATGAATCGGGTTAATTGTACAGGGCTGAAAACTGATCAGCCGATGAGTTGTTAAAAGTAGACATACACCGATTGCTAAACGACAAAGGCGGAGTCGTTCAAGGCTACTCCTGCTGATGGCGTTTTCAAGCTACTTCTGCCAATGGCGTTTTCAAGCTACTCCTGCCGATGGCGTTTTCAAGTTTTCAAGCTACTCCTGCCGATGGCGTTTTCAAGCTACTCCTGCCGATGGCGTTTTCAAGCTACTCCTGCCGATGGCGTTTTCAAGCTACTCCTGCCGATGGCGTTTTCAAGCTACTCCTGCCGATGGCGTTTTCAAGCTACTCCTGCCGATGGCGTTTTCAAGCTACTCCTGCCGATGGCGTTTTCAAGCTACTCCTGCCGATGGCGTTTTCAAGCTACTCCTGCCGATGGCGTTTTCAAGCTACTCCTGCCGATGGCGTTTTCAAGCTACTCCTGCCGATGGCGTTTTCAAGCTACTCCTGCCGATGGCGTTTTCAAGCTACTCCTGCCGATGGCGTTTTCAAGCTACTCCTGCCGATGGCGTTTTCAAGCTACTCCTGCCGATGGCGTTTTCAAGCTACTCCTGCCGATGGCGTTTTCAAGCTACTCCTGCCGATGGCGTTTTCAAGCTACTCCTGCCGATGGCGTTTTCAAGCTACTCCTGCCGATGGCGTTTTCAAGCTACTCCTGCCGATGGCGTTTTCAAGCTACTCCTGCCGATGGCGTTTTCAAGCTACTCCTGCCGATGGCGTTTTCAAGCTACTCCTGCCGATGGCGTTTTCAAGCTACTCCTGCCGATGGCGTTTTCAAGCTACTCCTGCCGATGGCGTTTTCAAGCTACTCCTGCCGATGGCGTTTTCAAGCTACTCCTGCCGATGGCGTTTTCAAGCTACTCCTGCCGATGGCGTTTTCAAGCTACTCCTGCCGATGGCGTTTTCAAGCTACTCCTGCCGATGGCGTTTTCAAGCTACTCCTGCCGATGGCGTTTTCAAGCTACTCCTGCCGATGGCGTTTTCAAGCTACTCCTGCCGATGGCGTTTTCAAGCTACTCCTGCCGATGGCGTTTTCAAGCTACTCCTGCCGATGGCGTTTTCAAGCTACTCCTGCCGATGGCGTTTTCAAGCTACTCCTGCCGATGGCGTTTTCAAGCTACTCCTGCCGATGGCGTTTTCAAGCTACTCCTGCCGATGGCGTTTTCAAGCTACTCCTGCCGATGGCGTTTTCAAGCTACTCCTGCCGATGGCGTTTTCAAGCTACTCCTGCCGATGGCGTTTTCAAGCTACTCCTGCCGATGGCGTTTTCAAGCTACTCCTGCCGATGGCGTTTTCAAGCTACTCCTGCCGATGGCGTTTTCAAGCTACTCCTGCCGATGGCGTTTTCAAGCTACTCCTGCCGATGGCGTTTTCAAGCTACTCCTGCCGATGGCGTTTTCAAGCTACTCCTGCCGATGGCGTTTTCAAGCTACTCCTGCCGATGGCGTTTTCAAGCTACTCCTGCCGATGGCGTTTTCAAGCTACTCCTGCCGATGGCGTTTTCAAGCTACTCCTGCCGATGGCGTTTTCAAGCTACTCCTGCCGATGGCGTTTTCAAGCTACTCCTGCCGATGGCGTTTTCAAGCTACTCCTGCCGATGGCGTTTTCAAGCTACTCCTGCCGATGGCGTTTTCAAGCTACTCCTGCCGATGGCGTTTTCAAGCTACTCCTGCCGATGGCGTTTTCAAGCTACTCCTGCCGATGGCGTTTTCAAGCTACTCCTGCCGATGGCGTTTTCAAGCTACTCCTGCCGATGGCGTTTTCAAGCTACTCCTGCCGATGGCGTTTTCAAGCTACTCCTGCCGATGGCGTTTTCAAGCTACTCCTGCCGATGGCGTTTTCAAGCTACTCCTGCCGATGGCGTTTTCAAGCTACTCCTGCCGATGGCGTTTTCAAGCTACTCCTGCCGATGGCGTTTTCAAGCTACTCCTGCCGATGGCGTTTTCAAGCTACTCCTGCCGATGGCGTTTTCAAGCTACTCCTGCCGATGGCGTTTTCAAGCTACTCCTGCCGATGGCGTTTTCAAGCTACTCCTGCCGATGGCGTTTTCAAGCTACTCCTGCCGATGGCGTTTTCAAGCTACTCCTGCCGATGGCGTTTTCAAGCTACTCCTGCCGATGGCGTTTTCAAGCTACTCCTGCCGATGACATGTCTCAGTACGGATGCTGCTCCAACGGTAATATATTTCCTTATCCGGTAAGGAGCATTCAATACCTAGAGCCGATTGCAGACAAAGTATTTAAGCTAAGGAGATAGCTCGAAGAAATAACTTTTGCAAAAATCAGTATTGAGCCCTAACGAGCAAACTTCATACTCTGTAATTTTTCTTCTACACCTCTCGATTCTAGAACTTGAGATTTAACCTTTGAGAGAGTGTAGTTTGTGCAAGCAATTTTTACAAACTCACAATTCTGTACAAGACAGTGGATTGTCGCCCGTAAAGAATAATCCAGATTTGTGTAAGGCAGTAGATCGACGCCTGTAAAGTTCGATCGTGTTTTCTCGTGAGGAGAAGGTTAAGAATCTTCAAGGGGGAGCCTTGGAGCGTGGACGTAGGCAAGTTTAGCCGAACCACGTTAAAAATCCTAGTGTTATTTTCTCTCTCTCTCACTCTGTTTTATGTGATAGTTCACTGTTAGCTTAGAACTTTAAATCGAGAGAGAAATCAATTAGCTAAGTAAATTAAATTTAAAAGTCTAATTCACCCCCCCCCCCTCTTAGACAATCTCAATCCTACACAAACTTCTTCACCTAGAAACATTTCACATTACAGTATTAAATCAAAATTCCTAAAAGTTCTAACTGAAAGTCATCCTAGATTCTAACTTATATATTTCTAAATCTTCCTAGTCGAGCGCCTAATGCGTACAAATTAAGCTTCCAAAAATATCTAAGTAACTAGATTCAACTTAGCAGATAAACACAGATTATAAATGTTACTACAATAACCCAACCATTGAAGAATCTGAAACCCCAAGTTCTAGCTGAAAACAGAGCCCTAAGAAACTATCCAGTAACTACATTGTCTAAGTCTTACCTAGTGCGTGGATTGTCGAAGTGAATATTGAAGAATCGATCGTTGCTGGAGGAGTAGCTGGCTGAAAAGAGAGCTCTGGAGAGGAGAGGAAAATCGCCGAGAGTGAATGTGTCGGCTACAGTGAGGTTTTAGTGAGGTTTAAGGTTTCCATTTTCTATATATATTAACTAAAATCCAACTTAATTACAAACTTGCCACCCAACCTAGTTTCACTCAACTTGTAATAAATATGTCTTGACATTAATTTTAAAATCATAAAGGTTAATAAAAATGGTGACAATCAAAATGATTAAGAAAATCACCTGGCCGAAATTGTCGGGTGTTACATCCACCCCTCCTTAACAAAATTTTCGTCCTAAAAAATTGATCAAACAAAGAGCTCTGGATATTTGTCCAACATGTCCTGCTGTCGCTCCCAAGTGGCTTCTTCAATACCATGATTCGTCCACAAGACTTGTACAAGAGGAATTTCTTTATTCCACACAGTCTTAACTGCAGCTTCCATTATTCGGACAGGTTTCTCTTCATACGTCAGTGTTGGCTCAATATCAATCTCTGTTGGCTTAACAACTTGCGTCGGATCACGTATGCATTTCCTTAGCATGGACACATGAAAGACATTATGGATCATTTCCAGCGATGGAGGCAATTGCAACCTATAAGCGATTTTACCAATCCTTGTCAAGAAAGGGAAGGGACCAATGAATCGTGGAATAAATTTTTCCCTTCTGGCCAAATCTTAAAACTCCCTTAAACGGTGAAATCTTCAAGAAAACCTCATCGCCAACAGCAAACTCCAGATTTCTCCTTCTTTGGTCTGCATAACTTTTCTGTCGGCTTTGTGCAGTCATCATCCTTTTCCTAATTATGGCAATCTTGTCTGACATCTGCTTTAAAATTTCAGGGCCTAGGAGTTTTGCTTCGCCAACCTCATCCCAGTATAAGGGTGATATGCATTTCCTACCATACAGTGCCTCATAAAGTGTCATACCGATAGTGGACTGGTAACTATTGTTGTAGGAGGATTCAACCAAGGGCAGATGTCGGCTCCAAGATGTCTGGAAATCTAGCACGCATGCTCTCAACATATCATCAAGTATCTGAATAGTCCTCTCAGATTGTCCATCAGTCTGCGGGTGGAAAGCAGTGCTAAAGGATAACTTTGTACCAAGCGTGCCTTGAAGGCTTTGCCAAAACCTCGAGGTGAACATGGGATCAATAACGAAGACAATGGACACTGGAATACCATGTAACCTGATGATTTCCTGAACATAAAGATTAGCTAGCTGGTCCATCGTGTAGGTTATCCTTACTAGTAGGAAATGAGCTGATTTTGTCATCCTGTCAATTATAACCCAAATGCTATCATGGCCTTTAGTTGTCTTAGACAGTCCGACAACAAAATTCATGGCAATGTGTTCCTACTTCCATTCGAGGATCGGTAAGGGTTGAAGGGTACCCCCTGGACGTTGATATTCTGCCTTAACTTGTTGGCAAACCAAACATGATTCCACATATTTGGCAACATCCCTCTTCAAGTTTGGCCACCAGTAAACTAACTTCAAGTCTCGATACATCTTGGTGCTACCTGGATGTACAGAAAATGAGGACGAGTGTGCCTCGGCCAAAATCATCTAATGTAATTCCTCATCACTCAGAATGTACCATCGATTTCTAAATCTTAGAAAACCATCCTTGGAGAGGCTAAACTCAAAGGAGGCGTCCTTTAACTTACTCATCATGTTGTTATTTTTCTTTGAATCCTTTTACTGTGCCTCTTTGATTCTTTCCATGATAGTTGGACTAATAGTAACATTAGCAAGTAAGGTTGACAACTCCGAAACCATCTCCAACTCGAACTTCTGAACTTCTGCCCTCAAAGGCATAGACATGGTTGACATTGCTGGCTGCATTGTCATCGACATCCTACTCAATGCGTCAGCTACAGCATTAGCCCTTACTCGGGTGATACTTGATTTCAAAGTCATAATCCTTAACAAACTCTAACCAATGTCTTTGCCTCATATTCATATCCTTTTGAGTGAAAATATACTTCAAACTTTTATGGTCAGAAAACACCTCACACTGTTGACCATACAAATAGTGCCTCCAAGATCTTCAAAGCAAAAAGAACTGCGGCTAATTCCAGATCATGAGTGGGGTAATTCTGCTCATAACTCTTCAGCTGCCTAGAGGCTGTAATACCTGGCTTGTACGGATTTTAGATTTAATATATTATATTCATATTTTATTATATAATGGCATTTTAGGTAAATATGTCAAATCATGTCCGTTTTATGAAAAAAAAGCGTCATTACGATCCTAACGATTAATAGGAATTTACGAGAATTTTCAGAGTTTAGACGCTATATTTCGAGTAAATACATTTCTCGTAATGTAAAAGACGTTCTCGTAAAAATAACAAACGGGGTCCAAATTGCAAACGGACAGTTTTGATAAATCTCAAATAATAAGTTGGACTTATTGGCGAAATATGAAAATTTGGAAAAGTCGAGTCGTTGGACTATTAACGAAACGAAGGACGAAACAAATATAAAACAAGTGCAAGGGCAAAACGGTCATTAGGCAACTAAATTTAATAAAAAGGCAAAAGCCTTAAGTGATTTTCATTTTTGAAAATCGATTCCAGAGAGCATTTCTCCTTTTCTCCTTCGCGACTTCTCCCTCTACCCGCGGCGACTTCAGCTTTCCGACCTCCGATCTTTCTTCCGATCGTCTCGTTTTCTTCGTGTTTTCTCCTCCAATCGACGCTCTAGGTATGATTCTAAAGTTTTAGAGCGTAAATTCCTGAGTTTCGTAGAGTTAAACCAATTAGGATTCGTTTAGGGTTTCGATTTAAAACGAGATTTAGGATTCGAAACTTGTAGATTTGCTATAATTAAGTATATATTGAACGTATTGGACGTTATTGGACTAATGTAGTTGATTTAGGAAAAATGTTATAATTTGAGAATTTTTGGGTTTTAGGGAAAAACTCGTAAATTATAGTTTCGAAGTATCGATCAAAAATTGTTCATCAATATGCTTCGAATAATTAAGTTAGAAGTTTTAAGAAAATTCTTTAGATAAGGTTTTGTTAATTTGGACGTTTAGAAGCTTAAATTGTTTTAACGATAAACGTTATGTTTTGCTTCAGACAAACAACGCTCGTGGACGGAGCTTGAGCTGCTTTGTACACGAGGTAAGTTCTCGTGATTCTTCTCTGGCCGATTGGCCTACACCGTACGTCGACTGTCGTGTCGAGGAATTTTGGAGACGCACTTGTTTTATATTGCTTTGGTTGGGTAGCTAGGTTTATTTGTTTTATAGATTATGTTTTACAGTCTTTGATGGTATACATTATTGCTTGTTTACTTTAAGATATTGAACTGTTCACGCATCACTTGTTTTAAAGAAAAGAATGAAAATGAACTTCATCACAGAGTTTTAAAGTTAATGTAAAGCATAGCATCGGCCGAAAGGCTTATGGGCCAAAAGGCGTATTGGCCGAAAGGCGTATTGGCCGAAAGGCGTATTGGCCGAAAGGCATATTGTTATCGGTCACGCGAGGTGGGGCTTAGGCACGGCTGTACGTGTTGTAAGCGTGCACCCCCCGCTTCTAGCTGGAAAGAGTAGTCCGCCCGCTAGATGAGCTCTCTCTGGTTAGAGGGATAGAATCTCAGTGACACCTATTGAGCATTGCATAATAAAGAAAACATACATGATTAATGAACTCATATCACACATGCATTGCATTTACGTAGAGCTTACTGGGATTTCATCTCATAGTGATTGTATGGTGTAGGTGACTTAGACATCGAGGCAGGTGAGGACATGTCCCTCCTCCTGAGGCTTGAGTCCAGTTGACGAGATGACTGCGTTGGTGTGCTGGCGCAGTTGATGCTTAACCGACCCGTGGGGGAGTATGTATAGATTTTGAATGTCTTGAGTTTGATAGTTGTATAGAATATTTTAGGATCTTGTACGGTAGTTGATAGGTTGATTGTTCTGGTTCAAACATTTTGGTAAATTGTATATAGAAAGATGTTTTGGTTTAAGGCTTTTATTTAACTTTATAGAAAATGTTTTGAATGGTTTTAGGAACGTTCGGATATGTTCGGTTTTTAGAGCTATCCACGACAGTTTGGATTTCGCAAAGTCCGCTGCAAGTTAATCGAGTTTAAGTTATAAGTTGATTGTTGATAATTGGTGTTAGGTAGGTGAGGTTTGCTCTCTAGAATCGTATTCCAGAGAGTTGATTAAGTGTTTGCTCTCTGGAATCCAGAGAGCATGTTATTCAAGTAAATAGGTTGCCAGAAGATGGGCCGAAAGGCGTATTGGCCGAAAGGCGTATTGGCCGAAAGGCGTATTGGCCGAAAGGCGTATTGGCCGAAAGGCGTATTGGCCGAAAGGCGTATTGGCCGAAAGGCGTATTGGCCGAAAGGCGTATTGGCCGAAAGGCGTATTGGCCGAAAGGCGTATTGGCCGAAAGGCGTATTGGCCGAAAGGCGTATTGGCCGAAAGGCGTATTGGCCGAAAGGCGTATTGGCCGAAAGGCGTATTGGCCGAAAGGCGTATTGGCCGAAAGGCGTATTGGCCGAAAGGCGTATTGGCCGAAAGGCGTATTGGCCGAAAGGCGTATTGGCCGAAAGGCGTATTGGCCGAAAGGCGTATTGGCCGAAAGGCGTATTGGCCGAAAGGCGTATTGGCCGAAAGGCGTATTGGCCGAAAGGCGTATTGGCCGAAAGGCGTATTGGCCGAAAGGCGTATTGGCCGAAAGGCGTATTGGCCGAAAGGCGTATTGGCCGAAAGGCGTATTGGCCGAAAGGCGTATTGGCCGAAAGGCGTATTGGCCGAAAGGCGTATTGGCCGAAAGGCGTATTGGCCGAAAGGCGTATTGGCCGAAAGGCGTATTGGCCGAAAGGCGTATTGGCCGAAAGGCGTATTGGCCGAAAGGCGTATTGGCCGAAAGGCGTATTGGCCGAAAGGCGTATTGGCCGAAAGGCGTATTGGCCGAAAGGCGTATTGGCCGAAAGGCGTATTGGCCGAAAGGCGTATTGGCCGAAAGGCGTATTGGCCGAAAGGCGTATTGGCCGAAAGGCGTATTGGCCGAAAGGCGTATTGGCCGAAAGGCGTATTGGCCGAAAGGCGTATTGGCCGAAAGGCGTATTGGCCGAAAGGCGTATTGGCCGAAAGGCGTATTGGCCGAAAGGCGTATTGGCCGAAAGGCGTATTGGCCGAAAGGCGTATTGGCCGAAAGGCGTATTGGCCGAAAGGCGTATTGGCCGAAAGGCGTATTGGCCGAAAGGCGTATTGGCCGAAAGGCGTATTGGCCGAAAGGCGTATTGGCCGAAAGGCGTATTGGCCGAAAGGCGTATTGGCCGAAAGGCGTATTGGCCGAAAGGCGTATTGGCCGAAAGGCGTATTGGCCGAAAGGCGTATTGGCCGAAAGGCGTATTGGCCGAAAGGCGTATTGGCCGAAAGGCGTATTGGCCGAAAGGCGTATTGGCCGAAAGGCGTATTGGCCGAAAGGCGTATTGGCCGAAAGGCGTATTGGCCGAAAGGCGTATTGGCCGAAAGGCGTATTGGCCGAAAGGCGTATTGGCCGAAAGGCGTATTGGCCGAAAGGCGTATTGGCCGAAAGGCGTATTGGCCGAAAGGCGTATTGGCCGAAAGGCGTATTGGCCGAAAGGCGTATTGGCCGAAAGGCGTATTGGCCGAAAGGCGTATTGGCCGAAAGGCGTATTGGCCGAAAGGCGTATTGGCCGAAAGGCGTATTGGCCGAAAGGCGTATTGGCCGAAAGGCGTATTGGCCGAAAGGCGTATTGGCCGAAAGGCGTATTGGCCGAAAGGCGTATTGGCCGAAAGGCGTATTGGCCGAAAGGCGTATTGGCCGAAAGGCGTATTGGCCGAAAGGCGTATTGGCCGAAAGGCGTATTGGCCGAAAGGCGTATTGGCCGAAAGGCGTATTGGCCGAAAGGCGTATTGGCCGAAAGGCGTATTGGCCGAAAGGCGTATTGGCCGAAAGGCGTATTGGCCGAAAGGCGTATTGGCCGAAAGGCGTATTGGCCGAAAGGCGTATTGGCCGAAAGGCGTATTGGCCGAAAGGCGTATTGGCCGAAAGGCGTATTGGCCGAAAGGCGTATTGGCCGAAAGGCGTATTGGCCGAAAGGCGTATTGGCCGAAAGGCGTATTGGCCGAAAGGCGTATTGGCCGAAAGGCGTATTGGCCGAAAGGCGTATTGGCCGAAAGGCGTATTGGCCGAAAGGCGTATTGGCCGAAAGGCGTATTGGCCGAAAGGCGAATGAGCGCAGTGGCGATTCCTCCAGAGAGGTTGACTTCAAAGGTTGGAATTCCAGAGCGCATGTTATACAAGTAAATACGGTTGCCAGAAGATGAGGCGAATGATCGGCAGAAGGCGATCGCTGCACTGGCAGTGTGCAGCGATCAGTCGCTGCATGCTGCAGCGACTGTTCGCTGTCCCTTTTGTCATGGGCTGGATAGTTTGCCCTCCCTTTAATATTTGTTTTCTTTAATTGTTTTTTATAGTTTTTAATTAATTTATTAATTTGTTTTAAGTGTTAATTAAATGTTTTAAACATAGATCTTATTCGATTTCGATTCTGGTTTCGATTTCGGTTTAGGTTCTGCCTAGAGTTTAGTTAAAGATATTAAGATAAAAAATAATAATAAAAAAATAGTACGGATAAATTGGGTACAGTGTTAGGATCGTCACAAATTATGGTATCAGAGCCCCCGGGTTTGAAAAACGGTTCTGTAGACTGCTCGACTGCACAGCCACTACGCGGACATTCTTCATCAACTGTAAGTATGTTTATAGCTTTGTTTTATTTCGATTTCTTAGAGTGTTTGTTTAAACTTTTTATAGGAGTTGTTTATAAAAATGGTGCGTCGAGGAAATGACCGAGACGACCGAGACGATACGATTGATACCCTCAAGGATTTTATTGCCCAGCAGTCTCAGCACATGGAGAGACAGGCTCAACAAATGGAGAGGCAGTCTCAGCAGCTGGGTACTCTTATAGACCGAGAGGGCACTAGAGCTCGGGAGGCAGCTATTCCGGGTAACCGTGGGATGGAGAGATTTCAGAAGCTCCAGCCCCCTATATTTAGCGGACAGTCCATTGATCCCTCTTCAGCTTAGGAGTGGATTCGCACAATGGAGGACTTGCTGCCGTATGCTAGCAATTAGGACGGGGAGAAGTTGGCGTTGGTGACTTACCACTTGGCCTTAGATGCCCGATTTTGGTGGGACACAGTGAAGACGACCACCGATGTTACTATTATGGGCTGGGAGAGGTTCAGGACATTGTTCTACGATAACTATTTCAGCCATACCGTTCGCGAGGCGAAGATGGTCAAGTTTATGCAGTTGCGGCAGACTGCGTCTATTGCCGAGTACGTTAAGAGATTTGAGGCGCTGTCTCGATTTGCACCACGACAGGTCAACGTCAACGAGGACAAGGTGCGTCGGTTTTTACAGGGACTTAGCCAGGAGTTCCGGATGCGCCTTACGATATGAGGAGTACGTGACGTATCCTACGACGAGATAGTGGCCAGAGCCCTCGACATTGAGGCTGTTGAGCAGAGTTCTACCAGACCGAGGGAGCCATCTAAGGGCTTCTTCCGAGAGATCCGACCTCAGTCACTGAACCGAGGTTGGCAGCCGAGAGCACAGCCCCAGCAGCACCAGAGGGGTGTGAAGAGACCTCTTGAGGGAGGTAACGACCGGGGAAAGGGGAAGCAGGTACAGGGCGCTTCTCAGGCACCTGTCTGCCCTAAATGTCAGAAGGAGCACACTGGCCAGTGCAGGATGGGCACGAATGTATGTTATTGGTGTGGAGAGCCAGGCCATTTTGCTAAAGACTGCCCGAAGCGGGGCCGAGATCAACCAGGCAGTGATCGGAGGAGGATCTTTGCATTTATTGAGCCTGGCGATGTGGATGATGAGGATCAGCCTGTCGTGATAGCAGGTACTATACTGCTTACTGGCTTTCCTGTATTTTCTTTATTAGACACGGGGGCTACGCATTCTTTTGTTTCCACAGTTTGTGTGTCTAGATTGAGGCTTGTGCCGGAGTTAGCAAAGTGCGAATACAGTGTGATGCTACCTTCGGGTGAGCGTATGCAGTCAGGTCGTGTTGTCCAGGGCAATATTATCTCGATTGTGGATCGTACCCTCTATGCTCGCCTCATTGTTATGGGCATCGAGCACTATGATCTCATATTTGGGATGGATTGGCTATCACAGCACTTCGCCACCATCGATTGTCGATCTGGGATTGTGACCTTCCGACCCCCGGGTAAAGCCGAGTTTTCTTATCAGGCGATGCGCAGATTGAGTAGCTTGCCTATTTCTTATTCCATGAAGGTCAACGAGCAGTTTAAAGGTGCGTGCTCTATTTATTTGGCCTCTGTATTTGATTGTCAGTTGCTCAGCGGAGAAAAGCCGAGCGACATTCCTATTGTCAGAGAGTTCTCTGGGATCTTTCTTGATGATCTTCCCGGGTTACCACCAGACCGGGAGATCGAGTTCACTATTGATGTCTACCAAAACTCCGCGCCGAGGTTTAAAAACCCGTATCGATTGGCACCAGCTGAGTTGAGAGAGCTGAGAACTCAGCTTGATGAGTTGTTAGAGAAGGGATTTATTCGACCCCGTGTATCGCCTTGCGGTGCGCCCGTTCTGTTTGTCAAGAAGAAAGACGGGACCCTCAAGATGTGCATTGATTACAGGGAGTTGAACAAATTGACGGTGAAGAATAAGTATCCACTGCCTCGGATTGATGATTTATTTGATCAGCTGCAGGGTGCCCGAGTATTTTCGAGGATTGATCTACGCTCGGGTTACAATCAGCTGAAGGTCCGGAAGGATGATATACCGAAAACGGCATTCCGAACGAGGTATGGGCATTATGAGTTCCTTGTCATATCTTTTGGACTTACTAATGCCCCTGCAACGTTTATGGATTTGATGAACCGTGTCTTCAAGGAGTATCTGGACAAGTTCGTGGTGGCTTTCATTGACGATATCCTGATTTACTCTAAGAAGAAGGAAGAGCACGAGGAGCATCTGAGGATCGTTTTACAGATTCTGAGTCAACGCCAACTATATCCCAAGTTTTCGAAGTGCGAGTTCTGGCTTGACAGAGTGAGCTTCCTTCGCCATATCATATCACAGGATGGAGTTTCTGTGGATCCGAGCAAGATTCAGGTGGTTAGAGATTGGCCACAGCCGAAGAACGTACGTGAGGTGCATGGATTTCTCGGATTGGCCGGTTATTATCGAAAATTTATAGAGGGATTCTAGAAGATCGCACTTCCCCTCTCACGATTGACTCGGAAGAACGAGAGGTTTATATGGTCGTCTGCTTGTGATGACAGTTTTATGGAGTTAAAGCAGAGATTGACCACCGCTCCAGTACTGGCGCTACCTGTTGAAGGTGTCAGATTCAGTATTTACTGTGATGCATCTGGAGTGGGACTGGGTTGTGTATTGATGCAGGAGGGTAGAGTTATTGCATATGCTTCTCGGCAGTTGAAGCCGTATGAGCAGAATTACCCTACGCACGACCTTGAGTTGACAGCTGTGGTCTTCGCACTGAAGATTTGGAGACATTATTTATATGGGCAGCAGTGCGAGATATTTTCTGACCACAAGAGCCTGAAGTATTTATTTACGCAGAAGGAGCTGAACATGCGACAGAGACGATGGCTTGAGTTCGTCAAAGATTATGATTTTGATATCAAGTACCATCCAGGAAAGGCGAACAAGGTTGCTGATGCCTTGAGTAGAGTGCCTTCTGCGAGTCAGCCTTCATTAGCAGCGATGTCAGTTACGCTGCGGTCTGAGATCGAGAGGTTCGACGTTGAGATAGTGGCAGAGTTGTCCAGTATGCTCACCAACATTTCACTCAGGCCGACTATTCTGGATCGGATACATGAGGCTCAGCAGGATGATACGGAGTGTGAGGAGCTTCGATCCAGTATGACATTGGGAGACTCGTCGGATTTCCATTTATCAGAGGACGGTATTCTGAAGTTCAGGCATAGGTGGTACGTGCCTAGCGACGAGGATCTGAAGAAGGAGATATTGGCCGAGGCACATTCTTCAGCATATTCTGTGCACCCGGGAAGTACCAAGATGTACCGGGATTTGAAACAACACTTCTGGTGGCCGAACATGAAGAGGGAGATTGCCAAGTATGTTGAGACCTGTTTGGTATGTCAACAGGTGAAGGCAGAGCACCAGAGACCGGCCGGAACGTTATTGCCACTGGCGATTCTGGAGTGGAAGTGGGAGCAGATCTCCATGGACTTTATTGTGGGGCTCCCGAGGACGACGAAGAGCCATGATGGCGTATGGGTGATCATGGACCGATTGACAAAGTCGGCCCACTTCTTATCTGTGAGGATGGCATCGCCTATGGATCAGCTCGCCGAGCTTTATGTGCAGGAGATTGTCAGACTGCATGGCGTGCCAGTTTCTATTGTCTCAGATCGAGATCCGAGGTTCACGTCGAAGTTCTGGAAGAGTCTGCATAAAGCTATGGGGACTCAGCTTAATTTCAGCACGGCGTTTCATCCTCAGACTGATGGTCAGACAGAGAGGACAAATAAAATTTTGGAGGATATGCTCAGAGCGTGTGTGCTGGAGTTTCAGGGCTCGTGGAGCCGATATTTACCCCTGGTTGAGTTCTCGTACAACAACAGCTTCCAGGCTACTATTGGCATGGCTCCGTATGAGGCGTTGTATGGTCGGAAATGTAGATCTCCACTATATTGGGACGAGGTTGGCGAGGCCAGCATCGTTGGTCCTGAGATTCTACAGCAGACGGCAGAGAAGATTGCCATTATCCGACAACGCATAGAGGTAGCTCAGAGCAGACAGAAGAGCTATGCTGATAATAGACGGAGAGAGCTAGAGTTTGAAGAAGGTGACGAGGTCTACCTTAAAGTTTCTCCGCTCAAAGGCATTGCGAGATTCGGAAGGAGGGGTAAGTTGAACCCTCGTTATGTGGGGCCCTTTCCTATTCTGAAGAGGATCAGGAAGTTGGCGTATAGACTGCAGCTTCTAGCTTCTATGGAGGGTATCCACGATGTATTCCACGTATCTATGCTTCAGAGATGTCTACGTGATCCATCACATGCTGTGGAAGCTACAGAGATCGAGGTACAGCCTACCTTGAGCTACGAGGATAGGCCAGTACGCATTTTGGAGACTTCCATTAAGGTATTGCGCAACAAGCAGATTCCACTGGTCAAAGTTTTGTGGCGGAACCACGAGGTGGAAAAAGATACGTGGGAACGACAGCAGAATATGATGACTAGATATCCTGAGCTATTTGTATGATTTAATTTTGTGGACAAAATTCTAAATAAGGTGGGTGGAATGTAATACCCGGCTTGTACGGATTTTGGATTTAATATATTATATTCATATTTTATTATATAATGGCATTTTAGGTAAATATATCAAATCAGGTCCGTTTTACGAAAAGAAAGCGTTATTACGATCCTAACGATTAATAGAAATTTTAAGGAATTTACGAGAATTTTCGGAGTTTAGACTCTATATTCCGAGTAAATACATTTCTCGTAATGTAAAAGACGTTCTCGTAAAAATAACAAACGGGGTCCAAATTGCAAACGGACAGTTTTGATAAATCTCAAATAATAAGTTGGACTTATTGGCGAAATATGAAAATTTGGAAAAGTCGAGTCGTTGGACGATTAACGAAATGAAGGACGAAACAAATATAAAACAAGTGCAAGGGCAAAACGGTCATTAGGTAACTAAATTTAATAAAAAGGCAAAAGCCTTAAGTGAAATGAAAATCGATTCCAGAGAGCATTTCTCCTTTTCTCCTTCGCGTCTTCTCCCTCTGCCCGCGGCGACTTCAGCTTTCCGACCTCCGATCTTTCTCCCGATCGTCTCGTTTTCTTCGTGTTTTCTCCTCCAATCGACACTCTAGGTATGATTCTAAAGTTTTAGAGCGTAAATTTGGAGTTTCGTAGAGTTAAACCAATTAGGATTCGTTTAGGGTTTCGATTTAAAACGAGATTTAGGATTCGAAACTTGTAGATTTGCTATAATTAAGTATATATTGAACGTATTGGACGTTATTGGACTAATCTAGTTGATTTAGGAAAAATGTTATAATTTGAGAATTTTTGGGTTTTAGGGAAAAACTCATAAATTATAGTTTCGAAGTATCGATCATAAATTGTTCATCGATATGCTTCGAATAATTAAATTAGAAGTTTTAAGAAAATTCTTTAGTTAAGGTTTTGTTAATTTGGACGTTTAGAAGCTTAAATTGTTTTAACGATAAACTTTATGTTTTGCTTCAGACAAACAACGCTCGTGGACGGAGTTTGAGCTGCTTTGGACACGAGGAAAGTTCTCGTGATTCTTCTCTAGCCGATTGGCCTACACCGTACGTCGACTGTCTTGTCAAGGAATTTTTGAGATGCACTTGTTTTATATTGCTTTGGCTGGGTAGCTAGGTTTATTTGTTTTATAGATTATGTTTTACAGTCTTTGATGGTATACATTATTGCTTGTTTACTTTAAGATATTGAACTGTTCACGCATCACTTGTTTTAAAGAAAAGCATGAAAATGAACTTCCTCACAGAGTTTTAAAGATAATGTAAAGCATAGCATCGGCCGAAAGGCTTATTGGCCGAAAGGCGTATTGGCCGAAAGGCGTATTGTTATTGGTCACGCGAGGTGGGGCTCAGGCACGGCTGTACGTGTTGTAAGCGTGCACTCCCCCTTCTAGCTGGAAAGAGTAGTCCGCCCGCTGGATGAGCTCTCTCTGGTTAGAGGGATAGGATCTCGGTGACACCTATTGAGCATTGCATAGTAAAGAAAACATACATGATTAATGAACTCATATGCACAGCATGCATTGCATTTACGTACAGCTTACTAGGATTTCATCTCATAGTGTATTGTATGGTGTAGGTGACTTAGACATCGAGGCAGGTGACGACGATGTCCCTCCTCCTAAGGCTTAAGTCCAGTTGACGGAGGATGACTGCGGTGGTGTGCTGGCACAGTTGATGCTTAACCGACCCGTGGGGGAGTATGTATAGATTTTGAGATGTTTTGAGTTGATAGTTGTATAGAATATTTTAGGATGCTTGGTACTAGTAGTTGATAGGTTTATGTTCTATGGTTCAAACGTTTTGGTAAATTGTATATAGAAAATGTTTTGGTTTAAAGCTTTTATTTAACGTTATAGAAATGTTTTGAATGGTTTTAGGAACGTTACGGATATGTTCGGTTTTTTGAGCTATCCACGCAATTGGATTTTGCAAAGTCCGCTGCAAGTTAATCGAGTTTAAGTTATAAGTTGATTGTTGATAATTGGTGTTAAGTAGGTGAGGTTTGCTCTCTGGAATCGGATTCCAGAGAGTTGATTAAGTGTTTGCTCTCTGGAATTCCAGAGAGCATGTTATTCAAGTAAACAGGTTGCCAGAAGATTAGGCGAATGATCGCAGGAGGCGATCGCTGCACTGCAGTGTGCAGCAATTGATCGCTGCAGCGATCAATCGCTGCTTGCTGCAGCAAATGCAGCGATCAGTCGCTGCAAATTGCAGCGACTGATCGCTGCTCGCTGCAGCGAATGCAGCGATCAGTCGCTGCATGCTGCAGCAACTGTTCGCTGCCCCTTTTGTCACGGGCTGGACAGTTTTGCCCTCCCTTTAATTATTTGTTTTCTTTAATTGTTTTTATAGTTTTTAATTAATTAATTTAATTTGTTTTAAGTTGTATTAAATGTTTTAAAACATAGATTCTTATTCCGATTTCGATTCTGGTTTCGATTTCGGTTTAGGTTCCGCCTAGAGTTTAGTTAAAGATATTAGGATAAAAAAAATAGTACGGATAAATTGGGTACAGTGTTAGGGTCGTCACAGAGACATACGCCACAACCTTACCTTCTTGCATCAAAACACATCCCAGACCCACTTTAGATGCGTCACAATAAACACTAAATCTTCCTTCTTCGGTTGGGAGAGTCAAAAGAGGGGCTGTCGTCAACTTCAGTTTAAGTGTTTGGAAGCTATCTTCACAAGTTTCATTCCAAGAGTATTTGGTGTCCTTCTTTGTTAAACTAGTTAAAGGCTTAGCTATCATAGAGAATCGCTGTAACACCCGACAAGTTGATCAGGTGATTTTCTTAACCGTTTTAACGGTCATGTTTATTTGATATTTTCGAGTCGGAATTTTATGCCAAATCTTAATTAATTTCATGTGGTGTTAAACTAGGTTGAGTGGCAAAATTGTAATAAGGGTGGGCTGTGATCGATATATATATAAAGGAAATGGAAAATTTTTAAACCTCACCAACGCCACTGTAGCCGACACTCTCTCTCGAGCTCTCGCTCTCTGCCTGCCAGTAATCCTCCCTTCGACGACCAGTTCCCTTGCTATTCCTTGGATACCCTACGCTCGAGGTATGGGTTAGACAATGTAGTTGTCAGTTAGTCGTTGAGCTCTGTTTCTCAGCTTGGTGTTGGAGTTTGGTTTCTCCAATGGCCGAGTAACGATAGTAACATTTATAATCTGGATTTAGTAATATCATTTCCGAATCGATTCTGGACATTTAATATAACCAACCCTGATTAATCGTTAGTTGAACCTAGCTGTTTCGGTTTTTGGATTTCAGGTTGCACACAGAGAACTAGACTAAGGGATTCGGGAATGACTTTAACTACTAGATCCTAGGATGACTTGTGATTAGGACTTTTAGGATTTTGTTTTAACTACTGTGATGTAAATGTTTTAGGTGAAGAAGTCTGAAGAAAAGGAGCACGAATTTGCTAAGGAAGCTAAGTAAGTGAATGTATTAAGATTTCCGGCCATTAGGGCTCTACATCTTAAGGGTACTAAATTAGTTATGTGTCTGAGGTTTGTTTCAAGTTAGTTAGATGGTTTGTACTTGAATAATTTACGGATGTTTGAGAACTATGTTATGTGATGTTCTGATAGAGTCTATGAAGTTAACTGTCTAGTACGATATTTTCCATAGTCTGATGATTTAAGAGCATTCATGTCATGCATCATGATTTACTTCTCAAGCATATGAAAATGATTTGTGAGCATGTTTTTTCCCATGAACAAGATATGAGAATGAATACAAAACTTATGCAACCGGATTAAGTGAGGGTTGGGGGCGGTTTGGCGTATGTCACTGTCCAAAGAGAAGGACCATGAATACGGCCCAAAAGGGACTATGTACACTTGCACTGTCATCCCCCCTTTACGGTACAAATCCACCCTCAATCCATATGATGAAAGTGATGAACAAGAATATGAATAAGAACAAGAAAAGAGCATGAAACGAGCACGATCATGATTTTCTTACAAATATGCATTCTCGTGTACATGTTAGTATTGCATTCCTTACTAAGCATTAAGCTTATAGTTTAAACCTTATGATGTAGGTGACGAAATATCAGGTGAAGATTCCAAATTCAATGATGATGTCTAAGGCTGGTTGCAGGACGGTACTCAGGGGGGAAGTCTATGGCTGGCAGGCGATTATGACCCGTGGTTATGCTCATTTTATGTCAGTAAGACATATGAGAAAACTGATGTCTAAGTAGGGCAAGATCATGCTTGTTTTTATTTGGACTTGGATTTGTCTGGTTCAACCTCTGAGTCTGAGGATGATTGTAAGAACCTAGGATATCCTGTTTTATATTAGTCTTCCGCTTACCTATTCCTGAACGAGTCTATGATTTTTTATTCATTTGAGGTTTATGCTTATCAAGTTGAGATTTGTGTGAGTCGTGGTATTTTCTGTTGGTTGAAGTTATTTGATGATTATAGTGTTTTACTGCTGAGCGACAGAAGCTGGATGAGTATATCATCCGGCTGACGTCATCGGTAGGATTTGGATGATAGAGATTGATCAATTGAACCTTCCGGCTGACTGTCACCGGATGATGTCGAGAGTTGTACTCACCGGATGATGTAAGTGTAGTTTTGTTGTCTAGTGACCGGGCGATGTAGTGTATTTCAAATACCGGATGATGTAAGTGTAGTTTGTCGTCTAGTGACCGGGCGATGTAGTGTATTTCCAATACCGGATGATGTAAGTGTAGTTTTGTAGTCTAGTGACCGGGCGATGTAGTGTATTTCAAATACCAGATGATGTAAGTGTAGTTTGTCGTCTGGTGACCGGACGATGTAGTGTATTTCCAATTACCGGATGATGTAAGTGTAGTTTGTCATCTAGTGACCGGGTGATGTAGTGTATTTCAAATACCGGATGATGTAAGTGTAGTTTGTCGTCTAGTGACCGGGCGATGTAGTGTATTTCAAATACCGGATGATGTAAGTGTAGTTTGTCGTCTAGTGACCGGGCGATGTAGTGTATTTCAAATACCGGATGATGTAAGTGTAGTTTGTCGTCTAGTGACCGGGCGATGTAGTGTATTTCAAATACCGGATGATGTAAGTGTAGTTTGTCGTCTAGTGACCGGGCGATGTAGTGTATTTCAAATACCGGATGATGTAAGTGTAGTTTGTCGTCTAGTGACCGGGCGATGTAGTGTATTTCAAATACCGGATGATGTAAGTGTAGTTTGTCGTCTAGTGACCGGGCGATGTAGTGTATTTCAAATACCGGATGATGTAAGTGTAGTTTGTCGTCTAGTGACCGGGCGATGTAGTGTATTTCAAATACCGGATGATGTAAGTGTAGTTTGTCGTCTAGTGACCGGGCGATGTAGTGTATTTCAAATACCGGATGATGTAAGTGTAGTTTGTCGTCTAGTGACCGGGCGATGTAGTGTATTTCAAATACCGGATGATGTAAGTGTAGTTTGTCGTCTAGTGACCGGGCGATGTAGTGTATTTCAAATACCGGATGATGTAAGTGTAGTTTGTCGTCTAGTGACCGGGCGATGTAGTGTATTTCAAATACCGGATGATGTAAGTGTAGTTTGTCGTCTAGTGACCGGGCGATGTAGTGTATTTCAAATACCGGATGATGTAAGTGTAGTTTGTCGTCTAGTGACCGGGCGATGTAGTGTATTTCAAATACCGGATGATGTAAGTGTAGTTTGTCGTCTAGTGACCGGGCGATGTAGTGTATTTCAAATACCGGATGATGTAAGTGTAGTTTGTCGTCTAGTGACCGGGCGATGTAGTGTATTTCAAATACCGGATGATGTAAGTGTAGTTTGTCGTCTAGTGACCGGGCGATGTAGTGTATTTCAAATACCGGATGATGTAAGTGTAGTTTGTCGTCTAGTGACCGGGCGATGTAGTGTATTTCAAATACCGGATGATGTAAGTGTAGTTTGTCGTCTAGTGACCGGGCGATGTAGTGTATTTCAAATACCGGATGATGTAAGTGTAGTTTGTCGTCTAGTGACCGGGCGATGTAGTGTATTTCAAATACCGGATGATGTAAGTGTAGTTTGTCGTCTAGTGACCGGGCGATGTAGTGTATTTCAAATACCGGATGATGTAAGTGTAGTTTGTCGTCTAGTGACCGGGCGATGTAGTGTATTTCAAATACCGGATGATGTAAGTGTAGTTTGTCGTCTAGTGACCGGGCGATGTAGTGTATTTCAAATACCGGATGATGTAAGTGTAGTTTGTCGTCTAGTGACCGGGCGATGTAGTGTATTTCAAATACCGGATGATGTAAGTGTAGTTTGTCGTCTAGTGACCGGGCGATGTAGTGTATTTCAAATACCGGATGATGTAAGTGTAGTTTGTCGTCTAGTGACCGGGCGATGTAGTGTATTTCAAATACGGATGGAGTCGGGTGATCTAAGGACACCTTCTCCCAGCCGATTTCCTTATGTGGTTAATGGTTAAACATTGTCGCATAATTCTACGACTTAGCATGTCAATAGTTTAAAGAAGAAGTGGAGTTTATGAAGGGTTCAGTTTCGTCTGATACTGAAATGTTTCGGAGTTTTGTATTTTTTTTTTAAAAAAATATAATGATATAACATGAAGTAGATAGGATGAAACAGAGAACAAGCCAGTATTTATCCGAAGGATGTTTATGTTTATGTCGCAGCCTTTAACGGGGTCGTTACAACAATGGTATCAAAGCAAAATCGGGTTCTAAAATCGATTCTGTAGACTGCCTTCCAGCACTGACTGCCACCTGAGTACACTCCGGCAACTGTAAGTGTTTATGATTTTAGTAAATGTCATTAAGTTAAGATGTATTTATGAATATTTATTTAGGAATCTCAAAATGGTAAGAGGTCAGCAAAGAGAGACCAATGAGGACAGCAATGCCATTGCTCAATTGACAGAGTTGTTCATGCGCCAACCTCACCAGATCGAACAGCTGATGACTACCAGAGAAGAACAAGCGAATTCTAATTCAAATGCAGTTCAAGATCATGGTGGTGAGCGTTTTCACCGGCTTCGATCCCCGACATTTAATGGTCGAGTTTCAGACCCTGTTTATGCTGAGGAATGGATTCAGAAGATGGATGACATGTTCAGGTATGCAAAAGTTGAGGACGGAGATAAGGTTACGTGTGCTGTCTTTCACCTGGAATTTGATGCAAGGCATTGGTGGAACTCAATCCAGAGCACCGCTAATGCAAGAGCTATGACCTGAGAAATATTTCAAGACTGCCTTCTTTGACAAGTACTTCAGCCGAGCTGTTCGGGCCAGCAAGAAAATGAAATTCATGCAGCTACGTCAAACTGGTTCTGTGGCTAATTACATCTGTAAGTTTGAGGCACTGTCTCAGTTTGCACCCCGTCTGGTGGATGATGAGGATGACAAGATTCACCAGTTTGTCCACGGGCTAAAGCCGAGCCTCTTCCAGGGAGTGAAGACTGCAGGGATCCATAACATACCTTATTCCGAAGTGGCTGCTAAGGCTTTGGAATTGGAAGAGGTAGAGTTGGCAGTACGAGGACAATGTGAACCGCCAAGGAATTTTTTCAAGGATACTCAGCCACCACCGCGCCAGGGCAGAGGTTGGCAACCACAATCGAACAGAGGGCCACAGCAATAGCAGAAAGATATAAAGAGACCCTTCAATCCAAATGATGACCAAGGAAAAGGAAAGCGACCCCTGGCCCCTCTATGCCCCATCTGTCAGAAGAACCACCCTGGCGAATGCAAGTTACATTCCTGGCCGCTGTTATAGATGTGATAAGGTTGGACATGTGGTTAGAGACTGTCCTATGCCGCCAGACTCGAATCGAGTCAGGGTAGCGCCAAGGGTTTATGCTTTAATAGGAGGATGAAGATGCCGATAAACACACAGTCATAACAGGTACCATTATGGTTTGTGGTATTTCTGCTTACACGCTTATAGATACAGGGGCCACACACTCGTTTGTATCAACCCTGTTTGTACTTGAGTATAAACTAGAACTCATGCCAGCTGAGAGGTCATTTAGTGTCATGTTACCGTCGGGGAAGTCCCTACATTCTGAGCAGATATTGAAAGGTGATGTTATGTCCTTAGGAGATAAGAAGCTATATGTAGAACTGATCGTAATCGATATGAGTGGATATGAGGTCATACTAGGGATGGATTGGTTATTCAGGCATTATGCCACGATAAGTTGTAGGTCTGGATTAGTTGAGTTCCGACCCCCGAATGGTGATCGGTATTCCTTCCAAGCTATCCCAGAACTAAGTAAAATGCCCAATATTTTCTCACTAGAGACTTAACGATTACTGAAGAGTGGTTGTGAGAGTTTTCTAGCTTGTGTAATTGATGTTCGGGTGGAGAATAAGGTAAAACTACAAGATATTCCCATAGTCAGAGAGTTTCCGGATACATTTTTGGATGACTTGCCCGGAATACCACCCGACAGAGAAATTGAGTTTGTAATAGATACTTATCCTGAGGCTTTTACCTGTGTCTAAGAACCTTTACCGCATGACACCTGTTGAGTTGAAAGAATTAAAAGTCCAACTACAAGAATTAGTAGATAAAGGGTTTATACGCCCTAGCAGTTCTCCCTGGGGTGAACCTGTTTTATTCGTTAAGAATAAGGATGGTTCTCTTAGAATGTGCATTGACAATAGGGAGCTAAACAAGTTGACAATTAAGAATAAATATCCTTTACCCCGAATTGATGATCTGTTTGACCAATTACAAGGAGCTAGGGTGTTTTCAAAGATTGACTTACGCTCGGGTTACTACCAACTGAAGGTTAACGAGAGTGATATACCAAAGACAGCCTTCAGGACCCGCTACGGACACTATGAATTTATTGTGATGTCGTTTGGACTGACTAATGCGCCTGCAGCTTTTATGGACTTGATGAATCGTGTGTTTCGTGAGTAGTTAGACAAGTTTGTGATTGTGTTTATAGATGATATACTAATATACTCACGTACTGAGGCTGACCATGCAGAGCATTTAAGAGTGGTTTTGACGACATTAAATCAGCAGCAGCTCTATGCCAAGCTGTCTAAGTGTGAGTTCTGGTTGGATAAGGTCAACTTCTTAGGCCATGTCATCTCTGCTGAAGGTATATCAGTAGATCCAACCAAAATTCAGGCTGTTAAGGATTGGCCACAGCCAAAGAATGTCAGTGAAGTCCGCAGTTTCCTTGGTCTGGCAGGTTATTATGGGAAGTTCATTAAGGGATTCTCTATGATAGCTAAGCCCTTAACTAATTTAACAAAGAAGGACACCAAGTACTCTTGGACTAAAGCTTGTGAAGATGGCTTCCAGACACTTAAGCTGAAGTTGACAACAGCCCCAATATTGACTCTTCCAATCAAAGAAGGAAAGTTTAGTGTTTACTGTGATGCATCCAAAGTTGGTCTGGGGTGTGTTTTGATGTAAGAAGGTAAGGTTGTGGCGTATGCCTCTAGGCAGCTGAAGAGTTATGAACAGAATTACCCCACTCACGATTTAGAGCTAGCCGTAGTTGTTTTTGCATTAAAGATTTGGAGACACTATTTATATGGTCAACAGTGTAAGATGTTTTCTGACCATAAAAGCCTGAAGTACCTATTCACCAAAAGGAATTAAACATGAGACAAAGACGTTGGTTTGAATTTGTTAAGGATTATGAATTTGAAATTAAGTACCACCCGGGCAAGGGTAATGCTGTAGCCGATGCTTTAAGCAGGATGTCGACAACAATGCAGCCTGCGTTATCCACCATGTCTATACCTCTGAGAACAGATGTACAGAAGTTCGAGTTGGAGATAGTTTATGAATTGTCAGCCTTACTTGCCGAGGTTTCTATTAGATCAACTATTTTGGATAAGATCAAAGAGGCACAACAGAAGGATTCAAAGGAGAATAATAGTATGATGAGTAAGTTAAGGGATGCCTCTTCAGAGTTCAGTCTCTACATGGATGACATTTTGAAATTTAGGAATCGATGGTACATTCCAAGTGATAAGGAATTGCGTGAGTTGATCTTGGCCGAGACTCACTCATCTTCTTTCTCTGTACATCTTTATTGGTGGCTAAATATGAAGAGGGATATTGCCAAGTATGTGGAGTCATGTTTGGTTTGCCAACAGGTTAAGGCAGAGCATCAACGCCCATGAGGTACCCTTCAACCCTTACCGATCTCCGAATGGAAATGGGAAAACATTGCCATGGATTTTGTTGTTGGATTACCTAAGACAACTAAAGGTCATGAAAGCATCTGGGTTGTGGTTGACAGATTGACGAAGTCAGCTCAATTCCTACCTGTAAAGACAACATACACGATGGACCAGCTTGCTAATCTGTATGTTCAGAAAATCATTAGATTGCATGGGATTCCGATATCCATAGTCTCTGATCGTGATCCTAGGTTCACCTCAAGGTTTTGGCGGAGTCTTCAAGGTACACTTGGTACAAAGTTAACCTTGAGCACCGCATTTCACCCTCAGACAGATGGCCAATAAGAAAGGACAATTCAGACACTTGAGGATATGTTGAGAGCGTGTGTACTAGATTTCCAGAAATCTTGGAGTCGACATTTGCACTTAATCGAATTCTCCTACAACAATAGTTACCAGTCCACTATCGGTATGGCACCTTATGAGGCACTGTATGGCAGGAAATGCAGGTCACCTTTGTATTGGGATGAAGTTGGTGAAGCAAAACTCCTAGGACCTGAGATTTTACAGCAGATGTCAGACAAGATTGCCATTATTAGGAGGAGATTGGTGACTGCACAAAGCCGACAGAAGAGTTATGCAGACCAAAGAAGAAGAGATCTTGAATTTGCTGTAGGGGATGAGGTATTCTTAAAGGTTTCACCCTTTAAAGGAGTTTTAAGATTTGATAAGAAGCGAAAGCTTAATCCGTGATTTATTTGACCATTCCCTGTCTTAGCAAGGATTGACAGTACAGCTTACAAACTGCAATTGCCTCCATCACTGAAAAAGGTACATAATGTCTTTCATGTGTCAATGTTAAGGAAATGCATACGTGATCCGACACATGTTGTTGAACCAACTGGAATCGATATCGAATCGACACTAGTGTATGAAGAGAAACCAGTAAGGATTATGGAATTTGCAGTAAAGACTCTTCGAAATAAAGAAATTCCACTGGTGAAAGTCTTGTGGATGAATCATGGTATGGAAGAAGCCACATGGGAACGACAGCAAGACATGTTGAACAAATATCCTGAGCTCTTTGTTTGTGTAAATTTCGAGGACGAAAATTTTGTTTAAGGAGGGGTGGATGTAACACCCGACAAGTTGATTAGGTGATTTTCTTAACCGTTTTAACGGTCATGTTTATTTGATATTTTCGGTTCAGAATTTTATGCAAAAACTTAATTAATTTCATGTGGTGTTAAACTAGGTTGAGTGGCAAAATTGTAATAAGGGTGGGTTATGATCGATATATAAAGGAAATGGAAAATTTTTAAACCTCACCAACACCACTGTAGCCGACAATTTCTCCTTCAGCGATTTTCTCTCCCGAGCTCTCGCTCTCTGCCTGCCAGTAATCCTCCCTCCGACGACCAGTTCCCTTGCTATTCCTCGAATACCCTACGCTCGAGGTATGGGTTAGACAATGTAGTTGTCAGTTAGTCGTTGAGCTCTGTTTCTCAGCTTGGTGTTGGAGTTTGGTTTCTCCAATGGCCGAGTAACGATAGTAACATTTATAATCTGGATTTAGTAATGTCATTTCCGAATCGATTCTGGACATTTAATATAACCAACCCTGATTAATCGTTAGTTGAACCTAGCTGTTTCGGTTTTTGAATTTCACGTTGCACACAGAGAACTAGACTAAGGGATTCGGGAATGACTTTAACTACTAGATCCTAAGATGACTTGTGATTAGGACTTTTAGGATTTTTTTTTAACTACTGCGACGTAAATATTTTAGGTGAAGAAGTCTGAAGAAAAGGAGCACGAATTTGCTAAGGAAGCCAGGTAAGTGAATGTATTAAGATTTCTGGCCATTAGGGCCCTACATCTTAAGGGTACTAAATTAGTTATGTGTCTGAGGTTTGTTTCAAGTTAGTTAGATGGTTTGTACTTGGATAATTTACGGATGTTTGAGAACTATGTTATGTGATGTTCTGATAGAGTCTATGAAGTTAACTGTCTAGTACGATATTTTCCATAGTCTGACGATTTAAGAGCATTTATGTCATGCATCATGATTTACTTCTTAAGCATATGAAAATGATTTGTGAGCATGTTTTTTCCCATGAACAAGATATGAGAATGAATACGAAACTTATGCAACCGGATTAAGTGAGGGTTGGGGGCGGTTTGGCGTATGTCACTGTCCAAAGAGAAGGACCATGAATACGGCCTGAAAGGGACTATGTACACTTGCACTGTCATCCCCCCTTTACGGCACAAATCCTCCCTTAATCCATATGATGAAAGTGATGAACAAGAATATGAATAAGAACAAGAAAAGAGCATGAAACGAACACGATCATGATTTTCTTACAAATATGCATTCTCGTGTACATGTTAGTATTGCATTCCTTACTAAGCATTAAGCTTATAGTTTAAACCTTATAATGTAGGTGACGAAATATCAGGTGAAGATTCCAAATTCAATGATGATGTCTAAGGCTGGTTGCAGGACGGTACTCAGGGGGGGGAGTCTATGGCTGGCAAGCGATTATGACCCGTGGTTATGCTCATTTTATGTCAATAAGACTTATGAGAAAACTGATGTCTAAGTAGGACAAGATCATATTTGTTTTCATTTGGACTTGGAAAAGTCTGGTTCAACCTCTGAGTCTGAGGATGATTGTAAGAACCTAGGATATCCTGTTTTATATGAGTCTTCCGCTTACGTATTCCTAAACGAGTTTATGATTTTTTATTCGTTTGAGGTTTATGTTTATCAAGTTGAGATTTGTGTGAGTCGTGGTATTTTTAGTTGGTTGAAGTTGTTTGATGATTATAGTGTTTTACTGCTGTGTGACAGAAGCTGGATGAGTGTATCATCCGGCTGACGTCATCGACAGGAGTTGGATGGTAGAGATTGATCGATTGAACCTTCCGCTGATGTCACCGGATGATGTCGAGAGTTGTACTCACCGGATGATGTAAGTGTAGTTTTGTCTTCTAGTGACCGGGCGATGTAGTGTATTTCAAATACCGGATGATGTAAGTGTAGTTTGTCGTCTAGTGACCGGGCGATGTAAAGTATTTCCAATACCGGATGATTTAAGTGTAGTTTTGTCGTCTAATGACCAGGCGATGTAGTGTATTTCAAATATCAAACGAGTTTAATAGTTTAAACTCATTTTAACAACAAAATTGTGAAATTGCCTTAGGTGAACAACGCTCGTGGACGGAGCATAGATTGCAACGGACACGAGGTAAGTTCTCGTGACTTACTCTGGCCGATTGGCCTACACCGTACGTCGATGTCGTCTCGAGGAGTTTTGGTGACGTGTTTGTTTAAATCGCTTTGGTTGGGTAGTTAGGTTTAGTCGTTTATAGGTTATGTCTTTAATTGCTTTTATTGTCTTGATGGTACGTATGATGAATGTTTAATTATGCTATAAATTGTTCACGCATCACGTATTTTAAAGAAGCATGAAAATGAATTTCCACAGTATGTTTTAAAGAAAATGGCGATGTGGCCTGAAAGGGGGCTATTGATCTATTGTGTGGATCGATTACGGGTCTGTCACAATACCATATCTAATATGAATTGATGTATGTTTATGGTCATGCAAGGTGGGGCTCAGGCATGGTTGTGCGTGTTGCAAGCATGTACCCCCCTCCTCTAGGTGGAAAGGGTTGTCCAACCGTTGGATGTGCCCTCTCCATTTAGGGGTTTGAGATCTCGATGACAACCTATGTAAAGATAAGAAAATGTTGCATGATTTACGAACTCATATGCACAGCATGCATTTACATTTACGAAACTTGCTGAGATTTTTATCTCATAGATTGTCTGTATGGTGTAGGTGACCTTGACTTAGGTGAGGACGAGATCCCTCCACCCGAGGAGTGATGTAGTTGACGGAGGATGGCTCGCGGGATGTGCTGGCGCATTCAATGCTTAACCCGACCCGTGGGGGTGTATGTATGTGTTTTGAGGGTTTTTGGGTTAACAGTAGATTAGATAGGTTAATTGTACAGCTAGACCCATTTTAGGTTGTTTGAATCTGGATAACAGATTGATGTTTATGAAATGTTTTGTTAAAAACTGTCGTTTGATGAACTGCTGGATTATTGAATTTCATAGGGTTTTGTTTAGGTTTTAAACATATCCATGCAATTCGTTTTCATGAAAATATATTTTGTTGAAATGCATTTCGAGTCGATTTTGAACGAGGTTATAGGTACGAGTGGCGGGTAGTTTATGTTAAATGGTATGGTGAAGATACATGTATGTTTAGTATTAATTGAGGATAAAGTAATGTGGTGTTTAAACATGGAAATGAATGAAAGAAGAAGAAGAAAATTGAGGGAAGGCAGAGGAGTTGGCGACTGATCGCCAGGAGTGGCGATTAGTCACTGTGAAGGATCGCCACGCTCTAGAAAATTTCCAGAGCGTGTGGCGATCGATCGCCCAAAGGTGGGCGATCGATCGCCTGGTGAACGATCGCGAGGCGATCGTTCACCACAGCGAAGGGCGATCATGATCGCCCCTCCATTTTACAACGGGCGATAGATCACCTGAAATGGGCGATCGATCGCCCCATCATTTTAGGGACAGACATCCCTTTTTGCCCCTGCGATTGATTTTTCTTTGTTTTTTTAAATGTTTTAATATATTGTTTTAAGTTTTATAAATTGTATTTAAGTTTGTTAAATGGTTTAAAAGCATAAACTTTCGATTTCGACTTTAAAAGTTTTAATTCCGCTTAAACGTTAGGTTTAAAGTTTGTAAGTAAATAAAAAAATTATACGGAAAAATTAGGAATAGTCTAAGGGTCGTCACACCACCAGTGATTTTGATGTCCTTCCAGTTAGATGACGGCGATGAACCAAGGGCTAGGATTTTTTGCATCCTTCGACCAAAAGCTGACCGGTAAGGCTCGGTTGCTCTGTTTTAGTGTCTGTTTGTGTCGTGGATCACCAAGCCATTAGAGCTCTGATTACTAGCCAATTTTGGCTGTTCTCGGCATTAGATTGTCGAGCTTGAGGCTGGTAAAAATCGTCGGGCAATGGGGAGCTCGGGTTGAGCTGAAAACTGAGGACCTGAGTTTGAGCCTCGGGTTTTCTCGTGTGATACTTTAAACTTTTGGTTAGATTACACTAAATTGAGTTAAATGTGGACGATTGGTAACGAAACGGGTGAAAATTGACGAAAAACCAGGAAGGGAGAAATTTTCGATAATGGGTAGGTTTGGTTTTTGTCATTTTGGACCTAGCAGCGGGTAATCGTTTTAAAAACCTTTCTAGTATGTTAAAGTAGGTTTTATGGGGAGCGTTTAGCGGCTGGAATCGAGTCATTTCGATAAGCGTAGAAAAAGTTACGCAAATTCGAAGTCTAGGTGAAATTCGGATTCCGAGTGGAGAACCCTCAATTTGTGTTGTGCCAAGCTTAAATTGATATGAATGAGGTTAATTGATAATGAAATTGGTGAAATTGGATTGAAAGTTAAATTTTTGATGATTTAGCATAATAGACCGATTCTTTTTTTTTTGAGTTTTGGACTGAATACGGTCGTTCATTTTAAATTCCTTTTTGGCTGGTTAAACTAGGTTATTAGAGGAGTACATGGTCGCTGGAATCGTTCGGTTTTGATCATCGGTGCGAAAGTTATGCACGTTCAAATTTTTGGGTCGATTTTTAACCAAACCAAGTTAGTGACCAGTTTAGTTAGATGTTAGTTGGGTTAAGTTAGAAATGTTAGTTTTAGAATGAATTGGAGAGTTTTAGCCTAGGTACTAACAGAGATTTTAAATTGTTCTAGGTGAAGTCGTATGTGACGTTACGTGACAAACCCGAGCGAGCTAGGACGCCAGGTAAGTAGTAGTGTGTGTAACACCCAGATTTTTGGGTTTTTGGATTTTCCCTATATAGATAAGGGCATTTTTGTAAAAATAGCGAATTAATCCTATTTTACGAACATAAAGTTTCATTAGAACCCTGGTGATAAATTAGAATATTTGGTGAAATAAGAAATTTCGGGGAACCAAATTAATAGGCTAATAACGAAATTGTTAGGAAATAAAATGGAGGGGCAACCTGGTAAATCTCTAAGTCAACTTTAATTAACTAATAAAACCTCTCTCTCTCTCTCGCTTTCTTCATTCTACAAATCCCCTTCCAGAGAGCAATTTTCTGTCTCTCCTTTACGATTTCTTTCTCCCGCGGTGATTCTTTAATCGGCCATCGACGATCCCTTTCTTCTTCTGTTTTCTTCGACCAATCAACGCTCTAGGTGGACGAAGCTTACAGACGGTACGCGACTCGCTGAGGACGACAGGTAAGTCTTCGTGACTTGTTTGGCTGATTGGCCTACACCGTAAGAGTAATTGTTGATCGAGGTTTTGGTGAATTTAGATGCTTTGGGGAGATAGGACGGGTAGTTTAGGTTGATTGTGTATTAGAATGTCTTCCTAGGTTCTTTTCCTTTTATGCATTGTACTATGTTTATTTTACTTTTATCGCACGATTCATGTTCATGCACCAAGTTTTCGAAAAGCATAGAAAATGAACTTCCAAGCATGTTTTCATGAAAAGTATAACGAAAAGGTAAAGTGTATGTAATAATGGTCACGGTGGGGTGGTGGTTCAACATGGCTGTCGAATGAAGCATGTTTTCCCCCCGGTTATATAAAAGGGGCTATCTAATCGTCAGATGTGCCGCTTTTATCTAGTGAGAGCGAAGCCCCGGTGACATCATAAATGAAATGAATAGCGAAAAGATAGAATGACAGCATGATTTTAAGTATTGCATATGCATAGCATGCATTCCCATTTACGAGACTTGCTGAGCTCTTTAGCTAATAGTTATTTTCTATGGTGTAGGTGACTTCGAGACAGGTGAGGATGAGATTCCTCCACCCGATGTATAGCTGGTTGAATAAGTGTATCCGTGGGAGTGTGCAGTGCAGTCAGAGCTAAACCGACCCGTGGGAGCATTATTGTAGTACTCTATGGTTTTTTTGGGTTGAAATGGACTGATGGGTGTATAGATAGGAAAGAAATGTATAGAACTCATTTTAGGATGTTTGGTATCTGGATAGTAGACCAGAGATGCTTTGATGTTTTGGTAGACTCAATTTATAAAGTGTTTTGCTAAGTTTTATTTGGATTTTCGTGGAAATTTGAATGTATAGAGATGAAGTTTTATTTTGATGTTTTCTAGAAGTTCTGGGTGAATGATGTATAGGTACAGGAGAATTTGTATGAGTTTCGGTTAAGTGTTTCTGTAAGAAAAGTCATCATCCAAAGTCTGTGAACGATAGAGTTAAGTTGAGTATTTTAACAGAAAAAGTCATCGTCCAAAGTCTGTAGACCATAGAGTTAATTTGAGTATTTTAACAGAAAGAGTCATCGTCCAAAGTCGTCGTCTAAGTCCCGTGGACAAATAGGTCCCGTGGACGAATAAATCACGTGGACGATTATGGACGAATGAGTCTCGTGGACGAATGAATTATGTGGGCGAGAATTGTCATCCACGTGCTTGTTTTCCGTCTCCACGCCGTCTGTCATTTCTATCGTCCACGCCTTTTAAGGTTTTTGTCGTCCAAACTCGATAGAGAGAAATATCCTCCTCCACTGTTTAATTTGATGAAACCCAAGAGATATTTCCTTCTGTTTTAAATGTCCAAAACCACTGTTCATTTGATGAAACCCGAGAGATATTTCCTTCTGTTTTAAACGTCCAAACCCACTGTTCATTTGATGAAACCCGAGAGATATTTCCTTCTGTTTTAAACGTCCAAACCCACTGTTCATTTGATGAAACCCGAGAGATATTTCCTTCTGTTTTAAACGTCCAAACCCACTGTTCATTTGATGAAACCCGAGAGATATTTCCTTCTGTTTTAAACGTCCAAACCCACTGTTCATTTGATGAAACCCGAGAGATATTTCCTTCTGTTTTAAACGTCCAAACCCACTGTTCATTTGATGAAACCCGAGAGATATTTCCTTCTGTTTTAAACGTCCAAACCCACTGTTCATTTGATGAAACCCGAGAGATATTTCCTTCTGTTTTAAACGTCCAAACCCACTGTTCATTTGATGAAACCCGAGAGATATTTCCTTCTGTTTTAAACGTCCAAACCCACTGTTCATTTGATGAAACCCGAGAGATATTTCCTTCTGTTTTAAACGTCCAAACCCACTGTTCATTTGATGAAACCCGAGAGATATTTCCTTCTGTTTTAAACGTCCAAACCCACTGTTCATTTGATGAAACCCGAGAGATATTTCCTTCTGTTTTAAACGTCCAAACCCACTGTTCATTTGATGAAACCCGAGAGATATTTCCTTCTGTTTTAAACGTCCAAACCCACTGTTCATTTGATGAAACCCGAGAGATATTTCCTTCTGTTTTAAACGTCCAAACCCACTGTTCATTTGATGAAACCCGAGAGATATTTCCTTCTGTTTTAAACGTCCAAACCCACTGTTCATTTGATGAAACCCGAGAGATATTTCCTTCTGTTTTAAACGTCCAAACCCACTGTTCATTTGATGAAACCCGAGAGATATTTCCTTCTGTTTTAAACGTCCAAACCCACTGTTCATTTGATGAAACCCGAGAGATATTTCCTTCTGTTTTAAACGTCCAAACCCACTGTTCATTTGATGAAACCCGAGAGATATTTCCTTCTGTTTTAAACGTCCAAACCCACTGTTCATTTGATGAAACCCGAGAGATATTTCCTTCTGTTTTAAACGTCCAAACCCACTGTTCATTTGATGAAACCCGAGAGATATTTCCTTCTGTTTTAAACGTCCAAACCCACTGTTCATTTGATGAAACCCGAGAGATATTTCCTTCTGTTTTAAACGTCCAAACCCACTGTTCATTTGATGAAACCCGAGAGATATTTCCTTCTGTTTTAAACGTCCAAACCCACTGTTCATTTGATGAAACCCGAGAGATATTTCCTTCTGTTTTAAACGTCCAAACCCACTGTTCATTTGATGAAACCCGAGAGATATTTCCTTCTGTTTTAAACGTCCAAACCCACTGTTCATTTGATGAAACCCGAGAGATATTTCCTTCTGTTTTAAACGTCCAAACCCACTGTTCATTTGATGAAACCCGAGAGATATTTCCTTCTGTTTTAAACGTCCAAACCCACTGTTCATTTGATGAAACCCGAGAGATATTTCCTTCTGTTTTAAACGTCCAAACCCACTGTTCATTTGATGAAACCCGAGAGATATTTCCTTCTGTTTTAAACGTCCAAACCCACTGTTCATTTGATGAAACCCGAGAGATATTTCCTTCTGTTTTAAACAACCAGCAACCTTGTCATGTATTTTTTCCGCAATTAATTATGGTGTGATTATGTAATAACGAGATTATAATGAAAGTGGTTTAGTGGCAGAATTGTAATTAAGTCGTTTTATTTGGTATAAGTAAAATTAAAAGTCTAAACCTCATTTAAACCCTCCTGTCGCCATTTTTCCTCTGGCGATTTCCTCCTTCAGCAACCAATTCTCCTCCACCTCCTTCTTCGACGATTCAAAGCTAGGTAAGGTGTAGGTGATTCACTCATTAAGCTTTCGATTAAGGATGATTACTAGTTGGTGTTTAAGGGCTTAGATCGAACAATGTTGAATAATGACAGTATTCGAGGTTCGAGTTCTATATTGGCATTGGTATAGAATCCTAGACATTGTCAATATTCTATTTGAGAATCTAAAATCTATATGAATCTGGCAGATTTGGCGATGATGCCATTAATATTTTGAAAGTTAAGCTCTACACACTAAGTGCTCAGCGAAATGCCTTATAAGGTTTAAGCTAAAATCTAGGATGATTTCTTTAGCTAAGATTTTATCAGCTCTGAGTTTAGATTATTCAGGACATATTTAACATTGAAGTATGAAATGTCCTAGGTGGAAAAGGATTCAAGTGAAAGCACGGCATAGCAAAGGAATCCAGGTAAGTGAGTGCGTTAAGACTTCCAGCCCTTAGGGCTCTGCATCACAAGGGCACTAGGTTAAGCTTGTTGTTGACAATGTCTAGATGTTTGTGGTTTGTATTACAGTATACGCTGGATGACTGAGTTTTCTTTGGTGTAATGTTCTGTTTTGTATGTACATTTCACGCATTATGATTTACCTTCCAAAAATGTAAAACGTTTTAAGAACACGTCCCTTTTATGAACAATATATGACAATGAAATGCTTGTAACTGTATTTAAGTGAGGGTTGAGGTGGTTTGGCCATGTCACTATCCAGGGATGGATCAAGATTATTACCCAAGAGGGGGCCATGTACACGCACTCTGCTTATTCCCCTACGGCACTAATCCCTCCATAATGTACGATATATGATCGATCAATAAGAATATGATTTTATTGAGTATACGTTCATGAGTAATTATGCATACGTTGCACTTCTTACTAAGCATTAGGCTTATAGTTTAAACCTTATGACGTAGGTGACGAATTTGAAGGTGAGGACCTCAAACCTAATGAAGAGGTCTAAGTCGGGTTGATGGAAGATGCTCATGGCGTGATTTTGTGGCTGGGAAGCGATTTTGACCACGGAATGTTGCTCCTAGTATATTTTAGTAAGGTTTATGATACTGAATTATAAGTAAAATAGGTTTTCTTATGATGATGAATATTGGGATTGTCTGGTACAATGTTATGTTTTAAAGATTGCTTTTAAGATAAATGGTTTTCGTCCGTTTCTTTTAAGTCTTCCACTACGCGTATTCTGGTCGAGTTTATGTAACACCCCGAGTCTTCAGACCCGGTTTTGTTACCTATGACATGGAACCGGTCTAAGAGAATTTACGGAAAAATTCAAATTTTCTCTCAGTGAAGATAAATCCCTCTTTAACCCTCGACTTTACAGCGGAAAACTCATTGAATAACCATCATTCATAAAACAAATAAAATAATAAACATTGGCTAAGAGAATTGAAACCCAATAGGCATCTACAGATCGCAAACGACAAAGCAACACTACTCACATCATCCGATCACAAACGACAAATCACTTTAGCTCACATCATCTGGTCACAAAGCGACAAATCACTTTTTCTCACATCACTTTTGCTCACATCATCCGGTCACAAAGCGACAAATCACTTTTGCTCACATCATCCGGTCACAAACGACAAATCACTTTTGCTCACATCATCCGGTCACAAAGCGACAAATCACTTTTGCTCACATCATTCGGTCACAAAGCGACAAATCACTTTTGCTCACATCATCCGGTCACATACGACAAAAGAAACTATACTCACTTCATCCGAAAACAAGATCTACATCTACCGATTGACATGTGCATCTCGCGTGTCTCATTAAAACTTCATCTAATTGCTAAAAGACAGAACTTATACACACTCAATCTGATAAAATAAACAACATCATCCGATAGAAGACATCATCCGACGGAAGACATCATCCGACGGAAGACATCATCCGATAGAAGACATCATCCGGTGGAAGACATCATCCGGTGGAAGACATCATCCGATCGACAGAAACCTTAACTTACCAACAGAAATCACGTGGGTAACACGTGGTCTGAGCGGTGGATGTATTCAGTGAATGTGAGCGGTGGATATGTTTTGTTACTATTGAGCGGTGGATATATTCAGTGAATGTGAGCGGTGGATATGTTTTGTTACTGTTGAGCAGTGGATGCCATCTGCCGAGTTCATGAAGTCACGTGGGTGACACGTGGTCTGTGGATGATAAGCTTAAATACGTCTATAAGTTGAGTTCAGTGGGTTTAAGATTTTAGTCGACGTTGTTTAAGTTATATGTCCACGAGTTTTCGAATATATATATATATAACCTTAAATGATTTATGATCCGAGTTTAGGATTTATGGTGTTACAAAGAAAAAAATGAAAAGTTTTATGTCATGAAATGAAACTAGAAGTAAATGTACGTCAAGGCAATGCTTGTTGCGGCCCTGACTGGGTTGGGGTCGTTACAATTATGGTATCAAAGCAAAATTGGGTTCTAAAATCGATTTTGCAGACTGCCTGCCAGCACAAATTCTGCATGAGTACCCTCCAACAACTGTAAGTGTTTACGATTTTAGTAATGTCATTTAAACTTAAGACGTATTTATGATAATATGCCAGGATTTTCAAGATGGTGAGAGGTCAACAAAGGGAAACCAATGACGAAAGTAACACGATTGCCCAGCTAACGGAATTGGTTCTCCGCCAATCCCGCCAGATTGAACAACTAGTGGCTACTAGAGAGGAACAGGGCAACTCTAGCTCAAGCGTAACTCATGACCATGGAAGCGAGCGTTTTCACCGACTTCGACCTCCAGTATTTAATAGTCAAGTTTCGGATCCTATCTATGCTGAGGAATGGATTCGAACAATTGAGGACATGTTTACGTATGCAAAGGTCAAAGAGGGGGACAAGATCACATGCGCTGTTTTTCATCTTGCACTGGGTGCAAGGCACTAGTGGGACTCAATTCGAAGCACTACTAGTGTGGAAACTATGACTTGGGCATGGTTCAAGACGGTTTTCTTTGACAAGTATTTCAGCCGAGCGGTTCGGGCCAGCAAAAAGATGGAGTTTATGCAGCTGCGCCAAACTGGTTCTATAGCAGATTATATTTGTAAGTTTGAGGCCTTGTCCCGATTTGCACCACGTCTGGTGGATGACGAAGAAGACAAGATTCACCAATTTGTTCAAGGACTGAAGCCAAGTCTCTTCAGAGCAGTGAAAACCGCAGGAATTCATAACATACCATATCCCAAGGTGGCAGCTACGGCTTTGGAATTAGAGGATGTAGAGGTGACAGTACAGGGACAACGGAAGCCACCAAGGAAGTTTGATAAGAGTGGGCATTCATAGCAGGACACGAGGGGATGGCAGCAACAGCCAAGGGGTGTCAAAAGGCCCTTTAATCCAAATGAAGGCCAAGGAAGAGGGAAGCGACCTCAAGGGGTTCCACAGGCTCCTCAAGCCCCTCTGTGTTCCACCTGCCAGAAGAACCATTATGGAGAATGCAAGCTGTACACGGGTCGATGTTAATAACAGGTACCATTTTAATATGCAGTATACACACTTATAGACACAGGAGCCACTCATTCTTTTGTAGCAACCCTGTTTGTATGTAAACACAATCTAGAATCCTTGTCAGCTGATAAGTTATATAGTGTCATGTTTCCATCGGGTGAATCCTTACAATCAGAACGGGTAGTGAAGGGGAATATCGTGTCTGTAGGCGATATGAAGTTATATGTAGAACTAACCGTAATTGACATGAAAGGATATGAGGTTATTTTGGGAATGGATTGGTTATTTAGGCATTATGCCACGATAAGCTGTAGATCTGGATTAGTTAAATTCTGACACCCGAATGGAGATCGGTATTCCTTCCAAGCCATTCCAAAATTAAGCAAAATGCCGATTATATTTTCATTGGAGGCTCAACAGTTACTAAAACTTGGATGTACGGGTTATCTAGCTAGTATAATTGATATATGGGATAAGGATAAGCTGAAACTCCAAGATGTTCCCTTAGTTCGAGATTTTCCTGAGGTGTTCTTGGACGATTTGTCGGGTGTACCGCCTGATAGAGAGATAGAATTTGTGATTGATATCTACCCTGGAGCCTCACCAGTCTTTAAGAATCCCTATCGTATGGCACCAGTTGAATTGAAGGAACTGAAGACTCAATTGCAAAAGTTGGTAGACAAGGGATTTATTCGCCCCAGCAGTTCTCCCTAGGGTGCACCTGTTTTGTTTGTCAAGAAGAAAGACGGATCCCTTAGAATGTGAATAGACTATAGGAAAGTGAATAAGTTGACAATCAAGAATAAGTATCCACTGCCTCGAATTGATGATCTATTTGATCAACTTCAAGGAGCCACAATGTTTTCAAAAATTGACTTATGCTCGGGCTACTACCAGTTAAAGGTCAAGGCTGAGGATGTACCTAAGAACGCGTTCAGAACCCGATATGGACATTATGAATTCCTTGTGATGTCAATTGGATTGACAAATGCGCTTGCAGCCTTCATGGACATGATGAACAGAGTGTTTCGAGAATATTTGGACAAGTTTGTTATTGTGTTTATAGACGACATTCTTATTTACTCTTAAACTAAGGACGAGCATGCAGAACACCTGAAGATTGTTTTGGCAACCCTAGTGCAACAACAGTTATATGCCAAATTTTCTAAGTGCGAGTTTTGGCTTGATAGAGTCAACTTTTTGGGCCATGTCATTTCCGCTGAGGGCATATCTGTTGATCCAACCAAAATTCACGCAGTAAAGGATTGGCCACAACCAAGGAATGTCAGCGAAGTCCAAAGTTTCCTTGGATTGGCAGGTTATTATAGGAAGTTTATTAAGGGATTTTCAATGTTAGCCAAACCCTTAACTAGTCTAACAAAAAAGGACCTTAAATACTCTTGGACAGAGGCTTGTGAAGAGAGTTTCCAGACATTGAAACTGAAGTTAACGACAGCCCCTCTGCTGACACTTTCGGTGGATGGAGGAAAGTTCAGTGTCTATTGTGATGCATCCAAAGTTGGCCTGGGGTGTGTGTTAATGCAGGAAGGCAAGATTGTGGCATATGCTTCCAGACAGCTAAAAGGTTAATTATCTTACTCACGATTTGGAGTTAGCCGCTGTGGTTTTTGCATTAAAAATTTGGAGGCACTATCTTTACAGCCAACAGTGCGAAGTATTTTCGGACCATAAAAGTTTGAAGTATCTCTTTACTCAAAAGGAATTAAACATGAGGCAAAGACGTTGGTTGGAATTTGTTAAGGATTATGACTTTGAAATTAAGTATCACCCCGGTAAAGCTAATGCGGTTGCTAACGCATTAAGCAGGATGTCGACAACAATGCAGCCCGCTATATCAGCCATGTCTGAACCTTTGAGGATGTGAGTTCAGAGATTGGAATTGGAAATAGTTCCTGTGTTGTCAGCCTTACTTGCTGATTTAACCATTCGACCAACTATTTTGGATAGAATCAAGGAGGCCCAACAGAAAGATTCAAAGGAAAAAGATAACATCATGAGAAAGTTGGCGAGTGATTCTTCTGAGTCCAGCCTTTCAGTGGATGGTATCCTGAAGTTTAGGGACCGATGGTATCTTTCAAAAGATGAGGAGTTACGAAAATTGGTTTTGGCTGAAGCACACTCGTCGTCCTTCTCAGTGCATCCAGGCAATACCAAGATGTACCGAGACTTGCGGTTACTTTACTGATGGCTAAATTTGAAGCGTGATGTTGCCAATTATGTGGAGACATGCATGGTATGTCAACAAGTTAAGGCAGAACATCAAAGACTGGGTGGTACTCTCCAACCATTACCGATCCCCGAATGGAAATGAGAAAACATAGCCATGGATGGTGGGATTACCAAAGACAACTAAAGGCCCTGATGGTATTTGGGTCATTATTAACAGACTGACGAAATCGGCTCACTTCCTACCAGTAAAGATGACTTATACGATGGACTAGTTTGCTGATTTCTATGTACAGGAGATCATTAGGTTGCATGGGATTCCTGTGACAATTGTCTCGGATCGGGATCCCAGATTTACCTCAAGGTTTTTGAAAAGTCTACAAGGCTCGATGGGCACAGAGTTAACATTTAGCACTGCTTTTCACCCTCAAACTGATGGACAATCTGAACGGACTATTCAGATACTCGAGGATATGTTGAGGCCATGTGTACTGGAGTTTCAGGCAACATGGAGCCGTTACCTACCTTTGGTTGAATTCTCTTACAACAATAGTTACCATTCCACCATTGGTATAGCCCTTTACGAGGCACTGTATGGTAGAAAATGTAGGTCACCTTTATATTGGGATGATGTTGGTGAAGCAAAACTATTAGGCCCTGAAATTATACAGCAAATGTCAGACAAGGTTGCCATTATTAGAAAAAAAATGTTGTCTGCGCAAAGCCGACAGAAGAGTTATGCGGACCAGAGGAGAAGAGAACTTGAGTTTGTTGTCGGTGATGTAGTTTTCCTTAAAATCTCTCCGTTTAGAGGAGTTATGAGGTTTGGAAGGAGAGGAAAGCTCAATCCCCGGTTCGTTGGACCATTTCCTATCTTGGCAAGGATTGGAATGTAACACCCGACAACTTCAACCAGGTGACTTCCTAACTGAATTAACGGCCATGATTATTCAATCTTCACGGTTTAGAATTTTATGTCAAGCTTAATTAATTACATGTGGATTTAAACTAGGTTGAGTGGCAAAGTAGTAATAATGGAGGATTGAGACCAGTATTTAAAGAAAAAAGAAAGGATTCAAACCTCATTTAAACCACTGTAGCCGTCATCTCCTACTCTCGGCGATTTCCCCTCTCGAGCTCTCGCTCTCTGTCAGCTGGAAATCCCTCTTTCGACGATCGGTTTCCTTGCTGCTTCTCGGCTACTTTGTGCTCGAGGTACGAGTTTGGCAATGTAGCTATCTTTTAGTCGTTAAGCTCTGTTTTCTGCTATGTGTTGAAGTTCTGGGTTCTTCAATGGCCGAGTATTAGTAAGGGTATTTTAAAATCTGAAAGTGGTAATGTCTTTCCGAATCGATTTTGGACATTAAACAACCAACCCTGAGTTATCGCTAATCGAATTTGTCTGTTTTGGGTTTTGGATTTCAAACTGCACAGAGAACTATACTAAGGATTCGGGAGTGACTATAGCTATTAGATCCTAGGATGACTTGTGATTAGAACTAATAGGATTTTGTTTTAACTACTGCAATGTAAATGTTTTAGGTGAAGAAGTTTGAAGAGAAAGGAGCTCAAATTGCTAAGGAGACCAGGTAAGTGAATGTACAGGTTTCTCGGTCATTAGGACCCTACATCAAAGGATGTTAGGTAGAAACTCATACGATGATTAGTAGTTCCCTTATGTTACTGTCTAATATTTATGTTGATGATTAGTTCAATGGTAAGGTTTTATGTTGGATAGTGCTCTGTCTGTAGCTTGATGATTTAGGAATTTCCATGTACATGCATCATAACTATTTTATGCATATGAAAATGTTTTAAGAGCATGTTTTCCTCATGAATAAAGAAGATAAAACTTATGCAACGTGGACTAAGTGAGGGTTGGGGGCGGTTCGGCATATGTCACAGTCCAAAAGAGGGACATATGAATACGACCCGCAGTAGGGACCAAGATCAAACTCACTGTCGAACCCCCTTTACCGGCACAAATCCTCTCTTAATCCACACAACTTAAATGAAGAATATGATCAATGATTATGAATGATAAATACGATCCATGACGATGAATGATGATTACGAGCAAAGATATGAACGAGAAAAAGGAAAAGAGACTTATGAGTATGTGATTTCCCGAATTTTACATTCATGCATCCAAGTTAGTGTTGCATTCCTTACTAAGCATTAGGCTTATAGTTAAACCTTATGATGTAGGTGAAGAGCTAACAGGTGAGGATTTCTAGTCCACAGATGATGTTTAAAGCTAGTTGCTGGAGGATGCTCAGTATGACAGTGCAAGGCTGGGCAGGCGATTAAGTCCCCTGGTTATGCTCATAGTATGTCAGTGAAGTTTATGATAAACAGATGTCTAAGTAGAATAGAATTTTTTATAACCATGAGATTTAGATTTGAATGATTAGACTTAAGAGTCTGATGATGATTTTAAAGATTATTGAATGGTTTGTTTTGCTTAAGCCTTCCGCTATGCGTATTTTGGATGAGTTTATGATTCTTACTCATTGAGGTTTATAGTTACTAAGTTAAGATTCGGGTGAGTTGTGGTATTTTCTATTTGATGAAGTTGTTTGATGATTATAGTGTTTTTCTGCCGTGTGATAGAAGCTGGATAAAGCCATCATCCGGCTGATGTCATCGGCAAATGTAGAGTGTTTAAGCCATCGGATGATGAAAGTGCTATTTTATCGTCTAGCGATCGGCAGATGTAGAGTGTTTAAGCCATCGGATGATGAAAGTGCTATTTTGTCGTCTAGCGATCGGCAGATGTAGAGTGTTTAAGCCATCGGATGATGAAAGTGCTGTTTTGTCGTCTAGCGATCGGCAGATGTAGAGTGTTTAAGCCACCGGATGATGAAAGTGCTATTTTGTCGTCTAGCGATCGGCAGATGTAGAGCGTTTAAGCTATCGAAGATGTAAGCATAGTTTGTCGTCTAGCGATCGGCAGATGTAGAGTGTTTAAGCCATCGGATGATGAAAGTGCTATTTTGTCGTCTAGCGATCGACAGATGTAGAGTGTTTAAGCCATCGGATGATGAAAGTGCTATTTTGTCGTCTAGCGATCGGCAGATGTAGAGTGTTTAAGCCATCGGATGATGAAAGTGCTATTTTGTCGTCTAGCGATCGGCAGATGTAGAGTGTTTAAGCCATCGGATGATGAAAGTGCTATTTTGTCGTCTAGTGACCGGTAGATGTAGAGTGTTTAAGCCATCGGATGATGAAAGTGCTATTTTGTCGTCTAGCGATCGGCAGATGTAGAGTGTTTAAGCCATCGGATGATGAAAGTGCTATTTTGTCGTCTAGCGATCGGCAGATGTAGAGTGTTTAAGCCATCGGATGATGAAAGTGCTATTTTGTCGTCTAGCGATCGGCAGATGTAGAGTGTTTAAGCCATCGGATGATGAAAGTGCTATTTTGTCGTCTAGCGATCGGCAGATGTAGAGTGTTTAAGCCATCGGATGATGAAAGTGCTATTTTGTCGTCTAGCGATCGGCAGATGTAGAGTGTTTAAGCCATCGGATGATGAAAGTGCTATTTTGTCGTCTAGCGATCGGCAGATGTAGAGTGTTTAAGCCATCGGATGATGAAAGTGCTATTTTGTCGTCTAGCGATCGGCAGATGTAGAGTGTTTAAGCCATCGGATGATGAAAGTGCTATTTTGTCGTCTAGCGATCGGCAGATGTAGAGTGTTTAAGCCATCGGATGATGAAAGTGCTATTTTGTCGTCTAGCGATCGGCAGATGTAGAGTGTTTAAGCCATCGGATGATGAAAGTGCTATTTTGTCGTCTAGCGATCGGCAGATGTAGAGTGTTTAAGCCATCGGATGATGAAAGTGCTATTTTGTCGTCTAGCGATCGGCAGATGTAGAGTGTTTAAGCCATCGGATGATGAAAGTGCTATTTTGTCGTCTAGCGATCGGCAGATGTAGAGTGTTTAAGCCATCGGATGATGAAAGTGCTATTTTGTCGTCTAGCGATCGGCAGATGTAGAGTGTTTAAGCCATCGGATGATGAAAGTGCTATTTTGTCGTCTAGCGATCGGCAGATGTAGAGTGTTTAAGCCATCGGATGATGAAAGTGCTATTTTGTCGTCTAGCGATCGGCAGATGTAGAGTGTTTAAGCCATCGGATGATGAAAGTGCTATTTTGTCGTCTAGCGATCGGCAGATGTAGAGTGTTTAAGCCATCGGATGATGAAAGTGCTATTTTGTCGTCTAGCGATCGGCAGATGTAGAGTGTTTAAGCCATCGGATGATGAAAGTGCTATTTTGTCGTCTAGCGATCGGCAGATGTAGAGTGTTTAAGCCATCGGATGATGAAAGTGCTATTTTGTCGTCTAGCGATCGGCAGATGTAGAGTGTTTAAGCCATCGGATGATGAAAGTGCTATTTTGTCGTCTAGCGATCGGCAGATGTAGAGTGTTTAAGCCATCGGATGATGAAAGTGCTATTTTGTCGTCTAGCGATCGGCAGATGTAGAGTGTTTAAGCCATCGGATGATGAAAGTGCTATTTTGTCGTCTAGCGATCGGCAGATGTAGAGTGTTTAAGCCATCGGATGATGAAAGTGCTATTTTGTCGTCTAGCGATCGGCAGATGTAGAGTGTTTAAGCCATCGGATGATGAAAGTGCTATTTTGTCGTCTAGCGATCGGCAGATGTAGAGTGTTTAAGCCATCGGATGATGAAAGTGCTATTTTGTCGTCTAGCGATCGGCAGATGTAGAGTGTTTAAGCCATCGGATGATGAAAGTGCTATTTTGTCGTCTAGCGATCGGCAGATGTAGAGTGTTTAAGCCATCGGATGATGAAAGTGCTATTTTGTCGTCTAGCGATCGGCAGATGTAGAGTGTTTAAGCCATCGGATGATGAAAGTGCTATTTTGTCGTCTAGCGATCGGCAGATGTAGAGTGTTTAGGGCTGAATAGTCAAACAGGGCTGAAATACAATTTCGTCTGCCGATCACTACACGACAAAGTGAAGGTAGGTTTCATGCCGATGACGTGTCAAGATACTCATGCCGATGGCATTTTAAAGAAACTCGTGCCGATGGCGTTTAAAGAAACTCGTGCCGATGGCGTTTAAAGAAACTCGTGCCGATGGCGTTTAAAGAAACTCGTGCCGATGGCGTTTAAAGAAACTCGTGCCGATGGCGTTTAAAGAAACTCGTGCCGATGGCGTTTAAAGAAACTCGTGCCGATGGCGTTTAAAGAAACTCGTGCCGATGGCGTTTAAAGAAACTCGTGCCGATGGCGTTTAAAGAAACTCGTGCCGATGGCGTTTAAAGAAACTCGTGCCGATGGCGTTTAAAGAAACTCGTGCCGATGGCGTTTAAAGAAACTCGTGCCGATGGCGTTTAAAGAAACTCGTGCCGATGGCGTTTAAAGAAACTCGTGCCGATGGCGTTTAAAGAAACTCGTGCCGATGGCGTTTAAAGAAACTCGTGCCGATGGCGTTTAAAGAAACTCGTGCCGATGGCGTTTAAAGAAACTCGTGCCGATGGCGTTTAAAGAAACTCGTGCCGATGGCGTTTAAAGAAACTCGTGCCGATGGCGTTTAAAGAAACTCGTGCCGATGGCGTTTAAAGAAACTCGTGCCGATGGCGTTTAAAGAAACTCGTGCCGATGGCGTTTAAAGAAACTCGTGCCGATGGCGTTTAAAGAAACTCGTGCCGATGGCGTTTAAAGAAACTCGTGCCGATGGCGTTTAAAGAAACTCGTGCCGATGGCGTTTAAAGAAACTCGTGCCGATGGCGTTTAAAGAAACTCGTGCCGATGGCGTTTAAAGAAACTCGTGCCGATGGCGTTTAAAGAAACTCGTGCCGATGGCGTTTAAAGAAACTCGTGCCGATGGCGTTTAAAGAAACTCGTGCCGATGGCGTTTAAAGAAACTCGTGCCGATGGCGTTTAAAGAAACTCGTGCCGATGGCGTTTAAAGAAACTCGTGCCGATGGCGTTTAAAGAAACTCGTGCCGATGGCGTTTAAAGAAACTCGTGCCGATGGCGTTTAAAGAAACTCGTGCCGATGGCGTTTAAAGAAACTCGTGCCGATGGCGTTTAAAGAAACTCGTGCCGATGGCGTTTAAAGAAACTCGTGCCGATGGCGTTTAAAGAAACTCGTGCCGATGGCGTTTAAAGAAACTCGTGCCGATGGCGTTTAAAGAAACTCGTGCCGATGGCGTTTAAAGAAACTCGTGCCGATGGCGTTTAAAGAAACTCGTGCCGATGGCGTTTAAAGAAACTCGTGCCGATGGCGTTTAAAGAAACTCGTGCCGATGGCGTTTAAAGAAACTCGTGCCGATGGCGTTTAAAGAAACTCGTGCCGATGGCGTTTAAAGAAACTCGTGCCGATGGCGTTTAAAGAAACTCGTGCCGATGGCGTTTAAAGAAACTCGTGCCGATGGCGTTTAAAGAAACTCGTGCCGATGGCGTTTAAAGAAACTCGTGCCGATGGCGTTTAAAGAAACTCGTGCCGATGGCGTTTAAAGAAACTCGTGCCGATGGCGTTTAAAGAAACTCGTGCCGATGGCGTTTAAAGAAACTCGTGCCGATGGCGTTTAAAGAAACTCGTGCCGATGGCGTTTAAAGAAACTCGTGCCGATGGCGTTTAAAGAAACTCGTGCCGATGGCGTTTAAAGAAACTCGTGCCGATGGCGTTTAAAGAAACTCGTGCCGATGGCGTTTAAAGAAACTCGTGCCGATGGCGTTTAAAGAAACTCGTGCCGATGGCGTTTAAAGAAACTCGTGCCGATGGCGTTTAAAGAAACTCGTGCCGATGGCGTTTAAAGAAACTCGTGCCGATGGCGTTTAAAGAAACTCGTGCCGATGGCGTTTAAAGAAACTCGTGCCGATGGCGTTTAAAGAAACTCGTGCCGATGGCGTTTAAAGAAACTCGTGCCGATGGCGTTTAAAGAAACTCGTGCCGATGGCGTTTAAAGAAACTCGTGCCGATGGCGTTTAAAGAAACTCGTGCCGATGGCGTTTAAAGAAACTCGTGCCGATGGCGTTTAAAGAAACTCGTGCCGATGGCGTTTAAAGAAACTCGTGCCGATGGCGTTTAAAGAAACTCGTGCCGATGGCGTTTAAAGAAACTCGTGCCGATGGCGTTTAAAGAAACTCGTGCCGATGGCGTTTAAAGAAACTCGTGCCGATGGCGTTTAAAGAAACTCGTGCCGATGGCGTTTAAAGAAACTCGTGCCGATGGCGTTTAAAGAAACTCGTGCCGATGGCGTTTAAAGAAACTCGTGCCGATGGCGTTTAAAGAAACTCGTGCCGATGGCGTTTAAAGAAACTCGTGCCGATGGCGTTTAAAGAAACTCGTGCCGATGGCGTTTAAAGAAACTCGTGCCGATGGCGTTTAAAGAAACTCGTGCCGATGGCGTTTAAAGAAACTCGTGCCGATGGCGTTTAAAGAAACTCGTGCCGATGGCGTTTAAAGAAACTCGTGCCGATGGCGTTTAAAGAAACTCGTGCCGATGGCGTTTAAAGAAACTCGTGCCGATGGCGTTTAAAGAAACTCGTGCCGATGGCGTTTAAAGAAACTCGTGCCGATGGCGTTTAAAGAAACTCGTGCCGATGGCGTTTAAAGAAACTCGTGCCGATGGCGTTTAAAGAAACTCGTGCCGATGGCGTTTAAAGAAACTCGTGCCGATGGCGTTTAAAGAAACTCGTGCCGATGGCGTTTAAAGAAACTCGTGCCGATGGCGTTTAAAGAAACTCGTGCCGATGGCGTTTAAAGAAACTCGTGCCGATGGCGTTTAAAGAAACTCGTGCCGATGGCGTTTAAAGAAACTCGTGCCGATGGCGTTTAAAGAAACTCGTGCCGATGGCGTTTAAAGAAACTCGTGCCGATGGCGTTTAAAGAAACTCGTGCCGATGGCGTTTAAAGAAACTCGTGCCGATGGCGTTTAAAGAAACTCGTGCCGATGGCGTTTAAAGAAACTCGTGCCGATGGCGTTTAAAGAAACTCGTGCCGATGGCGTTTAAAGAAACTCGTGCCGATGGCGTTTAAAGAAACTCGTGCCGATGGCGTTTAAAGAAACTCGTGCCGATGGCGTTTAAAGAAACTCGTGCCGATGGCGTTTAAAGAAACTCGTGCCGATGGCGTTTAAAGAAACTCGTGCCGATGGCGTTTAAAGAAACTCGTGCCGATGGCGTTTAAAGAAACTCGTGCCGATGGCGTTTAAAGAAACTCGTGCCGATGGCGTTTAAAGAAACTCGTGCCGATGGCGTTTAAAGAAACTCGTGCCGATGGCGTTTAAAGAAACTCGTGCCGATGGCGTTTAAAGAAACTCGTGCCGATGGCGTTTAAAGAAACTCGTGCCGATGGCGTTTAAAGAAACTCGTGCCGATGGCGTTTAAAGAAACTCGTGCCGATGGCGTTTAAAGAAACTCGTGCCGATGGCGTTTAAAGAAACTCGTGCCGATGGCGTTTAAAGAAACTCGTGCCGATGGCGTTTAAAGAAACTCGTGCCGATGGCGTTTAAAGAAACTCGTGCCGATGGCGTTTAAAGAAACTCGTGCCGATGGCGTTTAAAGAAACTCGTGCCGATGGCGTTTAAAGAAACTCGTGCCGATGGCGTTTAAAGAAACTCGTGCCGATGGCGTTTAAAGAAACTCGTGCCGATGGCGTTTAAAGAAACTCGTGCCGATGGCGTTTAAAGAAACTCGTGCCGATGGCGTTTAAAGAAACTCGTGCCGATGGCGTTTAAAGAAACTCGTGCCGATGGCGTTTAAAGAAACTCGTGCCGATGGCGTTTAAAGAAACTCGTGCCGATGGCGTTTAAAGAAACTCGTGCCGATGGCGTTTAAAGAAACTCGTGCCGATGGCGTTTAAAGAAACTCGTGCCGATGGCGTTTAAAGAAACTCGTGCCGATGGCGTTTAAAGAAACTCGTGCCGATGGCGTTTAAAGAAACTCGTGCCGATGGCGTTTAAAGAAACTCGTGCCGATGGCGTTTAAAGAAACTCGTGCCGATGGCGTTTAAAGAAACTCGTGCCGATGGCGTTTAAAGAAACTCGTGCCGATGGCGTTTAAAGAAACTCGTGCCGAGAAGGTTAAGAATCTTCAAGGGGGTGCCTTGGAGCGTGGACGTAGGCAAGGTTTAGCCGAACCACGTTAAAATCCTGGTGTTAAATTTCTCTCTCTCTCTCTCTATTTTTTGTGTTTGTTTGCTGTTTATATTCAAACTAAAATTACAAGAGAAATTTGCTAGACTATACAATTAAGTTTTTAATAAGTCTAATTCACCCCCCTCTTAGACAAATCTCGATCCTACAATTGGTATCAGAGCGAGGTTTACTATTGTCTAAGTTGTATTTGAATACTCTGTGTGTTATCTACTATGGCATTCAATACAAACACATCTCACGTAGAGGGTCAATCTGTTTCCAGGCCACCATTTTTTGATGGCAATGATTATGTGTACTGGAAAGCGAGAATGAGAATCTTTGTTCAAGCTATGGATTATGAGATGTGGGGCATAATCGAAAACGGCCCTTTCAAGGCCACGAAAACTGCTGATGGGAAAATTATCCCTAAGGACTCTACTGAATTGTCTGAGTCCGACAAGAGAAATCTGAGCCTTAATGCCAAGGCAATCAATACCCTGTATTGTGCTCTAAACAGAGATGAGTTCAATAGAGTACAAGGATGTGATAGTGCTCAGGAAATCTGGCATTTATTAGAAGTAACACATGAGGGAACAAACCAAGTTAAAGAGAGCAAATTAAGCATGTTTGTTCATGAATATGAATTGTTCTCCATGGAAAAGGATGAATCCATTTCCTCTATGTTTACTAGATTCACTAACATTACTAATGGGTTAAAAGCTCTTGGTAAGATATATACAGGTGAAGAACTAGTCAGGAAAATCTTGAGGTGCCTACCACGAGTTTGGCAACCTAAAGTGACAGCCATTCAAGAAGCTCGAGATCTGAAGGTTCTTAAGCTTGAAGAGCTCGTTGGCTCTCTCATGACTCACGAGATAACAATGAGAGCCAATGAGAAGGAAGATCTCAAGGAGAAAGAGATCAGTAAGAAAAAGGATATTGCCCTCAAAGCCTCATCAAGTAAGCAAGAGGACTCAGAAGAAGAGGAAGATGACGATGAGGATATTGCTCTCATCACCAGGAGGTTTAGTAAATTCCTCCAGAGAAAAAGAATGCAGGGAAGGAGATTTCCGAAGGTTGAAAAGTCACAAAAGGAAAAGGAAATCACCTGTTTTGGATGCGGCAAGCCTGGCCATATGAAGGCAGAGTGTCCACAGGCAAAGAAGTATCCCAAAAAGTTCAAGAAGAAGGCCATGAAGGCAACTTGGGATGAAAGTGAAGGCGACACCTCTTCTTCAGAAGATGAGGAGGTAGCTAACCTCTGCTTCATGGCTCACGAAGATAAGGTTAGCTCTTTATCTCCTTGTACGTTAAGTGACAGTGAAACTGATGATGATGATGATGATGATGATGATGATGATGATGATGATGATGATGATGATGATGATGATGATGATGATGATGATGATGATGATGATGATGATGATGATGATGATGATGATGATGATGATGATGATGATGATGATGATGATGATGATGATGATGATGATGATGATGATGATGATGATGATGATGATGATGATGATGATGATGATGATGATGATGATGATGATGATGATGATGATGATGATGATGATGATGATGATGATGATGATGATGATGATGATGATGATGATGATGATGATGATGATGATGATGATGATGATGATGATGATGATGATGATGATGATGATGATGATGATGATGATGATGATGATGATGATGATGATGATGATGATGATGATGATGATGATGATGATGATGATGATGATGATGATGATGATGATGATGATGATGATGATGATGATGATGATGATGATGATGATGATGATGATGATGATGATGATGATGATGATGATGATGATGATGATGATGATGATGATGATGATGATGATGATGATGATGATGATGATGATGATGATGATGATGATGATGATGATGATGATGATGATGATGATGATGATGATGATGATGATGATGATGATGATGATGATGATGATGATGATGATGATGATGATGATGATGATGATGATGATGATGATGATGATGATGATGATGATGATGATGATGATGATGATGATGATGATGATGATGATGATGATGATGATGATGATGATGATGATGATGATGATGATGATGATGATGATGATGATGATGATGATGATGATGATGATGATGATGATGATGATGATGATGATGATGATGATGATGATGATGATGATGATGATGATGATGATGATGATGATGATGATGATGATGATGATGATGATGATGATGATGATGATGATGATGATGATGATGATGATGATGATGATGATGATGATGATGATGATGATGATGATGATGATGATGATGATGATGATGATGATGATGATGATGATGATGATGATGATGATGATGATGATGATGATGATGATGATGATGATGATGATGATGATGATGATGATGATGATGATGATGATGATGATGATGATGATGATGATGATGATGATGATGATGATGATGATGATGATGATGATGATGATGATGATGATGATGATGATGATGATGATGATGATGATGATGATGATGATGATGATGATGATGATGATGATGATGATGATGATGATGATGATGATGATGATGATGATGATGATGATGATGATGATGATGATGATGATGATGATGATGATGATGATGATGATGATGATGATGATGATGATGATGATGATGATGATGATGATGATGATGATGATGATGATGATGATGATGATGATGATGATGATGATGATGATGATGATGATGATGATGATGATGATGATGATGATGATGATGATGATGATGATGATGATGATGATGATGATGATGATGATGATGATGATGATGATGATGATGATGATGATGATGATGATGATGATGATGATGATGATGATGATGATGATGATGATGATGATGATGATGATGATGTTTTCGAGTCATTCAGAGACTCAACCAAGTTTGCAGTTGTCAACAAAAAGAAAGGGAGTGTAACTTTTGGTGGAAATCAAAAAGGGAAATTCTGATTCAACTCTGTTTACCAGGCAAAAGGACAAGGATATTCTGTTGGTTCAAATTTATGTCGATGACATTATTTTTGGGTCAACAAATGTCAATATGTGTAGTGAGTTTTCTTCCCTCATGCAAAGTGAATTTGAAAATGAAAGATTTGAACTCCTGTGTCTCAAACATGGAATTGAGCACAACTTTTCATCTCCTAGAACCCCTCAGCAAAATGGTGTTGTTGAGAGGAAAAATAGATCTCTCCAAGAACTTGCCCGAACCATGCTAAATGAGAATTCCCTTCCCAAATACTTCTGGGCTGAAGCTGTTGCTACAGCTTGCTATGTTCTTAATAGAGTCTCCATAAGGCCGATTCTAGAGAAAACTCCATATGAACTCTGGAGTGGAAAAACTCCTTCTGTTAAGTATTTTAGAGCCTTTGGCAGTAAATGCTTCATCCTTAACACTAAGGATAACTTAGGGAAATTTGATTCCAAATCCGATCTTGGAATCTTTCTTGGTTATTCCTTGTCCAGTAAAGCATATAGAGTTTTCAATAAGAGAACTCTAGTTGTAGAGGAATCAGTTCATGTAAACTTTGATGAGACTCCTCAACCAATAATTAATGTGGATGAGGATGATTCTTTGGACAAACAACTGGATTCTCTCTCTTTAGAAAAGTCTACGGTTCCCACTCAATTAGAAAAACCTCTAGAACCATCTTCTACTTCTCTGGAAATCATATCTGTTAAAAATGAATCTGCAGATCTTCCTAGAGACTGGAAGTATGTTAGAAACCATCCTTTAGAAGAAGTCTTAGGTGATCCTTCTTTAGGAGTTAAGACTAGATCCTCTCTTAGGAATCTCTGTGCCAATGTGGCTTTTATCTCACAAATAGAGCCTAAGAAATTTGAGGAGGCCGAGAGTGATGAAAATTGGATTATGGCCATGCAAGAAGAGTTAAATCAATTCGAAAGGAGCAAGGTATGGGAACTTGTTCCACGGCCTAAGGATCATCCCATTATTGGAACTAAATGGGTTTACAAGAATAAACTAGATGAGAATGGGATTGTCATTAGAAATAAGGCTAGACTGGTAGCTAAGGGATACTCTCAAGAAGAGGGTATTGATTTTGAGGAATCTTTTGCCCCTGTTGCTAGACTAGAGTCTATCAGGATGCTCTTAGCTTTTGCTTGCCACAAAAACTTCACACTCTTTCAAATGGATGTAAAAAGTGCATTCTTAAATGGCTTTATAACAGAAGAAGTTTATGTTGATCAACCTTTAGGTTTTGAAGCTTTCGATAAACCCGAGCATGTCTATAAGTTAAGGAAAGCTCTTTATGGTCTAAAGCAGGCTCCTAGAGCATGGTATGACAGATTGAAGAATTTTCTTGAGGAAAGAAATTTCAAAAAGGGAAATTCTGATTCAACTCTGTTTACCAGGCAAAAGGACAAGGATATTCTGTTGGTTCAAATTTATGTCGATGACATTATTTTTGGGTCAACAAATGTCAATATGTGTAGTGAGTTTTCTTCCCTCATGCAAAGTGAATTTGAAATGAGTATGATGGGGGAGTTAAAGTTTTTCTTAGGTTTCCAGATTAATCAATCTTTTGATGGAATCTTTTTCTGTCAAGAAAAGTATATTAAAGAACTTCTTAAGAGATTTGGTTTAGAAAATGTCAAATCTTCCAAAACTCCCATGAGTACCACAACAAAATTGGATAAAGATGAAAAAGGCATTAATGTTGATATTAAGAAATATCGTGGTATGATTGGTTCTCTGCTATATCTGACTGCAAGTAGGCCAGATATACTCTTTAGCGTTTGTCTCTGTGCTAGATTTCAAGCTGCCCCTAAGGAGTCTCACTTATCTGCTGTTAAACGGATTTTTAAATATCTAAGTGGGACAGTTGACTTAGGACTCTGGTATCCGAAAGGTACCTCATTTGATCTAATAGGATATTCTGATTCTGACTATGCTGGTAGTCTTATTGATAGAAAAAGCACTAGTGGCACATGTCAGTTCTTAGGAGAGTCTCTTGTTTCTTGGTATTCTAAGAAACAGAATTCTGTTGCATTGTCAACTGCTGAGAGTGAATATATTGCTGCAGGCAGTTGTTGTGCACAAATGCTTTGGATGAAACAGACTTTGGAAGATTTCAATCTGTTTTATGATAGGATTCCTATTCGGTGTGATAACACCAGTGCCATTAATATTTCTAAAAATCCTATTCAGCACTCTAGAACCAAGCACATAGATGTCAGATATCATTTCATTAGAGATCATGTTCAAAAAGGTGATATCATTTTAGAGTTTGTTAATTCCGTAGATCAACTTGCAGACATCTTCACCAAGCCTTTAGATGAAAAGACTTTCAATAATATTAGGATAAGGCTAGGTCTCATTCGGGTTGAGAAAAACTAAGATTATTTCTTTGCTGAAAAATTTCTAAATATTGGAGTGTTTTTCTCTTCTGTGTTGGCATCGGCAGATGCTATGTTTTTCAATAGGCATCGGAAGATGTTTTTCTTCTTTCTGCCGACACGTATGTCTTCCTTGTCTGGCGATGTGTTATTTCGTTTAAATTCATTCTTCTTCGCCGATACACTTCACTTTTCGCGCTCTTTCTGTAAACCCCTGCCCTACCAAATCCTCTCTGTCGAATCTTCTTCTAGCAATGGAATTTCAAGGTCAATCATCTCGCGCAGTTTCCAAACCGGCCCAGAAGAAGACCAAAGCTTCTGCTCATCCTTCCCGAGAGATTCCTCTGGGAACGGAATGGCCATCGTTCTTCTTTCTTACACAAGCGGCTGAGGTAAAATACCGCAATACCTATCAGCACAAATCTTTGATTCTTAGTAAGGGCATTCATTTTGAAAAGCTTGCTGGAATGGGTTTTATCGAACCCTTGACGGATCTAGGGTTAATAGGTCTTTTTGAAACCGAATCGTTCTTCTATCCAGAAGCAATTAGGATGTTCTATGCTAACATGAGTTTTACCTCTGACTTCTCTTCCATTAAGAGTTATGTTTACAACAAACGCATAGAGATTACTCCTCAGACCATAAATACTCTACTGGGGGCTCCTCATTTGGACAATTGCCCCTACACTTATGTGACAGGCCCTGAGCTGCCCTTCTTTGGAACATCTGATGGATTACAGTTTCTAAGGGAAATAGCTTTGGATCCTAATTCTTCCCCTGATCAGTTAAAAGGTAAGCATTTGACACCTAGAGCCAGAGTATTCCGACATATGGTCGATTTCAATATTGTTCCCAAGGGGGGACATTATGATGAAGTGAGCTCAATGGAGTTATTTGTTCTGTTTGCTCTGTATTTCAAGACCCCTTTCAATATTGGTTATATTGTTGTTAGACGGATGATTTTGGCTGTATCATCCAAGGCTACATCCTTACCGTATAACCTGCTACTTATGCGGTTATTTGTCAAGCTGGAAGTTGCTTTTCCTGAGGAGGTTGAGCCTGTGATTCTTCAGCCTTCCAACTTTTATTCCGACATTTCTCTCAACAGGTTGGGATTCAATAGAAATGTCAAGGATAAACCTGTTGTGGACAAGGCTAAGAAAAAGGTTTCTCGAGCTGCTCCTGTCAAACGTGGGAAACGAAAGTTAATTCTTCCAGAGGAATCTGCTACTGAAGGTGGAAATGAGTCTGGCCTTCCAGATTTTGCTCTTTCCCCTTCTCAATCTCAGGACTCTGATCCCCAGCCCCCTCCTTTAAAACGTAAGCGCAAGACTGCCCCTTCTTCAAGTATCATTATCTCAGAGGCAACCTCTGCTTCTTCCTCTCAGCCACCTCCAATTCCACCTGCCCCTTTGCAGCTCTCTCTGCCTGCACTCCCAACCTCTCCTCCAGTCTCAGAACCTCAATCACCTCCACCTTCTCTTATATTGCCTTCTCAGTCTGTTTTTCCTTCCATCTCTCCGCTGATGCAAGCCATTTCTTCAATTTTCAGCCATGGCCCTCCACCAGCTTCATCAGTCCCTCCATCTCCAGTCCAACTTCCTTCCTCACAAACTACATCTCCAGTTCAACTGGCAATCCCTTCCCCTTCTCAATCTCAGGACTCTGATCCCCAGCCCCCTCCTTTAAAACGTAAGCGCAAGACTGCCCCTTCTTCAAGTATCATTATCTCAGAGGCAACCTCTGCTTCTTCCTCTCAGCCACCTCCAATTCCACCTGCCCCTTTGCAGCTCTCTCTGCCTGCACTCCCAACCTCTCCTCCAGTCTCAGAACCTCAATCACCTCCACCTTCTCTTATATTGCCTTCTCAGTCTGTTTTTCCTTCCATCTCTCCGCTGATGCAAGCCATTTCTTCAATTTTCAGCCATGGCCCTCCACCAGCTTCATCAGTCCCTCCATCTCCAGTCCAACTCCCTTCCTCACAAACTACATCTCCAGTTCAACTGGCAATCCCTTCACCTTCTACATCTCCGAACCCCCCAGCTATACCATCAGCACCACCATCTCCCATTCGACTGCCCTCACCTGTTCCCCAGTCTCCCACCAAACCGGCTACGGCTCCTTCATCACCAGTCCAACTTCTTTCTCCACCGGCTATACCTTCACCACCTTCATCTCCAATCCCGACTACTCCCCTCAGTACTCCTCCTTCTACTCCTCCACCTCCACCTCAATCTCCAATCAGATTGCCTTCACCAGCTCCTCCATCCCCTCCACTCCTTACTGCTCTGCCATCCATACCAACCACTCCTCTAACCTATCAGAGGAGATTCTCACTGAATGAGACTCGGTATTCTGAGCTGAAAGCCTCTATTGACCGCATTGAGTCTGCTCTCAGTACCATGGAAAGTCGGATTGAACAGTCTCTGGATGCCAAACTTGTAAAGAATCACAAAGACTTGTCCACTGACTTAGATACTGGTCTTGGTTTGGTGACTCAAAAGTGGATGCTGATCGGCGCATGATTGTCAGGGAAATTGAATATCTCTGATCATCTATTGACAATCTGACTCCAGCTCCAGAGCCTGAACCTTCTTGCTCTGATCAAGAGGCTTGTTTTGAAGATCTGTTTCTTCCATTTTCCAGGCCTGAGGTAGCTGACGATGTGCGCCTAATGCCTTTGGATCTTCAGGAGACTGAAGTTGCTGAAGTTGCTGAAGTTGCTGAAGTTGCTGAAGTTGCTGAAGTTGCTGAAGTTGCTGAAGTTGCTGAAGTTGCTGAAGTTGCTGAAGTTGCTGAAGTTGCTGAAGTTGCTGAAGTTGCTGAAGTTGCTGAAGTTGCTGAAGTTGCTGAAGTTGCTGAAGTTGCTGAAGTTGCTGAAGTTGCTGAAGTTGCTGAAGTTGCTGAAGTTGCTGAAGTTGCTGAAGTTGCTGAAGTTGCTGAAGTTGCTGAAGTTGCTGAAGTTGCTGAAGTTGCTGAAGTTGCTGAAGTTGCTGAAGTTGCTGAAGTTGCTGAAGTTGCTGAAGTTGCTGAAGTTGCTGAAGTTGCTGAAGTTGCTGAAGTTGCTGAAGTTGCTGAAGTTGCTGAAGTTGCTGAAGTTGCTGAAGTTGCTGAAGTTGCTGAAGTTGCTGAAGTTGCTGAAGTTGCTGAAGTTGCTGAAGTTGCTGAAGTTGCTGAAGTTGCTGAAGTTGCTGAAGTTGCTGAAGTTGCTGAAGTTGCTGAAGTTGCTGAAGTTGCTGAAGTTGCTGAAGTTGCTGAAGTTGCTGAAGTTGCTGAAGTTGCTGAAGTTGCTGAAGTTGCTGAAGTTGCTGAAGTTGCTGAAGTTGCTGAAGTTGCTGAAGTTGCTGAAGTTGCTGAAGTTGCTGAAGTTGCTGAAGTTGCTGAAGTTGCTGAAGTTGCTGAAGTTGCTGAAGTTGCTGAAGTTGCTGAAGTTGCTGAAGTTGCTGAAGTTGCTGAAGTTGCTGAAGTTGCTGAAGTTGCTGAAGTTGCTGAAGTTGCTGAAGTTGCTGAAGTTGCTGAAGTTGCTGAAGTTGCTGAAGTTGCTGAAGTTGCTGAAGTTGCTGAAGTTGCTGAAGTTGCTGAAGTTGCTGAAGTTGCTGAAGTTGCTGAAGTTGCTGAAGTTGCTGAAGTTGCTGAAGTTGCTGAAGTTGCTGAAGTTGCTGAAGTTGCTGAAGTTGCTGAAGTTGCTGAAGTTGCTGAAGTTGCTGAAGTTGCTGAAGTTGCTGAAGTTGCTGAAGTTGCTGAAGTTGCTGAAGTTGCTGAAGTTGCTGAAGTTGCTGAAGTTGCTGAAGTTGCTGAAGTTGCTGAAGTTGCTGAAGTTGCTGAAGTTGCTGAAGTTGCTGAAGTTGCTGAAGTTGCTGAAGTTGCTGAAGTTGCTGAAGTTGCTGAAGTTGCTGAAGTTGCTGAAGTTGCTGAAGTTGCTGAAGTTGCTGAAGTTGCTGAAGTTGCTGAAGTTGCTGAAGTTGCTGAAGTTGCTGAAGTTGCTGAAGTTGCTGAAGTTGCTGAAGTTGCTGAAGTTGCTGAAGTTGCTGAAGTTGCTGAAGTTGCTGAAGTTGCTGAAGTTGCTGAAGTTGCTGAAGTTGCTGAAGTTGCTGAAGTTGCTGAAGTTGCTGAAGTTGCTGAAGTTGCTGAAGTTGCTGAAGTTGCTGAAGTTGCTGAAGTTGCTGAAGTTGCTGAAGTTGCTGAAGTTGCTGAAGTTGCTGAAGTTGCTGAAGTTGCTGAAGTTGCTGAAGTTGCTGAAGTTGCTGAAGTTGCTGAAGTTGCTGAAGTTGCTGAAGTTGCTGAAGTTGCTGAAGTTGCTGAAGTTGCTGAAGTTGCTGAAGTTGCTGAAGTTGCTGAAGTTGCTGAAGTTGCTGAAGTTGCTGAAGTTGTGATTAAATATTCAATTTGATTATGTGTACTTAAAGAGAATTATAAATATGAGTCTATTTGGAAATACCCTTGAAAAGGGTATTTTAGTTGTTTAATAAATTGGTTTGAGTATATAGGGCTGAATAGTCAAACAGGGCTGAAATACAATTTCGTCTGCCGATCACTACACGACAAAGTGAAGGTAGGTTTCATGCCGATGACGTGTCAAGATACTCATGCCGATGGCATTTTAAAGAAACTCGTGCCGATGGCGTTTAAAGAAACTCGTGCCGATGGCGTTTAAAGAAACTCGTGCCGATGGCGTTTAAAGAAACTCGTGCCGATGGCGTTTAAAGAAACTCGTGCCGATGGCGTTTAAAGAAACTCGTGCCGATGGCGTTTAAAGAAACTCGTGCCGATGGCGTTTAAAGAAACTCGTGCCGATGGCGTTTAAAGAAACTCGTGCCGATGGCGTTTAAAGAAACTCGTGCCGATGGCGTTTAAAGAAACTCGTGCCGATGGCGTTTAAAGAAACTCGTGCCGATGGCGTTTAAAGAAACTCGTGCCGATGGCGTTTAAAGAAACTCGTGCCGATGGCGTTTAAAGAAACTCGTGCCGATGGCGTTTAAAGAAACTCGTGCCGATGGCGTTTAAAGAAACTCGTGCCGATGGCGTTTAAAGAAACTCGTGCCGATGGCGTTTAAAGAAACTCGTGCCGATGGCGTTTAAAGAAACTCGTGCCGATGGCGTTTAAAGAAACTCGTGCCGATGGCGTTTAAAGAAACTCGTGCCGATGGCGTTTAAAGAAACTCGTGCCGATGGCGTTTAAAGAAACTCGTGCCGATGGCGTTTAAAGAAACTCGTGCCGATGGCGTTTAAAGAAACTCGTGCCGATGGCGTTTAAAGAAACTCGTGCCGATGGCGTTTAAAGAAACTCGTGCCGATGGCGTTTAAAGAAACTCGTGCCGATGGCGTTTAAAGAAACTCGTGCCGATGGCGTTTAAAGAAACTCGTGCCGATGGCGTTTAAAGAAACTCGTGCCGATGGCGTTTAAAGAAACTCGTGCCGATGGCGTTTAAAGAAACTCGTGCCGATGGCGTTTAAAGAAACTCGTGCCGATGGCGTTTAAAGAAACTCGTGCCGATGGCGTTTAAAGAAACTCGTGCCGATGGCGTTTAAAGAAACTCGTGCCGATGGCGTTTAAAGAAACTCGTGCCGATGGCGTTTAAAGAAACTCGTGCCGATGGCGTTTAAAGAAACTCGTGCCGATGGCGTTTAAAGAAACTCGTGCCGATGGCGTTTAAAGAAACTCGTGCCGATGGCGTTTAAAGAAACTCGTGCCGATGGCGTTTAAAGAAACTCGTGCCGATGGCGTTTAAAGAAACTCGTGCCGATGGCGTTTAAAGAAACTCGTGCCGATGGCGTTTAAAGAAACTCGTGCCGATGGCGTTTAAAGAAACTCGTGCCGATGGCGTTTAAAGAAACTCGTGCCGATGGCGTTTAAAGAAACTCGTGCCGATGGCGTTTAAAGAAACTCGTGCCGATGGCGTTTAAAGAAACTCGTGCCGATGGCGTTTAAAGAAACTCGTGCCGATGGCGTTTAAAGAAACTCGTGCCGATGGCGTTTAAAGAAACTCGTGCCGATGGCGTTTAAAGAAACTCGTGCCGATGGCGTTTAAAGAAACTCGTGCCGATGGCGTTTAAAGAAACTCGTGCCGATGGCGTTTAAAGAAACTCGTGCCGATGGCGTTTAAAGAAACTCGTGCCGATGGCGTTTAAAGAAACTCGTGCCGATGGCGTTTAAAGAAACTCGTGCCGATGGCGTTTAAAGAAACTCGTGCCGATGGCGTTTAAAGAAACTCGTGCCGATGGCGTTTAAAGAAACTCGTGCCGATGGCGTTTAAAGAAACTCGTGCCGATGGCGTTTAAAGAAACTCGTGCCGATGGCGTTTAAAGAAACTCGTGCCGATGGCGTTTAAAGAAACTCGTGCCGATGGCGTTTAAAGAAACTCGTGCCGATGGCGTTTAAAGAAACTCGTGCCGATGGCGTTTAAAGAAACTCGTGCCGATGGCGTTTAAAGAAACTCGTGCCGATGGCGTTTAAAGAAACTCGTGCCGATGGCGTTTAAAGAAACTCGTGCCGATGGCGTTTAAAGAAACTCGTGCCGATGGCGTTTAAAGAAACTCGTGCCGATGGCGTTTAAAGAAACTCGTGCCGATGGCGTTTAAAGAAACTCGTGCCGATGGCGTTTAAAGAAACTCGTGCCGATGGCGTTTAAAGAAACTCGTGCCGATGGCGTTTAAAGAAACTCGTGCCGATGGCGTTTAAAGAAACTCGTGCCGATGGCGTTTAAAGAAACTCGTGCCGATGGCGTTTAAAGAAACTCGTGCCGATGGCGTTTAAAGAAACTCGTGCCGATGGCGTTTAAAGAAACTCGTGCCGATGGCGTTTAAAGAAACTCGTGCCGATGGCGTTTAAAGATCCGAGCCCTAACGTGAAAAACATTCATACTCTGTATTTTGCTCTACACCTCTAGCTCTTAACTTGAGATTCAGAACTTGTGAGAGTGTAGACTGTTTGTATTATTTACAACTCAACATTTGTAAAGGCAGTGGATTGACGCCCGTGAAAGTTCAATCCAGAATTGTAAAGGCAGTGGATTGACGCCCGTGAAAGTTCAATCCAGAATTGTAAAGGCAGTGGATTGACGCCCGTGAAAGTTCAATCCAGAATTGTAAAGGCAGTGGATTGACGCCCGTGAAAGTTCAATCCAGAATTGTAAAGGCAGTGGATTGACGCCCGTGAAAGTTCAATCCAGAATTGTAAAGGCAGTGGATTGACGCCCGTGAAAGTTCAATCCAGAATTGTAAAGGCAGTGGATTGACGCCCGTGAAAGTTCAATCCAGAATTGTAAAGGCAGTGGATTGACGCCCGTGAAAGTTCAATCCAGAATTGTAAAGGCAGTGGATTGACGCCCGTGAAAGTTCAATCCAGAATTGTAAAGGCAGTGGATTGACGCCCGTGAAAGTTCAATCCAGAATTGTAAAGGCAGTGGATTGACGCCCGTGAAAGTTCAATCCAGAATTGTAAAGGCAGTGGATTGACGCCCGTGAAAGTTCAATCCAGAATTGTAAAGGCAGTGGATTGACGCCCGTGAAAGTTCAATCCAGAATTGTAAAGGCAGTGGATTGACGCCCGTGAAAGTTCAATCCAGAATTGTAAAGGCAGTGGATTGACGCCCGTGAAAGTTCAATCCAGAATTGTAAAGGCAGTGGATTGACGCCCGTGAAAGTTCAATCCAGAATTGTAAAGGCAGTGGATTGACGCCCGTGAAAGTTCAATCCAGAATTGTAAAGGCAGTGGATTGACGCCCGTGAAAGTTCAATCCAGAATTGTAAAGGCAGTGGATTGACGCCCGTGAAAGTTCAATCCAGAATTGTAAAGGCAGTGGATTGACGCCCGTGAAAGTTCAATCCAGAATTGTAAAGGCAGTGGATTGACGCCCGTGAAAGTTCAATCCAGAATTGTAAAGGCAGTGGATTGACGCCCGTGAAAGTTCAATCCAGAATTGTAAAGGCAGTGGATTGACGCCCGTGAAAGTTCAATCCAGAATTGTAAAGGCAGTGGATTGACGCCCGTGAAAGTTCAATCCAGAATTGTAAAGGCAGTGGATTGACGCCCGTGAAAGTTCAATCCAGAATTGTAAAGGCAGTGGATTGACGCCCGTGAAAGTTCAATCCAGAATTGTAAAGGCAGTGGATTGACGCCCGTGAAAGTTCAATCCAGAATTGTAAAGGCAGTGGATTGACGCCCGTGAAAGTTCAATCCAGAATTGTAAAGGCAGTGGATTGACGCCCGTGAAAGTTCAATCCAGAATTGTAAAGGCAGTGGATTGACGCCCGTGAAAGTTCAATCCAGAATTGTAAAGGCAGTGGATTGACGCCCGTGAAAGTTCAATCCAGAATTGTAAAGGCAGTGGATTGACGCCCGTGAAAGTTCAATCCAGAATTGTAAAGGCAGTGGATTGACGCCCGTGAAAGTTCAATCCAGAATTGTAAAGGCAGTGGATTGACGCCCGTGAAAGTTCAATCCAGAATTGTAAAGGCAGTGGATTGACGCCCGTGAAAGTTCAATCCAGAATTGTAAAGGCAGTGGATTGACGCCCGTGAAAGTTCAATCCAGAATTGTAAAGGCAGTGGATTGACGCCCGTGAAAGTTCAATCCAGAATTGTAAAGGCAGTGGATTGACGCCCGTGAAAGTTCAATCCAGAATTGTAAAGGCAGTGGATTGACGCCCGTGAAAGTTCAATCCAGAATTGTAAAGGCAGTGGATTGACGCCCGTGAAAGTTCAATCCAGAATTGTAAAGGCAGTGGATTGACGCCCGTGAAAGTTCAATCCAGAATTGTAAAGTATGCTGGAGTTTCCGTTTTCGCCCTTTTAGTGTTTTTATTCATAAAATAGTAATTTAAGTCGTTTTGCAAACGGAAGTTTCGTAGAACCCTAAGAATAGATTTGAATATTTGGAGAAATAGGGAAGTTCAGAGGAACCAAATTGATAACGACATGACACTTAACCAAATACGAAATTAAGGGCAAAAGAGTAATTCATAAGGTTTGATTTATTAAAAACCAAACCCTTTCCCCCTCTTCATTTACGTTTCCAGCAAAGGGGAGGAAAATCCCTCTCCCTCACATTTTCTCTCCTCCCTCCCACGTTGTTTCTCCAACGCCGATCGACACTCTCTCCTCCAACGATTCTTCTTCAATTTTCTTTCTCTAATCAACGGCTAGGTAGTTCCAACCTTTAGGCGAGTTTTTAATTAATTTTTAAGGTGTTATTTGGTTAGGGTTAATTTGAGTTAGGGTTGAGAAATTACCGGATTTCGTTAGAAATCGTTAGTTTAAGGATATTATGTCCATTGAACGATTCCTTTGTCGTTATTTAGATAGCCTAAATGGATTAATGGTGTATGGGTGATTGTTAGTTAAATTTTGAGTTGTTGAAGGTTGTAAAATCTCCATTAATGGATTTGGTATTTCGTTACAACACGGCTCGCTGAAATGCCCAATGGAAAAGATGGAAGTTTTAGGAGGAATTACCTTAGCTAGGAACTTTGTTTGACTTGGGATTCATTTATATGGATCGGTTTTAATGCCTCTACTTGTGAATGCCTTAGGTGAAGACAACTTCCGGACGGTGCTCGGCTTGCTAAGGGTGCCAGGTAGTGGATGTTAGGTTTTCAGCCCTTAGGCCCTACATCGTGTCAACGCTAGTTTTGTGTTTGATGATGATTTTCTGTTCATGGGTTTATGATCGGGTCCTAAGGATGTAGCTATTGTTTGTTAGTTTCGTTGTGAGCAATGTATGTTCATGCACGTTGTGAATTGTTTGATGGTATTTATGTGTAAATTCCTCATCCATCATTTTTCCCAAACGACATATGAAATGTTCCATGCCTGAATCTGAAAAGACATGTAACGATTAGTGTGGTATGGGACAGTATGGCCATATCAACAAAACTAATGTCACTGTCCAAGCGTTGGATCATGATATGGTCGAAAGGATTATGTACACGAACTTGGCCTGCTCCTGGCACAATCCCCACCTTAATTCATGTCAACGAAAAGAAAAAGAATAAGAACAAGTAAATTAACATGTATTTTGAAAACCATGCATTCATGCATATGTCTGTATAGTACATTCCCTTACTAATCATTAGGCTTAATGTTTATGTTCGATGATGTAGGTAACAAGACACAAGGTAGGAACATTTCCACGTGATCCATTATAGGTTGGTCGCTGGATGGGTCTCGTGGCGACGACATGTGTTTTGGCTAGGCGTGATGACCCATGGGGGGTACCCAAGCAGTTTGTGGTAATTGGATGTGAACTAGTTTTAATGTTGAGTGAGTGATATGAATTTAGGGAAGGATTGTAACGACCGCGAGGACTCGTAAAGTGGTCATGACTTCCTTTAAACCGTATCCGTACTTTTATACCTCTGTAATCGTAGTATATTTTTTTTTTTTTTTTTTTTTTTTTTTTTTTTTTTTTTTTTTTTTTTTTTTTTTTTTTTTTTTTTTTTTTTTTTTTTTTTTTTTTTTTTTTTTTTTTTTTTTTTTTTTTTTTTTTTTTTTTTTTTTTTTTTTTTTTTTTTTTTTTTTTTTTTTTTTTTTTTTTTTTTTTTTTTTTTTTTTTTTTTTTTTTTTTTTTTTTTTTTTTTTTTTTTTTTTTTTTTTTTTTTTTTTTTTTTTTTTTTTTTTTTTTTTTTTTTTTTTTTTTTTTTTTTTTTTTTTTTTTTTTTTTTTTTTTTTTTTTTTTTTTTTTTTTTTTTTTTTTTTTTTTTTTTTTTTTTTTTTTTTTTTTTTTTTTTTTTTTTTTTTTTTTTTTTTTTTTTTTTTTTTTTTTTTTTTTTTTTTTTTTTTTTTTTTTTTTTTTTTTTTTTTTTTTTTTTTTTTTTTTTTTTTTTTTTTTTTTTTTTTTTTTTTTTTTTTTTTTTTTTTTTTTTTTTTTTTTTTTTTTTTTTTTTTTTTTTTTTTTTTTTTTTTTTTTTTTTTTTTTTTTTTTTTTTTTTTTTTTTTTTTTTTTTTTTTTTTTTTTTTTTTTTTTTTTTTTTTTTTTTTTTTTTTTTTTTTTTTTTTTTTTTTTTTTTTTTTTTTTTTTTTTTTTTTTTTTTTTTTTTTTTTTTTTTTTTTTTTTTTTTTTTTTTTTTTTTTTTTTTTTTTTTTTTTTTTTTTTTTTTTTTTTTTTTTTTTTTTTTTTTTTTTTTTTTTTTTTTTTTTTTTTTTTTTTTTTTTTTTTTTTTTTTTTTTTTTTTTTTTTTTTTTTTTTTTTTTTTTTTTTTTTTTTTTTTTTTTTTTTTTTTTTTTTTTTTTTTTTTTTTTTTTTTTTTTTTTTTTTTTTTTTTTTTTTTTTTTTTTTTTTTTTTTTTTTTTTTTTTTTTTTTTTTTTTTTTTTTTTTTTTTTTTTTTTTTTTTTTTTTTTTTTTTTTTTTTTTTTTTTTTTTTTTTTTTTTTTTTTTTTTTTTTTTTTTTTTTTTTTTTTTTTTTTTTTTTTTTTTTTTTTTTTTTTTTTTTTTTTTTTTTTTTTTTTTTTTTTTTTTTTTTTTTTTTTTTTTTTTTTTTTTTTTTTTTTTTTTTTTTTTTTTTTTTTTTTTTTTTTTTTTTTTTTTTTTTTTTTTTTTTTTTTTTTTTTTTTTTTTTTTTTTTTTTTTTTTTTTTTTTTTTTTTTTTTTTTTTTTTTTTTTTTTTTTTTTTTTTTTTTTTTTTTTTTTTTTTTTTTTTTTTTTTTTTTTTTTTTTTTTTTTTTTTTTTTTTTTTTTTTTTTTTTTTTTTTTTTTTTTTTTTTTTTTTTTTTTTTTTTTTTTTTTTTTTTTTTTTTTTTTTTTTTTTTTTTTTTTTTTTTTTTTTTTTTTTTTTTTTTTTTTTTTTTTTTTTTTTTTTTTTTTTTTTTTTTTTTTTTTTTTTTTTTTTTTTTTTTTTTTTTTTTTTTTTTTTTTTTTTTTTTTTTTTTTTTTTTTTTTTTTTTTTTTTTTTTTTTTTTTTTTTTTTTTTTTTTTTTTTTTTTTTTTTTTTTTTTTTTTTTTTTTTTTTTTTTTTTTTTTTTTTTTTTTTTTTTTTTTTTTTTTTTTTTTTTTTTTTTTTTTTTTTTTTTTTTTTTTTTTTTTTTTTTTTTTTTTTTTTTTTTTTTTTTTTTTTTTTTTTTTTTTTTTTTTTTTTTTTTTTGCGATAGGAAAGTACTTTCATAGTACCGACTACTAACATTAACCTATCCATCCTTCTTGTCTGCAGGTAGAAAGCAACTTCATCTACCGATTTCTAAACTCCATAATACAACTCACACCTTCCGATAGACAAATACATTTCGTCTACCGCAGCACAAACATTATAACTTCAAACTTAATACCGGGACACCAACAGAATAAACCACAGATTCATTAAAACTCATACAGCGGAAGACTTAGTTAAAATCACTCATTCTATATTCTTATAATATACTCATAATCAGTATCAGCGAGACAAGTCAGCTCCATAATCATAAGTAACATCATCCTACTTAAACTTTTATGTTCATAGTTATCATTAAACCTTAAGAGTAAAACAGAGGGTCATAATCGCCATCCAGCCACAGATTTCACACTGATCCCCTCCATCAACCGAGGCTTAGCATTTTCATCAACTTTGAATTCCTCACCTGATATTTTCTTCACCTACATCATAAGGTGTAACTGTAAGCCTAAGGCTAGTAAGGAATGCAAACTATTATGAGTTCATGAATGCATAACTTGGAGAAAAACATGCTCATAAGTCTTTTCTTTTCATGTACTTATCTTAATCATCATCATAATCGTATCTAGTATTCATGGTTCATAATCAGCATTCGTAGACATGTCCTATTCATCATTCCTTTCATCATTCATATTCTTCATTACATTATGTGTTTAAGGGAGGATTTGTGCCGGTAAAGGGGGTTCGACAGTGAGTTTGATCATGGTCCCTACTGCGGGTCGTATTCATATGTCCTACTGCGGACTGTGACATACGCCGAACCACCCCCAACCCTCACTTACCAGTTGCATAAGTTTATCTTCTTACCTTATTCATTAGAAAACAATTCCAAACAATTTTCATAGCTGAGAAGTAAAACATGATGCCTAACATAAATGCCTTAATCATCGCACTAACGACAGGAGTACATGAAATAACAGAACCACTAATCCATCGCCATTTCATCAAACATATAGCGACATGTTCACTAAATCTAACTTAATCCTTTGATGTAGGGCCCTCTTGCCGAAACTATCTTCCTTCACCTTGATCCTTAGCAACTTGAATCACTTTCTCTTCAACTTCTTCACCTAAAACATTCCACATTAAGTAGTTAAAATCAAGTCCTAAAATTTTCTAATCGAAGTCATCCTAGAATCTAGCAGCTAAGGTTCTCTGTGCAGTCTGAAACCAAACCGAAACAGCTAGATATAGCTATGATTAAACGGGGTCGGTGATTATAAAAGGTACAGAATCGATTAAAGGTGGCATTACCAAATGAAGATAAGGAAACGATACAACTGATAGCCATTGACGGACTCGAAGTACAAGTTCAACTGAAAACAGAGTTCTAAATGACTACCCGGCATCTACATTGTCAAAATCTTACCTAGAATGCGGCGTTACCGGAGTAGAGGCTGAAAAACCAGTTGCTTGGGAGGAAGAAAGTTCAGAGAAGAAGGGTCGCCGAGAGGAAATGTCGGCTGCAGTGAGGTTTAGAGATTTAAGGTTTCCATTTTCTATTATACCTAATCCTGTCGTCTTATTACAAAATTGCCACTCAAAGAGTTTTACTCATTGTAATGAATTTGAGCTCAAACATAATCAATCAGAACGGAAATAAAGGGTAACAATGAGAATGGTCAGAAAATCACCTGGCCGAAATGTCGGGCGTTACATCCACCCCTCCTAAACAAATTTTCGTCCCCGGAAAAGTGGTCAAAGCACGAGTTCTGGATACTTGTCAACATATCCTGTGCAGTTCACATGTAGCTTTTCAATACCATGATTCTTCCACAAAACCTTAACCAACAAGATTTCGTATTCTTAGAGTCTTCACTGCAGAATCCAAATTTGTACTGGTTTATCTTCATACACCAAATTAGGCTCAACTTCAATTCCATGGTTTTAACAACTTGCGGTAGGATCACAATGTATTCCTTAGCATAGACACATGAAAGACATTGGGAAACCTTTCCAAAGCTGGAGGGCAAAGTAACCTATAGGTGTAACGCCAATTCTTGCTCCGGACAGGGAATGGTCAAAACGACAAAATCGTGGATTAAGCTTTCCCGTCTTACAAATCGAAGATCCTCTAAATGGTAAATCTTCAGGAAAACTTCAGACCAACAGGAAAAATAATATCTTTCTTCTTTGGTCACGCAGAACTCTTCTGTCGACTTTGTGCAGTTAACATCCTTTTCCTAATGACGTAATCTTATCTGAACTCGTTGTAGAATCTCAGGGCCCCCCCAATAGCTTCGCTTCACCAACTTCATCCCAGTAAAGGGGTACTGGCAGTTTCCTACCATACAAAGTTCATCGGGTGATACCACTTGTGGACGATAATGTTGGTGTAAGACAATCAATAGAGGTAGGTGTCTACCCAAATGCCTGGAAGTTAGAAACACATGCCTAACATATCTCGAGTATCTGAATGGTTCGCTCGGATTGTCCATATGTCTGCGGGTTGGACAAGCGGTTCTGAAGGATAATTGGCCTAAGGTACCTTGTAAACTCCAGAATCGTGGAGGTGAATCTAGGGTCACGTCAGAGACTTGGATACGGGAATCCCATGCAACCGTGAAATTTCGTGACCTAAGGTTTAGCAAGTGATCATCGGTGGGTGTCTTGACACGGTAAGAAATGAGCCGATTTCGACAGTCTTCAATCACTACCCAAATAACTATAATGTCCCTTAGTTGACTTAGGTAATCCTACAATGAAATCCATAGCTATGTGTTCCATTTCCCTTCGGGAAAGTAGAGGTGAAGGGTACCTCCGGTCGTTGGTGCTCGCTTAACTTGCTGACATATCTAAGCATGACTCTAAACATCATGCAAACATCCCTCTTCCTATTCGGCCACCAATAATGTAAATCTTAAATCTCGATACATCTTAGTACTACCAGGAGTACAGAAAAGGAAGACGAGGTGAGCCGCGGACCATAATTGAATACGTAATTCCTATCATCGGAATATACCACCTATTCCTAAATCGGAATACCATCATGGTACGACTGAACTCCGAGGAGACATCTTCTGCCTACACAGATACTACTATTTCTTTGAATCTTTATTTGTCCTCTTAATCTCTAGGATAGTTGGTTAATAGAAAGCGGCTAGTAAGGCTGACCAAACTCTGGAACTAGTTCCAATTCAAAATTCGAACTTCAGTACCAAGGGTGCGGACAAAACTGACACTGCGGGTGCATTGTCTTTGACATCCTGCTCAAGGCATCGGCTACAGCATTAGCCTTACCCGGGTGGTACTTGATTTCAAAGTCATAGTCATTAACAAATCTAACCAACGTACTTTGTATCAGGTTAATTCCTTTTGGGTGAAAAGATACTTTAAACTCCTGTGGTCAGGAAAATTACATCGCACTGGGGTCATACCAAGTAGTGCCTCCAATTTTTAAAGCAAAAACAACTGCAGCTAGCTCTAAATAATGAGGTGGGGTAATTATGTTCCTAAGACCTTTAGCTGCCTACAGGCATACGCCCAACTTACCTCTTGCATCAAAACATCCAACAAATCTTGGATGCGTCACAATCAAAACACTAAATTTTCCTTCTTCAGTTGGGAGAGTTAATAGCGGGGATGTCGTAACTTCTGGTTCAAATGATGGAAGCTCTTCACAAGCTTCGGTCGTCCAAAAATATTGAGGTCTTCTTGTTTAAAGTGGTCAAAGTTTAGCTATATCATAGAGAATCCTTAATGAACTTTCTATAGTAGCCAGCAAGCCAAGGAACTTCGAACTTGATGAAATTCTTTGGCCGCGGGCCAGTCATTAACGGCGAACCTTAGTTGGGTCTACTGATATGCCATACAGCAGAACAATGACATGACTAAAAAGTTTGCCTTTACCAGGAAAATCACTTTGGACAGTTGGCATAGAGTTGTTGCTGTTTTAAGGTTGATAACTATCGCAAATGTTCAGCCATGGTCGGCTTAGTCGGTGAGTATACTAAAATGTCATCTATAACACACAATCACAACTATCCAGGACTCACGAAAACACCGGTATCAAAAGTCCATGAAAAGCTGCAGGCGAGTTAGTCAGTCAATGACATTACAAGAAATTCATAGTGTCGTAGCGGGTTCTGAAGGCTGTCTTTGGTATATCTCCTTCCTTAACCTTCAGTTGGTATACTCGAACGTAAGTCAATCTTTGAGAATACCTTAGCTCCTTGTAGTTGGTCAAACAGGTCATCTATCCGGGGTAAGGATATTTATTCTTGACTGTCAACTATAGTGCTCTGAGTCTATGACACATTCGAAGAGAACCGTCTTTCTTTTTAACGAAAAGGACAGGTGCACCCCAGGGAGAACTACTAGAACGTATACATCCCTTTGTCAACTAATGGTTCTGTAGTGGACCTTTAATTCTTTCAACTCAACAGGTGCCATTCGATAAGGGTTCATTAGACACAGGTAATGCCTCGGGGTATGTATCAATCACAAATTCTATCTCTCTATCGGGGGGTGTAGTCCGAAACGTAAAAAAAATGCTTCAGGAAACTCTCGTACCGTAGGAATATCTTGTAGTTCGACTATTCTCACTCGGACCATCCAATTAGTTGGCTAGATAACAAGCAACCATTTCTTCAGACCGTTAGTCGCTAAGTGAGGTAGATGGTATCTTACTCATATTTGCAAATCTGGAAGGATACGATCTCCATGGGGTCGGAAATCAAACTAGCCAGAACCTAAACTAATCGTTGGCCTAACCTGCTAACTAACAACCATTCTAAAAGAATTCATATCCTTTATGTCAATCATAATCAGTTCTACATATAGCTCCTATCCATAAGGAAACACACCCTTCAACATTTGCTAAGAATGTAAAGACTTCCCTGATGGTAACATCACTCTATACGTTTACAACTGGCGAAAGTTCTAACTTCTGTTACCACACACACAGGGTTGTAGTTGAATGCGTGTGTGGCTCCCGTTCAATCGTGGTATACGCAGAAAAACCAACAAACCATAAATGGTACATAATATGACGTGTGTGGTTACATCCTCATCCTCCATCATAGCTAGACTCTTGTGAAACCTCTAATTCGATTCGGGTATGATGGCATAGGGAGCTTGGCTGTGTCAACATTGTCGCATCGTAGAGCAACGGCAAGAAGTGCAGCTTGCACTCCCCATGGTGATTCTTCTGAAAGTTGCGAACATAAGGGAAGCGAGGTCGCTTTCCTCTTCCTTGGTCATCACTTGGATTTGAAGGATCTTCTTAACACCTTGCTGTTGGTGTGTGGTTTCTGTTTGCTGGAGTGGCCATCTTGTTCATGCGTGGTGGTGGTGAGTCTCCTTAGTGAAACTCCTTGGCTGTTCACGCGGGGCATGAAGCTTTCATCTCAGCCTCTCCAAATCCCGGGCCTTAGCCGTCACTGCGCCATAGGTAATTGTGTAGACCAGAAGTCTTTACCTTCACATACAAAACCGGCTTCAGGTCATTGAACACATTGTTAATCGTGTCTTCATCATTCTCAACCAGTCGGGGAGCAAACCGTGACAAGGCATCGAATTTGCCATCTATAATACGTCCAGAGCCCGTTTGCCGCAGTTCATGGACGCTTTCTTCTTGCTGGCCTGAACGTCCTATTGAAGTACTTGTCAAAGAAGGCAGTCTTAAACATATCCCAAGTCATCTTTTCTTTGCCTTAACAGGGCTCGGAAGAGGCATCCCACCAAGCTTATTCAGCTCCAAAGTGCTAGACAGCATAGGGGATCTATTCTCTTCATCAACAATTTCGCTACTTTAAACTGTCCTCTACTTTTCGGATCCATTCATCGCAGAAAAAGTGGTCAGAAACTTGGCCATTGAATGTCGGGGGTCTGAGCCTGTGGAAGCGCTCACCAGGATCCGAGTACATTAGGCGGGAGTCCCAAGCTCTTTCTATATCAATAGTTGCTCTATTTGTCGTGATTGGCGATTAAACTCATTATATTAGTGAGCAACGTGGTACATCCAGTTGTCTTACCTCTGGAGACCTCTTACATCTTGAGATTCCTAAACAATATAGAAACAATCTTAACATAATGACATCAATTAGAATCGTAAACCCTTAAGTTGTTGGGAGTACTCAGGTGGCCAATTGTGCTGGAGGCAGTCGTCTACAGAACGATTTTAGAACCTGGTTTGCTTTGATTACCATAATTGTAACGACCCGAGGAGGATGTCAAGGTGTCCAGGATTTCCTTTAACGTACGTCTTTGTACCTCTGTTAATCGTAGTATATTTTTTTTTTTTTTTTTTTTTTTTTTTTTTTTTTTTTTTTTTTTTTTTTTTTTTTTTTTTTTTTTTTTTTTTTTTTTTTTTTTTTTTTTTTTTTTTTTTTTTTTTTTTTTTTTTTTTTTTTTTTTTTTTTTTTTTTTTTTTTTTTTTTTTTTTTTTTTTTTTTTTTTTTTTTTTTTTTTTTTTTTTTTTTTTTTTTTTTTTTTTTTTTTTTTTTTTTTTTTTTTTTTTTTTTTTTTTTTTTTTTTTTTTTTTTTTTTTTTTTTTTTTTTTTTTTTTTTTTTTTTTTTTTTTTTTTTTTTTTTTTTTTTTTTTTTTTTTTTTTTTTTTTTTTTTTTTTTTTTTTTTTTTTTTTTTTTTTTTTTTTTTTTTTTTTTTTTTTTTTTTTTTTTTTTTTTTTTTTTTTTTTTTTTTTTTTTTTTTTTTTTTTTTTTTTTTTTTTTTTTTTTTTTTTTTTTTTTTTTTTTTTTTTTTTTTTTTTTTTTTTTTTTTTTTTTTTTTTTTTTTTTTTTTTTTTTTTTTTTTTTTTTTTTTTTTTTTTTTTTTTTTTTTTTTTTTTTTTTTTTTTTTTTTTTTTTTTTTTTTTTTTTTTTTTTTTTTTTTTTTTTTTTTTTTTTTTTTTTTTTTTTTTTTTTTTTTTTTTTTTTTTTTTTTTTTTTTTTTTTTTTTTTTTTTTTTTTTTTTTTTTTTTTTTTTTTTTTTTTTTTTTTTTTTTTTTTTTTTTTTTTTTTTTTTTTTTTTTTTTTTTTTTTTTTTTTTTTTTTTTTTTTTTTTTTTTTTTTTTTTTTTTTTTTTTTTTTTTTTTTTTTTTTTTTTTTTTTTTTTTTTTTTTTTTTTTTTTTTTTTTTTTTTTTTTTTTTTTTTTTTTTTTTTTTTTTTTTTTTTTTTTTTTTTTTTTTTTTTTTTTTTTTTTTTTTTTTTTTTTTTTTTTTTTTTTTTTTTTTTTTTTTTTTTTTTTTTTTTTTTTTTTTTTTTTTTTTTTTTTTTTTTTTTTTTTTTTTTTTTTTTTTTTTTTTTTTTTTTTTTTTTTTTTTTTTTTTTTTTTTTTTTTTTTTTTTTTTTTTTTTTTTTTTTTTTTTTTTTTTTTTTTTTTTTTTTTTTTTTTTTTTTTTTTTTTTTTTTTTTTTTTTTTTTTTTTTTTTTTTTTTTTTTTTTTTTTTTTTTTTTTTTTTTTTTTTTTTTTTTTTTTTTTTTTTTTTTTTTTTTTTTTTTTTTTTTTTTTTTTTTTTTTTTTTTTTTTTTTTTTTTTTTTTTTTTTTTTTTTTTTTTTTTTTTTTTTTTTTTTTTTTTTTTTTTTTTTTTTTTTTTTTTTTTTTTTTTTTTTTTTTTTTTTTTTTTTTTTTTTTTTTTTTTTTTTTTTTTTTTTTTTTTTTTTTTTTTTTTTTTTTTTTTTTTTTTTTTTTTTTTTTTTTTTTTTTTTTTTTTTTTTTTTTTTTTTTTTTTTTTTTTTTTTTTTTTTTTTTTTTTTTTTTTTTTTTTTTTTTTTTTTTTTTTTTTTTTTTTTTTTTTTTTTTTTTTTTTTTTTTTTTTTTTTTTTTTTTTTTTTTTTTTTTTTTTTTTTTTTTTTTTTTTTTTTTTTTTTTTTTTTTTTTTTTTTTTTTTTTTTTTTTTTTTTTTTTTTTTTTTTTTTTTTTTTTTTTTTTTTTTAAGACAGAGTTACCCGACTCCATCACAATCCTCCTGTCGCGTCTACCCTGCAAAATAACACATCTCCTGCGATAGAAAGTACTTTTCATTCTCCGACTACCTAAACATTAACCGATCATCTTCTTCTTACGGTAGACAAGACAAAACTTCATCTACAGATATTCTAAACTCCATAAGAAACATCACAACTTCGATAGACAAATTATTTGTATACGCAGAACAACATATAACTCAAACTTAATACAGGGACACCAACAGAATAACCACAGATTCATTTAAAAATCATACAGCGGAAAGATTAGTTAAAATCCTCTTCTATATTCTTATAATATACTCATAATCAGTATTCAAGCTAGACAGTTCAAGCTCCAAATCAGTAAGTAACATCATCCTACTGTAAACGTTATGTTCCATAGTATCAATTAAAACCTTAAGAGTAAAACCAGAGGGTAATAATCGCCATCCAGCCACAGATTTAACAGGATCACCTCCAGCAACCGAGCTAGGTTTTTTCATCACCTTGAATTCCCTACCTGTATTCTTCACCTACTAATAAGGTGTAACTGTAAGCCTAAGGCTTAGTAAGGAATGCAAACTATTATGAGTTCATGAATGCATAACTTGGAGAAAACATGTCATAAGTCCTTTTCTTTCATGTACTATTTAATCATCATTCATATCGTATCCGTATTCATTGTCATAATCATTCATTGAGAAATAGACATGGATCTATCATCATTCCTGTATTCATTCATTAGTCTTAATTACATATTGTGGTTTTATTAAGGGAAGGAGTCTGTTGCCGGTAAAGGGGGTTTGGTGCGACAGTGAGTTGATCAGGTCACTACGGCGGGTCGTAGTCAATGTCCTAATGCGGCTTGAAATACCGAACCACCCACAACCATCACCTAACCACGTTGCATAAGGTTTATCTTCTTACCTTATTCATGAGGAAAAATATTTCAACACATTTTAGCATGCGAGAAGAAAAACAAGATGCATCTAAATGCACTTAATCATAGACTAAGACAGGGGAAGACATGAGAATAAACAGAACCCATTATCCCTCGATCATTTCATTAAACAGCTAGCAGACAATGTTCATAAATCCTAACTTAAGCCTTTGATGTCGGGCCCTTTGGCCGGACACTAAACATTCACTTCTGGAGCATAGAACTTGAATAACTTTATCTTACAACTCTCACCTAAAAACATCCAACCATTAGTGTTTAAAATCAAGTCCTAAAAGTTTATAATCGAAAGTAATCCGAGAATCAGAAGCTAAGGTTCTCTGGCAGCGAAATCCAAAACCGAAACAGCTAGATATAGCTATCGATTGTAAACGGGGTCGGTTAATAAAAGGTCCAGAAAGAAGCGAGTGAAAGGTGGCATTACCACAATGAAGATAAGGAACGATAACCAACTGAACTTAGACATTGAAGAACTCGAAAAAGTACAAGTTCAAATGGAAAACAGAGTTCTAAATGACTTAATCCGGCATCTCATTGTCAAAATCTTAAATAGGAATGCGGGTTTCCGGAGTAGCGGCTGAAAAACAAACCAGTTGGGGAGGAAGAAAGTTCCAGGAAGAAGGGGCGTCGACGAGAGGAAATGTCGGCTGCTGCAGTGGGAGGGTTTAAATGAGATTTAAGGTTTCCATTTTCTATTTATACTAATCCTTCAGTCTATTTACAAAATTGCCACTCAACCTAGTTTTATCAACGGGTAATGGAAGTGCCTAGCAACATTAAATTTAAGCAAAGGTTAAAGAAACGGGTAACAATGAGCATGGTCAGAACATAAAAAAAAAAAAAAAAAAAAAAAAAAAAAAAAAAAAAAAAAAAAAAAAAAAAAAAAAAAAAAAAAAAAAAAAAAAAAAAAAAAAAAAAAAAAAAAAAAAAAAAAAAAAAAAAAAAAAAAAAAAAAAAAAAAAAAAAAAAAAAAAAAAAAAAAAAAAAAAAAAAAAAAAAAAAAAAAAAAAAAATT
>CM039504.1:29420872-29648372 GCA_022432975.1 Begonia masoniana
TTGTACAATGCAATTTACCATCACTATAATATTGCGTAATATGGCATGTTCCAATACATGGCTTCCTCAGTAGAATATGTTTAATTCTAACCTTATCATAAATTAATAACGATTTAAATCATTGTTATGATATAGTTTTAAAATTTGTCAAAAAATCGTCGCAAATTTGATCGAAAAACACTTAATCAGCTCGTTCCAGCTTTTTTGTGATCATGAAAGATGATTGGGTAGAATTCGCATTTAGATTTAGAAATCCTGCTCTCGCTAGACTCGATTTTACGTGAAAATTGAAACGTAATGAATATTTCTACATGTTGTCCGATTGGTTTATTGGTAAAGAAAGTATATAAAAGCAAGCATAACATAACTGCTCCATTAAGATATGTAAAAGTATTTGCGACTCAACAATCTTCACTGCGGGACAATATCTCCATTGGTTTGAACGCACGGATCAGTACATTGCTGCGGCCAAAGCCTCGTTTTCTTTTCGCAATATCTTTAGCAGTCAGAAGAATCGCTATTAGTCGATGAACGCAGCCTCGCCCACATTCTGTCTGTTATCACCACCTGTTTGGCCTCTCGTTGATTCTCTGCCAACCAGTCAAAGTAGTCGTAGACCGAAATGTGCAATGAACATATATTAAAAAGAAGATTACATAGTTTAAGCTATACCACGGGAAAGGTATGTAAGAATGTCTTCCATTGACAGGGGCACATGTGAAGACCAGATAGACACCATAGCTCCATCGGATGGCACTTCACACAAAAAAAAAGCAGAAAACCTGTTGTCGTACTTCAAAACTCCTCTCTTGTATCTTTCTGTCATGCTATTTTTTAACTTTTTCCTTGTAAATATGAGCATTCAACTGTAACAATCTTTGTTTTCCATCAGCTTCTAAATCCATGTTTAACTAGGCGATAGACCAAAAAGACTTGTGTTGTAGCTTAACTGGTAAATGACATGCTTTTCCAAACACAATACGATATGAAGAAGTCCCAATTGGTGTTTAGTAAGCTATGGCGTACGACCATAGAGCATTCTCCAATTTGCTTGACCAATGTTTTAGAGTTATATTTATTGCTTTTTCTAGAATTCACTTTATCTCCCGGTTGGAAACTTCAACTTAACCGTTAGCTTGTTGTTGATAAGTTGTAGACACCTTATGCTTTATGCCATATTTCCATAATAAATGCTAAAACTCTCTATTACAAAAATGACTACCACCTTCACTTATAATTGCTCGAGGTGTTCCAAACCGAGTAAATAAATTTTTATGCAGAAAACAAGCCACCACTTTTGCATCATTTGTTGGGAATGCAACTTCTACTCATTTGGAAACATAATCCACAACCAGCAATATGTATTGATTTCCATACGAAGAAGGCAATGGTCCTATGAAGTTAATCCCTCAAACATCAAACAGTTCCACTTCAATAATGTTGTTCATTGGCATCTCATGTTTTCTAGAAATGTTACCAACTCGTTGACACATTTCAGGGGATTTAGCAAAATTTTTAGCATCTCGAAATAAAGTAGGACAATACAAACCTGATTGCAAAACTTTGGAAGCAGTTCTGATACCTCCAAAATGTCCTTCGTAAGTTGTTGCATGACAATGTTGTAGCACTGTTGGAATTTCTGATTCGGGAATACATCTTCTTAAAAAATGATCAGCACACTATTTAAACAAATATGGTTCATCCTAGAAAAAATTTCTCACTTCCTTCAAGAATTTCTTTTTTTGATAATATTATAGAAACTCTGGAATGATTCTACTTACAATATAATTTACAAATTCATCATACCATGGTGTTTCATCAATTCTTAGTAACTATTCATCAAGAAAAGATTCTTGAATGGGCCTTATTTTGTTTGTTGCTCTTTATGCTCTATCTAGATAGATGATCTACTACTTGGTTCTCACACCTCTTTTGATCTCTTATTTCCAAATCAAATTTTTGAAGTAGTAAAACCCAACGAATCAATCTCGGCTTTGCATCTTTCTTGGTCATCAAATATTTAATAGCAGAATGATCTGTATAAACCACAACTTCATTTCCGATCAAATATGACCTGAATTAGTCAAAAGTGTAGACTACAACTAATAGCTCTTTTATGTAGTTGTATAGTTCAACTATGCGTCTGTGAGTGTCTTGCTAGCATAATATATAGAATAGAAGACCTTCTCTTTCCTTTGTCCAAGAACAACTCCAAGTGCAAAGTCACTTGCATCACACATCAATTCAAAAAGTAGCAACCAATCTAGAGCAATAATCACAAGAGCTGTTACAAGTTTTACTTTGAATTCCTTAAAGCTCTCTCGCATGCATCATCCAATTTAAACACATCATTGTTTTCTAGAAGTGAGCATAAAGGTTTAGTAATCTTTGAAAAGTCTTTAATGAACTTCGGTAAAAACCCGCATGTCCAAAAAAACTTCAGATACTTCTAACCTATGTGGGTGGCGGAAGTTTTTTAATAACTTCAAACTTTGATATGTCTACCTCAATACCTTTCTCTAAAACTCGATGACCTAGCACAATACCTTCTGTTACCATGAAATGAAATTTTTCCAAGTTAAGAACTAGGTCAATGTCCATATTTTCTACATTTTATAAACATCCTTGAAAGGAATTTCCCAACACTCAAAAATCATCCATGAAAATCTCTAGAATTTTATCTACCATATATGAGAAAATAACCATCATACATCTTTGGAAAGTAGCTAGAGAATTGCAAAGTCTGAATGACAATCTCCTAAAAGCGAAGGTTCCATATGGGCAAGTGAAGGTGGTCTTCTTTTGATCATCAAGTGCGATGGTTATTTGGTTGTAGCCGGAGTAACCATCTAAGAAACAATATTATTCCTTCCCAACCAACCTATTGAGCATTTGATCCAAAAAAAAGAAGAGGAAAATGATCCTTTCTTATCATTTTACAGAGCTTCCTGTAGTCCATACATACTTGCCAACCAGTTATTGTTTGAGTCAGAAGTAACTCATTTTTATAATTCGAGATCACTGTGATTCCACCCTTCTTTGGTACACATTGCACAGAGCTAAACCATGAACTGTCAGATATGGGATAGATAATGTCTGCTTCTAGCCACTTTGTAATTTCTTGTTTCACCACTTCCTTCATAATCATATTCAGCTTCCTTTTTTGTTCAACATGCGTAGTATAATCCTGTCCAATAATAGTTTATGCATGTAAATGTTTGGGCTGATACCTTTTATGTCAGCTATGGTCCATGCAAAAGCTCATTTTTATTTTTTTAAAACTTCCACCAGCTCATCTAACTGTGTAGGACTTAATGCTTCCGAAATAATCACTAGAAGAGTGTCTGTGGGGCTCAGAAAAAGATACTTTAAATGGTTGGGAAGTTGTTTTAGTTTTAGTTTGGGTGGTTCTTCGATGGATGTTTTCAAAAATTTTAACTCTTCTATGGCTCTTCTCAAATCTTCAAACTATTTCGCCATGATCTGATCAATTTTTCTTTTCTATCTTCACCAACTTTATCTCAACTATTACTCCTTATGCAATTATATTCTTCTACTATAGATGTTGCATTATCAACATGATCTTTGTATGACCCAACATCTCTTATTGAAAAACAGTCATTAGCTTCATCAAGGAACTTCATAGCTTTCAACACATTAAAAGTTACTTGTTGATCATAAATCCTCATGGTAAGTTCTCCTTTTTCTACGTCGATTAGAGTGTGTCTAGTGGCCAGAAAAGGCTTTCTTAAATTATCTGTACTTCTCTGTCAGCTTCATAATCTGGAATGATAAAATCTGCTGGGAAGATAAATTTATCTACTTTTACCAAAATATCCTCAATCTTTCCTTCAGGCTAAGCTAGAGATCGGTCGGCTAGCTGTTATGTAACTGTAATGGGTCTTGCTTATTTGATTCCCAGTTTCTAAAAGATCGACATTAGCATTAGGTTGATACTTGCTCCCAAATCTCAAAGCGATCTACCGATATATTGATCACCAATTGTGCATGATATTGTGAAGCTTCCTGGATCTTTAAGCTTTAGGTGGCAACTTATTTTGTAAGATGTTGCTACTCTCCTATGTGATAGCTACAGTTTCAAATTCCCCCAACTGTCACTTTTTCAAAAGAATATTCTTCATAAATTTAGTATAGCTGGGCATATTATTGTAAAAAATAAATCTATACTCTAACTCAAGCAAACAGAAGATTTCGTCTAATATCAGGAGAACACATCATGTCATGAAGCAATAACATGCGACCACCACATAAGTCAAGCTTATAGGTTCCATGCCCATCACTGGTACACTATCACAATTCTCCACCAAAATTCATTTGCTTCCCACTAGTATTCAACGATACTCCACGTACGTAACTCGCTCTTTAGCTACACATTGTGTCGTTGAATCCAAAATCCAACTACGAGAAGAATGATTAACCAAAACATGACTAGAAACATAAGCTAAGCGTGAGATTGAGTTAGAAATTATCTCCTTTGACTTAGTACAATCATGTGTAAATCATCCTTCTGCAAAAATTGCAACATGTAGTAGACTTTTCTTTCTTATCACCTCGCTTGCCCTTATGGCGCTTAGTGGTCTTTTTCTGTTCAGATCCATTATTCGGCTTTATTGGAGAGCATTCTTGAATTTCATGTGCTTAGGTTTGGATGGCTTGCATAGATTTTGCTTAGATACAAAGGTCGAGTCATTTTCCCTAGTCGCTTCTAAGCACTTAACTTCTAACTCAAGATGGTGAGACAAGTCACCGAATGTTTTTTCAGTTTCACAGTATGTGTCGTATTTATTTACATATGTTATCAATTGTTAGGTAAAGAACCAATGTCGAATAGGACTTTCTGTAACACCCAAAACTTTCGTACATTTCGTCCCTAAAATATTTTTTACAAATACATTATTTAATAAAAAATATATTTTGGATGACATTTTGAAAGAACGAGTAATTGACGAATGTAAAAAAAAGGGATTCAAACAATAAGAAGAGAAAAGGGTGTAGGTGAAATTTGAATTAAGCAAAGTTGAGGGGGGTTAATTGTGATTAAGGGATTTCGATAAAAATTGAGTAAGATATGCTCAATTGAAGTTTAGCCTATATTTAGTGTAAATCCTAAAATTTTACTTTGTTTGAGTTAAGTTTCTGAATTGGATGTTTTGTTAGGTGGTTTGAAATTAACAAGGATAAAGCTAACAAATTCCAAGCTTGAATTGCTAAGGACCCAAGGCAAGTCTTCGTGATTTTACTTGGCCGATTTGGCCTACACCACAAGAGTTTGAAGTTATTAAGGAATTAGTGATTTAAATTAGTTTTAATGCAAGTGGGATGGGTAGTTAGGTTTTGTTTAAGCTATTGAATGTTCTGATGTTTTATTGATCGTTTTGTATGTTTCTTTACTTTATACATAGTACATTGTCCATACATCATGTTTTCAAAATAGCAAGAAAAAAGATGTTATGCATATGTTTTATGAAAAAAAATGAACTAACGAAATGAAATGAATGCACGTAATCCCGGTCATGTCAGGGTGGGGTTCAGGCATGGATGTCCCGTAGGTGGAGCATGTTTTTCCCCGGTAGATGGAGAGGACTGTCTAACCGCGAGATGTGTCTACTCTATCTGGTGAGAGTAAACCCTCGATCACATCCCATTATGAAACGAAATGAATGAAAAGACATTGCATGATTTTACAAATTGCATATTCACGACATGCATTCCTCTTATACATAGATTTACTGAGCCTTTAGCTCATTAGTTGTCTCTGTGGTGTAGGTGACATCGAAGAAGGTGAGGACGTTGTACCTCAACCAGATGAACAAAGCAATTGAACGAGAATGTCCGTGTAAGGGCGCTTGTGGCTATCGGAGCGCATTTTGACCCGTGGGAAATGTACATGAGTTTTGGAGATATGATTAGGTACATAGGTTTTGGAACGTAAGGTTTGAAAATTGTAAAGTATTTTGAAAATGTTTTAAACGTTTTGATAAAAGAAAATTAGGGGTTTCATTTGAAAGTTTTACGTTTCAGCATATACTAGAATTGCTTTGAAATTTAATGTTTTGTTAGAATTGTTTGAAATGTAGATTTCGAATTAAGGAAAAATTAAAGGTTATGTTGCCCGTTTGTTTTTATGAAAGAATGGTGCGTTGAGTTTATTACGTTTTAGGTTTCAGTTACGTCTTTTCACGAGTTTTAGGGTCGTTTTTATGAAGATTGAATTATGAATGCTATACATAGGATTGAAGTGTTTTGATTGTCATTTGATGTGTAAGTGAATTTGAAAGAGCAAAAGAAAAAAAAATTATGAGATTATTCTGGTTAGTATTATGGGACGTCACACTTTCTTCTCATCAATCAATTGTTGTTTGTTGCTTTAAGCTAGTGATGTGCCACAGGAATCAGTCACATGGTCACAAGCTAGGTGATTAACTAACCTTTTTAGTTTCTTGTATTTTGCATGAAAATATTTTCAAGAAGACTTGGACGAGGCACCTAACTCTAGTGATAAAGATATGCCAAAGCATATGCTAGTGTGGGACCCAATGGAAGAGGCCGAGGGCTAAACACATTCGACCATTTTGAGAACACTTTTAGCCACGACCCTATCTTATTTTTGGAGCATGAAGACCATTTTTTTATTTATTCCTTTTTATGTTTAAGTTGTGTTATTTTTCATTGGACCTTGTTTTTATCTTTTACTCATTTGGACCGAATTGCTAAGTGTAACACGCACTCAACCCAACCTAGGTGGCCGAGTGGGCTAGAAGTTGTGGTTGTTTTAATTATGCACTTTTGTTTGGGCGGTAAATGGTTGCTAGATTTTCTCCTTAGAGATTTATAAGCTCCTTTAAGGTTTCTTGGCAGCCATCTTTGGATAATTGAAAACCTCTATTCTTTGTTTCAAACACTTTCCATTCAAGCAGAAACTAATTCAGTTGTTAGCATTGGATGGTTGAGTGTAAAAACGTTGAACTATTTCTATGTGAGTTTGATCTAGTTCTCCTAATAGTGTAGCTTTCCCACTCCCTTTGTTAGGTAGTGAACTTTCAACAAGGCTGCATCAAACTCTCAACAACCGAAGTTGGAGAGGTTCCTCTTATAAGAGAGCCATAGAAGTCAATAGGCACGATCATAGTGTCAATTCGAATCAACTTGTAACCCTTAGACCATAACTTCCTTTCCACAATGATTCTAGCTACAATTTTTGTACTAGGAATCCTCACTTATAGATGAAGAATTCGCCCAAAAATCATGTCAAGATGACTCGATTTGACGGAGTTATTACCTCCTCAAAATTGGCCTTTGATTTTGCCAATAGCTATCTTTGGCGTACAAAATCATTTTTATCATCTCTTTCAATTCACAACGAATTTGGTCAAGATATTTGGAGGGTTCATTTTCCACATCTTGGAACTATTGCTATCCAAATTTCATGCAAAGATGACTTGTCTTGACAAAGTTATAACCATCCAAAGACAACACTTGTTTTCTGCCCTAGAATCTAGTTTTTCCGTTGTTAGTCATCCTTTCTATTTTGGTTGCACGTCAACTAGCATATCAATGAAAACATCGATCTCAGATGTTGCATCATCGTCTAGTCAGAGCGCATCTTGGATGCATCATATCTTAGTGATAGCTTTGTCATAGAAGTTACTCCATAGTTGTGCTTCTCTTAATGGAATATTGATATGTAGCTGCTTAATAACATCCAGAAATTTTTTGAATTGCTTATCTTGTTGTTGCTTTTAAAGTCGTTGAGGAAACGATGGAGGTGGTCTTTCTTTACTTGTCTAGTTGTTGCGGTAATGCTACATCATCAGTTTTTTAACTGTTTTCTTTTACTTCTCCTTTACCATTATTCTCTACTACTATTTCTTCTTGTACTTTATCACTATTCTTCTGAGGTTCTGATTGATCTATAACCGTCTTAACCTCCCTTCCATTTCTTAACAAAATCAATTTGCAGTGTTCATTTCCTTCTCTTTTTGAATGACCCTAGATGTCTATTGCTCAAAGTTTGTGCTATTTGCCCCACTTGATTTTCTAAGCTACGTAATGATGCTGCTTGACTCTAAATCATGGTATTCAGGTTTTGCATCATAGCATCATTTTTTACCATATAATCTCTCACCAATTGCTCAAATGAAGTTTGCTAATTTTGGTCACCATTTCCTTTCTTTGTTTGTTGTTGCCCATAACTCAAAATTGCTTGAGAAAACCCGAGTGGGTAGAGTTGTGAGCTCGTGAACTCCATTGAAAATTTGGATGTTGTTTCTAACCTGAGTTGTAAGTATTCGAGAAAGCATTGTTGTTTCTATTGCAGCCTACATAGTTCATGGATTCAGGGTTTGCAGAACACACTTCAAATAGATGTCCTTCTACGCATAAGGTACATGAAATATTCATTACTTGTTGTTTTGTAATGCCCCCGAACCCGACCCGGCTCGGTGCGCTACTTTGCTAAGCTATCTTGCGTTTAAAACGACGTTTAAAATAATTTTCGTAATTTTTCGACTCTGTTTTTGGGTTTTACGAACCCTAGATTTTTGTTGGAAAGCGTGCCCAAAATACGTTTAAAATGCATCGAAAAATTTCGGGTTAAAATAATTTGGAATAAAAACAAATAATAAAAAAATTAAAAAAATGTTAAAACAAGTGGTGGCGATCGATCGGCGCATCGGTGTACAGTACCCGAGAGCATGCCGATCGGCGATCCATCGCAGCTGGCGCGCGTTCGATCACCGCTCGCGGCACCCTGCGTGCGCCCAACACGCCCCAACGCGCGCCCCTTCCGACCTTCACCTCTTTTCCTCCACTTTTTCCCTAGCCAAACACCTCCAAAAATTCTAAAATTTTAACCGTACATTCCCGACACCCTAACCTTCATGTCCCATAAAATTTTTAGAAAACTGACTAAAAACGGATAATGGGAAAAATAGAGAACGTAAACCCGACGTTATTTATTTTAAAATCAAAACGGGCGGTATAACGCCTAAAATTCTATAAACCAAAACCTGAAACCAAAACTGGAAAACATATAGTTTCAAACTACCAGTATGTATACACAAACCAGTTCTCAAAATCACTATTCACAATAATCCAAAATACTTACAAAACTATCTACATCAAACTCCCACAAAATACCCGAGGAAAACAATGGCCAAGACGCCCCGACAATAGCATGCACCGGCGTACCCCGTACTCCTCCGACTGCTGCCTAGTCCTGGATTGTCTCTTCTACCTCACCTGAGTAATACTCATCACCTACACCATAGAACACAAAAAGTAAGCCTAATGCTTAGAGTAGGGAAATAATGCACAGTACATAAACGCATGCTCGACCCAACCCTAACATGCAGTTTCTACACACTCTGTTGTATTCATTTCATTCTGGTTGCATTTATCTTTCACTTGCGTGTGAATCAAGTAGGCACACACCCCAACACAATCCAGGACGGCCACACCTTGACCCACGGAGCAAGATCGAAGGCACACATCCTAAACAATCCGGGACGACCATACCGAATCTCCTCCCATCGATCGTAGAATTCTCAGTGTGCCTTTAAGCACGAACAGGTCGAGGCATTCATACTTTCGACACGTTATGTAATTTAGCATAGCATCTCTAATAGAATCCCTCTCGGGGTGCTCAACGAGCCACTTGCCCGACGAGGCTATTCTACTCGAGACCAAGTTGCATATCTATTTTCTTTATCTTACATTTCATCCTCACCACTCAAACATGCCAAACCCATGGTTTCGTAGTTAAAAAACAATGATGCATGACACACGATGCTCAACGCAAAACAAAACACAACAAACTAGCAATCAATCCCTACCGTTCCATGGTGTAGGTCCGAAGGCAACAAAACACGCATCCACTACTTACCTGATTGCTCCAGAAAAGTTATGTCACTTCGTCCAACCGAACTACTCGCTCGATTACCTAACAAATAAGGAAAATTCACTTAGTAACAAACTAAAGGATTCTAAAGAAATTAACTAAACCAAACTAACACTAACTTTTCAACCTAACTCTTTAAATCCGATTTTTACTACAATTTATACCGTCCAAGTTCAAACGGCCATAACTTTCTCGTCTTTCAACGGATTTCGACGTGCCACCCCAATTCGTAAACCTCTACACGTCTAATATCCATTGAAATTCCTCAAATTAACCAAACAACCAACTTGGCCGAACCAAAAATACAAAAACAGAACCGGTACACTTTGAGTTAAAAACCAGTTTTTCACAACTTACTTCCAATCTTCCATTTCTCCCTACAAACCACCTAAACTAATCCATTTAACAACTAAATCATCAAATTTGGAAAGAAATCTAACATTTAAACCCAATTTTCGGACCTCATGGTTAGGGTTTTCCAAACCCTAACCAAAACCCACAAAACTACCCCAAAATCACCACAAACTAACCCTAAAATGTATTAAACTAAAACCCCAATAAATTTACCTTGAAAACACCTTGGAAAATTGAAGAAAGGGGAGAGGAAGAATCGGCTATGGAGGATGAGGGTTTGGGAGAAAAAAACGTGGAAGAGAAAGTGAAAGAGAAGAAAATTTTTCAAACCATTAAAACCTCCCTTTTTTCTTCCTTTTAATTTTCTCCACCCAAAATCTTAAAATTGCAAAGCAAACCCTCCCTTTTCTTCTTCAAATCTCCAACGTGAAATGAACATTTGATTCCCACTTTTCATTCTTTTATTTCATTTAAATTTCCTTTGAATTCTCAACAACAATTTCTATTGGTTGTATGCTCTTTTGACTTTTCAAACACTTTTGTTTTTTACTTGTCAACTTCTTTCACACTTCTATGCATAACATCACTCTTTAATGACCTCAATCTCTCATAATTGACCTAAACTAGAACTACGCACGCAATAAAAATTTTTCGGGTGTTACATGTTTTGTTGGTGCAATCATAGATTTGATAGGATTTGTAAGCGATGATGATACATGGGCTCCTAAAGCTGCCATGGTGTTCAGCTCTAAAACTCTAGCAACTCACTTATTTGGTGTTTCTCTTTCGGAGGACCATTGATAGTTATTTGTGGACATTGTTTCTAATATTTCAAATGCTTCACTGTATGTTTTTATTAGAATGGCTCCATTGGCTGATGCATCCAATATTGCTCGTGTTTGACCATTTAATCCATTGTAAAAGGTCTCCAATTGACATTTACAAACTCCATGATGAGGGCATTGTCTAATTAACTCTTTCAACCTTTTTCGTGCTTCATATACTGATTCTCTATCTTGTTGTTGAAAACTCATGATGTCGCTTCCCATTCGAACCTTCTTTACTGGAGGAAAATATTTCATCAAAAATTTCTTGGCGAGCTCTACTCATGAATTTACTGAGTTTGGTGGCAATAAATTTAGTCACGATCTGGCCCGATCTTGCAGTGAATATGGAAAGAGTTTAAGTCTCAATGTTTTTTGATGTTCCTCATTATTTTCGAACGTATCACATAACTGCATAAAGACTTTCAAATGCTGGTTCGGGTCTTCGGTTGCCATCCCGCTGAATTGTTCAATTGTGTGCAACATTTGAAACATCACGGGTCTTAACTCATATCTTGTTGCCCAAATATTTGGTCAAACAATTCCAAGATTTAGTCAATCTAGGTCTGGAATAGCTTAATCCCGAATTGGACGTTCTGGTTCTTCACCAATTTCATTCTGTTCATTTCTTCTAGCAGCTTCGAGATTCATGTTTTCTTTTTCTTTGAATTGTTGTTGCTGATGTCGTCTTCTTTCTCAAAAAGTTTGCTCAATCTCTAGATCTTAGAGAACTAAGTTTTGATCGTCCTCGTCATGCATCAATTTGTGGGTACCTGAGAAATAAAGAGAAACTAATTAGATATTTCTTTCTATAAATTCTACAAAAATTAAAAATTGAAAAATTATGTCCCTAGTAACGGCGCCAAAGACTTGTCGTACAAGAATCGTTACACTATGCAAGAGCACGCGCCGCACTCAAGTAATAAAGTGAAAATAGAGTATCGATCTCACGAAGACAAAATTAATCAAGAATTAAATTTAAGTAGAATGAGATAAAGGTGAATCAAAGTAATAATCAAAACAGTAGAAAGGTCGGTTGACACAGAATTTCAAGAAATCAATTAATAAAATGTGGATCGAAATTGATTTTCCTCACTATGTTATTTTACTATAGAAACTGTAAGAAATGTTGCAGTAATTGAATCAGAAGATTTAGGATTACATTTATGGATTGAGCCTGGTCACAGTTACCCGATTAGTTCTTACGATATTTTTCTCATTATTTATGAAAGACAAATATCTTATTGGACCCGTTTAATTAACAATTCTATTTAATCATACAAAATTAATGAATCGATATGAAAATACTCATTTTTGTATAGTTCAATATATTTCTTAACTCAATCTACTGTCAAAGTACAATAACAATACTAATATTTATTCATGATTCCCAACATTGAATAAATTAAACCTTAAAACCATATTGAATTTCCTGATCAATTATCACAACAAGTTCACAAAAGAAACATAGATCAATATTCTCAATTTCTACCATTTACAAATTCAATTCATTATAGAAAAAAATAATAATAAGAAGTATTCATGAAATAATTCATGATGGAATTCAGAAAAGAAAACATAAAATTTTTCTCTGTTTCCCAACTCTGCTGATTCGACTGTGGATTCCTTTGATTTCACATGAGCATCGACGCGTAAGGAATTGGCAGTCAGCATTTGCTCTTGCGTGCCGACAGGGTTGTAGTGGGCGTGGTCGACGTGAGAGGTGGCAGTAACGTCGACGAGAAGAGCGAGTAGGGTCCGGACATGGTTACCAAGCCGGAGAAGGGGAAGTCCTTCCAGGGATGGAGAGATGCCGCCTGGCAATCAGAGAGAGCTTGATAGGCATCTGTTAGAACATGAACCAGCGACGTGGAGAGAATCACGCTGGCGGCGAAGCACTTGAAGACTAGAATAGCATTGTCGTAGACAGGTTTACCGTGGAAGAGACGGGCAAGAAGTACGGGGAGAGAGATGCCGAGGACGCCGGTGAAGATGATAAGGAAGATGCAGAGAAGCTTCAAATGAGATGCGGCCAAGCTGTCACGGCAGCCCGAGGCTCGAGCGTAGTCGGAGGAACAGGGAGGCATAGCCATGGAGATCAATGAAGTTATAGTTGAGGGTGAACACTCCGCTAAACGATCCTCCATTCTAGTATAAAATTGAGAACGGAGGGGGAATGGAGAGTGAACACCGTCGAGGTTTTTTTTATTAGTTTTCAATAGTTTAAAATTTTTTTTAGCACAAACATGCTTTGACGGTTTTTTTAAACCAAAGGTAAAATGATTTTAACCCTAGTTTTTACTTAGAGTAGAGCAGCTGTCGAGAGAGAGAGAGAAGAGGATTTTCGTTGTGAGGAGAAAGGTGATTTCGAAGCTAGAGATGACAAAACAAAGCCCATTTTTGAAGATGTTTATGCACGGAGGGTAGAAACCGAGAGAAGGGGATTTTCAAAGCGTTGAGAAATGTGATTTCAAAGTTGGAGATGACGAAATCGAGCAGATCGTTGAAGATATTTATGCACAAAGGGTAGATACCAAGAGAAGGGATTTCGTTGTGCGGAGAAAGGCGGTTTTGAAACTGGAGATGTCGAAATCGAGCCCATCCTTAAAGATGTTTATGCACAGAAGGGTAGAAATCAGTGAGACTTTAAGGTATTAACTAAAGATCTTCTTTTCTTGGTTCCGATTAGGGCTCTGGTGATCTTTTCATTTGCGTTGCTCCGATTAGGACTGGTGAGCCAACAAGCAGATCGGCACGCCAGCCCACTTGGTCAGCCAACATTCAGTAGCTTTATATTATGTTGTAAATAAAATGTTTGTATTATTTATTTAATGTATATATCAAATAAATATTTAAATTTTTATTCTTCAGAAATCCAAACGATACCCACAATTTTATCTTCGAGATAGCTGTAATTCAGCTGACAAGATCTTAAAAATGCGGTAATCTTACTTTAACCTACTTTGGTCACTTGACAAAAAGAAATTCTATTAACACAGTCGTAAATTATGGAATATAGAGTCAACCACAGGAACATCAATGCAAAATGTCTACTCAAAATTTTTATTTATTTTTACAAAAATTGCGGAATTTACTTGCAAGTTTTATGTGGAGTGAGTGGTCATGTTTTCTTTAAAAGTTGGATCGTTCTATTCGGTGTTTTTGTAGTGACCTCTCCCCGGACGGTGACGCTAAAGTCTCCCTTGCGACTTTTGTTGTAGCCACGTGTCATGTCTATAAATATTTATATGAAACAAGTCCATTTATTCTGACTGTTTCTTCCACAAGGTCTATAAAAACGCCATATTAGTCTTCAAAATTAAAACGTTAGCAAATCAACAAAATCTGCAGTTTCTGTTTGACGAGTACCCATCTGGTTTCAAAACCAGCAAACGTCAAATTGGTTGAAAGTTCAAATATTGACTTTGTTTTCCAGTTTTGCTTTCAAGATCCTCTTTTCTTGATGACCACAACCCATTTGAAGATTCATGTTTTTATTGGTAAATTAAGATTGGGACGTCATGATATTTCTTGATGAAATTTATCTCCTCTTTCACTTTGGAATCATTCATTGTAATTGATATTTTGAAGGATGTACTTCTAACCCTGCTCCATATCATTGAAATGTTAGAGCTGTCAGAATTTAGTGACCCGATTTCTAATTTGGCTTGCCTCAAACAGTCCATGATTTGACCTCAGTTGCAAGCTAAATTATGAATATTAGAGTTTTATTAAGCTTTGCGCTTTGACCACTGAAGCTCTTTCTCATAATGAATACTTTTATTCTGCCTGTGATTTTTACGGGGAGTTTTAAACCAAAATCTGTGTTATTTCTTCTAATTTTTACTAGCCATGTTTCCACATACCAAGAGAACTGCTTGGTATAATATTTTTGAAGAGAGTTATGCTGACTAAAAGTAATATCTTTGTTAGAAGCCAGTCAAAATTATTTGTATAAAAATATATATATATGGGAGGTGCACGTAAAAAGTTCCTAGCAAAGGGATGAACATAGTAATGGAAATCTCACTAATAATACCAAGATATATGATTAATAAATACATAAATATTCACAAAAGAGATGGAACAAGTGCAGACTCCACAACAGATCGAAGCTCATCCCAATGGTAATCATGTCTGTCCATGCTCATAGAGGAGAAGCTTAGATGAGACGCCGTTGATGGAGATTGAGCTACGTAGGTGAGCTGGCCAGTGTCAGATTTCTCTATCCACTGATTGATATGATTAAAAGCTGGTTTATTCTCATTTTGAGTGATCACTTGAGAAGAGAAATTGATGAAGCCTTCACCATTATCATGCCTATAGCTCTTGCCAATTAGAGGATGTCCACTTTGGATTTCTATCAAATTTGTTGAGTATTTCCTCATTGAAGCATTTCTCTTGAAGATGCGACAAAGCGTCCAAATTTCCTGCAATAACGCGATGAACAGCATGAACAAAGTCGAAAAAACAAGACATTTACGTCAATCTTAGTTTTTCTCAAAGAGAAACATAAAATTGTGGGAAGTTTCTTAAGTTGTCTGAGCTTACTGCTTCTTGAGGGTTGTTCTTAAAATTGGTGGGCAGACGAAATTCATGCATCATCCATTCAGTTTTGGTGCCTTTGCCTGCACTTCCTCTGTAATAAACAAGAGTTTTCTTCAGGACCAATGCAGTCATGTCCCTCTCCTCCATGAGAATACACTGGCTTGTCTATGCCGGTGGCTTTCCAGAACCCAGAACCAGTAACCCTATTTGGTCTTATGCTATTCTTGTATTTCCTTCCTCTTTTGCAGTAAAAATACAACTCCTTCTGATCTCCTACACTGCCACTCAGGCCTGCATTTTGCTAGAGAAATTAACTTCAGAGAGAGAGATTAACCTAGAGAGGAGATTGTGAAAGGATAAACTTGCATGTTAGTTAAATTCAGAAGTTAAACCTTAAATGGATCAAACAATGTTTGGTTTTAGCCTAAAATATGAGAATTACGTTCAACTTACTACTATGAACATCTCACTATAGCTTCTGCAGCAAAAAGATGATGAGACCAAAAACCCTAAAACATTAATTAATCGTTTCACTGAAACCTGAACATAAAACCACAGATGTTACGTCGTCGTCTGCAGAAAAACAATAAAAAAAGAATCAAACATACTCGGAAGATCCCATGGGTCGTGTTTGTAAATATCAATCTGTAGGATGAGTTCAAGGCTGATGGGTATCTTCTCCACCTTTCGCCGAAGATAGAAACTGACGAGTTCTTCATCGGTCGGGTGAAATCGAAAGCCAGGAAGTGGGATCTGATCATCCTGATTAATCCGATCGTCTCCAGAACTCATTATTATGAACGGAGCTGAGGAGAGGCGCTGCAGTTTGGGGATTGTGGGAGGAAGAGAAGAGAATTTTGTTTCATATATAACGGTCTGAATGGTTCACTTCTTCGAAGTTCAAGTCTTCTGGTTTGACTCTGAAGCGGTGGGAGGGTCAAATGACTTGTTCTTGAGGCTGATAGCTTCCATTTAAGACCTTTTAAACAAACAGTATACCGAATACGGACCAGAAAAAAAAAAAAAAAAAAAAAAAAGTTGCAACGACGTCGTATTAAATGACAAACCACTAAAATCTATTAAAAAGAATACTAGAATGTCATTTTCGTAGAAAATTGTGGAAAAGTGACAAGATGATTGTGCAATGATGGGGTCATCGGTAACAGCTGTTCCAGTTTTCATGCATCAAAATTTAATAGAATGGATGACACTTAACCTATGGTTAGAGCCAAATAATAACTCCAACAGACCGCAAAGATGGCCATCTACATCATTCCCTCTTACTAATAACAATGTGACAACTAAGAAGTTGTATCACTTTTCGGCATTCACAGTATAATATTGTCCACTTTGAACTGGAGTCTGCACGGATTTATTTTTGAAATTAGCCCAAAACACGTTGTATTAACTGGGAGAAAAACTCTACTTATAAACGATTCAATTGTCCACTCTCCCCAAACGATTTCAGATTGTACATACCTACTTGTATGAGCTAGACCTTTACAGTCACTAAAATTTTAAATCGTCTTTGCCTTTACATGATAGGCTAATATAATTCTAAATAGAAACTAGTCAATTTAAGATTATACCATGAAATTACAAAGATTAAACTTGCAAACCAACCCCCAAATGGTTTAAACCAACCCTCGAAAGTTAAACCAGCGCAAGGAATGATCCTTGTATGATAAGACACCAACGGGTAATATTGGCTTGTGCTCGAAAAACTCATAATAACTATAAAATTTATGTTAAACTATAACATGAGTAGAAACTCTGACGGTTAAGAAATTGCAATCTTTCAAATAGAAACTTGTAAAATATATTATGAAGTTATCGAGATTTGAATAATAAGTTATATGATATCTTGCTTACCATATGACTTGTTAAATAGTGATAAATGAGGAGGTACACCTCAAAGTTAAGATATACTAGAAGAAATGACTATTTTCTTTTCATGAAATTCAAATTTCTTTCTAACTTCCGATTAGTGGACACGTCATCCCTGCGAAATTCTAAAAGTAGACAATGATTTGATGTACGACAATGTACTCTTATTAGTCGTTGGAAAGGCTATAAAGGTGTGCCTTTCAACCTACACTTGGTTATTTTTCTTTGTAGCCTATGTTTACCCAATTGACTTTTCTTGCGATTGTTAATTTGCTATTTTGAGGTGCTCAAGAAAATAATGGTTAGTCATATTTTGAGAAAATATATGTGACATTTGACAAGTATATAAAAATAATTAAAATTTTAAATTTACAATGTTTATTATTTATCATTAGTATATATATTGTCATACTATATTCATTATTATGAAGAAAAAGTATATATAATAATAATCAAATTTATATTTATTATGTACCTAAAAAATTTAAGTTATCAAATATAATTAATATTTGTATATAATTTATTGTATAAAGAAATAAAAAAATTATATTGTTGAAAAAAACGAAAAACAAAAGTATGCGTTATTAGATCGACTTTGTTTGATAGTCGTACCAAAATAAACCTATGAAGCACAAATATTGTTACCTACAATAAGGAGAAAAAGTTATTAACGTTCAGTGTGACATGAAGTTTATTATTTAAGTCAAGATTGGTCGAGTATGCATTTTAAATCTTATTTTAGAATTTTAATTATTATTATAAATATATGTTTGATTCGTGGCAAATTAAACGCATAAGAGAAGAATATTTGGGATTTATATCGTCCCTATTTTTGTAGGAACGTTACTATTCAAGAAGGAAATTTTATTTTCTTTAAGAGGATCCTCGTTTCACAACTCATCACTCCTGTCAATTTTCCCTCCGCCAGGAAATTCTTCTCTCCAATTCCGGCAGATTGGTTAGCCTCGATAAGCTGAAACTTCCTTCTTCCTTGGTTTAATTCTTGGACGAGATTCTTTGAAATTTTGTGAAATTCTTCTCTGCGTGGTGAAGGATTTTTCTTAGACGACCAATATTGCAACTTCCGAAGAGAAAGTGCTAGAGTTTCTGTGCTGGCTATAGGTCTCAGAGGGCATAGATTGAGTTTCAAGTACATGAAATTGATTCCCATTTTTCTTCAAAAACCTCTGTTAGAAGTCATTCTGACTATATGTGTTGATAGGCCGTTTTCGGTGGGAGAAACGACGATTCGTGCAATGTCGGAAGAGAACTCCAGTGATCGAAAATATCAATCCGACCTTTGATACTCTGTTAGCGTCATAGAATTTCTGATTTGGAAGTTGGATTTTGGGCATTAATTCAATGCTTGATTTCAGACCTCGGTTTCAATTATGTTTGGACTATGAAATCGCCGAACTCGAGGATGGAGTTCGGCGAGTCTACGCAAAATCGCAAACAGTGTCGTGCGACGCTGCTTTGTTGCCTCTGTGCAGTGAATGTTTGAGCTGCGGTCCAGACCTAATTTTGGACCACAGTTCAATTTTAAATGGGATGTGGTTCACTTTTTATTGGACTTTAAGTTGGGTCACGACCCAGTCCCTTTTTGGGTCGCGATACAACACTTTTTGGATCAAAAGTTTATGTATATTTTAGCCCAAATTTGTGGGCTAATTACCCAATTAAAATGTGCTATTTTAAGGAAAGAAAAATTGACAATTTGGTGAATAAAATTTTACCCCAACAATTTATAATTTATTTTTGATTAAGATACCCAAGAATTAAATTAAATTTTGAACTTTGGACTTTGGGTTCGACATTATTGGGCTTGGGAAGTGTGAATTTAATTTATGTTTATTTTTCACATTTTATTGTAATTAATATTTTAATTCTTTTAATTTATAAAATTTCTTACTATTATTCTATTTTAATGCAAATATTTTTTTATGCACATTTTTATTTTTTATACATTAAAAATTTGTTTTAATTAGAATAATGACACAACTGACCATTTCCTGTCTATAGGGCAAAATTCTAAACCAGATCAGGGTATATTTTGTAGTTTTTGCGATCGCCGAGTATTGTCATTCTTATTTTAAATGCATAAGACCTGATGTACTCGAAGATCGTTAGTGACTCTATTTTTACACAATTTTTAATTATTGTTAATTTATCGCATTTGAATGTAAATACTAGAAATAAAATTTATTCCTATTGAGTTTAGTCGACTTACGCAAACAACTCCCCACTTCAGGATTTAAACCGGACAATTTTCAATTGTTTACTCACGAGTAGACTTGTCTTACATATTTCCCTATTATATGAATTTCCTAAGAAATTTATTTTATTGGAAAGGTTAAATTTTAATCAAACTTGTAAACTTTTCATTTATTTAAATTTTATCTCGCACATTTAAGTTGTACTTATATTATCACTTTATCTGGATGTCACTAGTTAGACTTAACGCCCATTGTTTTGGACCTTGGAGTCTATTGAATTTTAAGTCTTCCGCTGCTTTATTTATTATTTAAAATTAAGGGTTGGGCGACAATGCAATTTTTGAGTTGGGTGGTTTCTCGTTCTATCTCAGATGCCTTTTGGGGAACGATAAAAATTTTGATATCAAAATCAAGTTACCATATTGAAAAGTGACATCCATAAGATATATATAGTGATAGTATAAAAGAATTTTTACAATTTATGTGCCTAAGGACATGTCCTAATCTGTGCCAAAAATTTTTCTAATTTTTAAAATTCTTCTTTGAAGAGCGCTTAGAAATCGTGCACCTGCAGCATTGACAGTGCAAACTGCTGAATCACACCCAACCGACCCTTTGATAGCCCTAAGGGATGCCTACAGAATTTTAAATAATAAATAAAGCAGCGGAATACTTAAAATTCAATAGACGCCAGCGCCCAAAACAATGGGTGGAATTCAAAAGTCGGTGCTCTGTCGTATAGATTATTTTAGAGAATTAGAGCGTTTGAGTCCACAAGTAGTTGAGGGAGGACAAGAACCGATGTATCATGGTGAAGACTATATATGCTATTGAAGCTCTAACAAAGTACAGTGCTGGTCTCGCAGTATTTTATTTTAGAAGATGGTTGTAGTCTGGTTGAATCAGTGAAGTTGGACTACCTGGTTAGTGAGATGAGCTAGAATCATTTCAAGTTTGTTTGCAGAGATAATTATTGCAACGCAGTTCGTAAGCAGAACATGATCTGTATATTTCAAATTTTTCTCAAAGGGACCTCATTATGCTGGAATATAATGCCAAGTTTGTTGAACTCTCTCAGTATATTAAGGATATGGATCCAAAGGAAAAGATGGTGAAATTTCAATTGAATTTGAGGCCTAAGATTCGATGTTAGCTTGTTGTTTCAGAGTTCAGTAATATTTCTGAGGTTGTGGCTGCTGCTCAACATGTTAAGGCCAACCTGGATGAGTCATTCGGCGTATACAAAGGCCAGGAAAATAAGGAGCAGTAGGTTGTTAAAAAATTACTTGGAAGAATACAAAGAAAGGTCAGAACCGGTGTGGACACACTCAGAATGACAACAACGAACAATCTAGAAGAGGTTCTTTTAAAAGTGGGCTTTCAGGTCCCTATGTTTGTCACACCTGTGAGCAGCTTGAACATCTGAGAAAAAAATGTCTTATGAATCAGTGACCTTTGCAAGCAAATTTAGCACTGAACATCTGAGGAAAAACTGTCATATGAATAAGAGGCCTTTGCAAGAAAATTCAGCACTGACTCAGACAGTTTTCCCCAGGCCTAGTTTCGGAGCTGTCAAAGAATTTTCTAGCCAGGGTCAATGTAGCTTTTTTGGATCGTAGTCATTTGCCCCACCGCAACCAGCTGGTTGTAGGGCGTCATATTAATATTTGCATCCGTATCAACTACTAGTACCGACTTTCAGAGGTCAACTAGGTATCAACATATTGTTGTCGCTACTCCCACCCCTGCAGGATCCGCTTGCTATATTGGGGAATCAAATTCTAGTTTGTTGAGGGGAGGTTTTGACAGAAATAGGAAAAGAAAGAAGAAGATGACTTGTTAGACTTATGCAGTTACAGTATCTGAAACTTTTGATCAGACTGACAAGACATCATTGATGAGACGATCTATTTCTTCAATATTATTTCTCGTGTACTATTTGATACCGGTGTGCCGCATTCGTTTATTTATGAAGTATTTTAGCATGATATAGGCTTGAAAATAAAGAAACTAGAAAATCCTCTGAATTTGAGTACCCATGTGAATAAGAACTTTAGGAAGAATTTTATTGTTCAGTTTGCAGCTCTCGTTGTCGATCAACAAAAAATATCAGATGATCTAATAATGATGCCTATGGATCAGTTTGATTTGATCTTATGTATGGATTGACTAAGCTATTATAAGAAAACAATTGACTGTCACCGGAGGAATGTAACTTTTACTATAGAAGATGGAAAGGTCTTATAATATGATGTGCCTCAAAATGAGTGAACTTTGAAGCACAAGAAAATCAGACTTGTGTTGTTATGTTGGAAACAGACAATAGCTTTGAACAGCTACAACTCGAGTTGTACTTGGATTTTAGGGCTGAAATTTTGATATCGTTTAGCCTTGGATGTGGGAAAGATTTCCTCCAAATATCGCACAAAGATTCGCTATGGAACGGAAGTTATGCTGGAAGGAGTGGAATTCGCCGGATCTCAAATTATTGCTTTGGCCGAGAAGAATGTGTCAACTTGGGAAAGACATAACTCTCTCGTGTGAAAATGCATGGATGCGGTTCTTGTGGTTGGTTAAATTTATATGTGTAGGGTTTATTGTCTCAAAAAATGAGGGGATGAATCATTGTGGTTAGAGAGATACAGTTACGGGAGTGATAACTGCTCGGCTTGGAACAAATAGATTTTCCAAAAAACAATTTGCACCAACTTGGGGATGATGCAACTTCCTTGCTAGGTTTTTCCACTCCACAAAGAGAGGAGAAGAAAAATGTAGTAGAAGTAAAGGCCACCTACACTCACAAAGGATGAATTCATTCTTCACACAACCTACTTGGATATTACTCACCAAGAAAGAGGCATGACAACTTGAAGGAAACTTCAAGCTTTGAAGAAGAAGACTTAACCACGATTTTTCATTCATAAAAAACTAAAGATTACAAGCCTTAAGAAGGGTATAAATAATGTCTTCAAGAGAATTAAGGTTTCTACCCATAGCTCTTACAAAATAAGTAAAAATTAAAAGGAAGAAAGAAGTGATGAGGAGGAGGGGGGGGGGGGGGGGGGGGGGGGGGGGGGGCATGTGGCTCTCTACTCCTAACTAGATGGTTTCCACCATCAAAATTACACAATTAACACACCTAATGTTCAGCAAAGATGTGGGTGAATATGTATGCAGGTGTTTGACTTGTCAGCAGATTAAGAATGAGCATCAAGGACTAGCTACATTGTTGTTGCCTCTACCTATACCTAAGTAGAATTAGGATAAAATCAATATGGATTTTGTAATCGGGTTACCGAGGATAGTGCAGAAGTTTGATGTTTTATAGTTGTTGATAGATTGAAAAAGTTTGCACATTTTATTTTGGTCAGAATAGATTTCTCTTTGATGAATCTGAGTAGGTTATATATCGAGAATATCGTTCATTTTCATGGTATTCCTTTTTAATATAGTGTCATAGAGAGATCCGATATTCACTTCTAAACTTTGGAGAGCCCTTTAAAGAACTTTGGGCGCAAAGTTTAATTTGACTACAATACACCACCATCAGAAAGATGGTCAGTCTGAGCATACTATTCAAATTTTCGAAGATATGTTGAGATCTTGTGTTTTGAATTTTGGAGATAGTTGGGTAAATTATTTGCCTTAATTATAGTTTGTCTATAACAATAGTTATCATACGAGTATTGAGGCTTCACCATATGAAGTTTTATATGGGAGACTGTGCAGATCACCATTATGTTAGGCTGAGACTGAAGAGTGTGTCATTCTGGAGCTTGATTTGATTCAAGAGACAAGTGAAAAGGTCAAGGTGATTAAGGAAATACTGAGAATAGTTGAGAGTCAACAAAAAAATTATGCAGACCTTCGAATAATGGAGGTAGAATTTGAAGCTGATGATTTTGGACTTCTAAAAGTATGACCTTGATATGGTATAAGTCGGTTCAGTGTAAAAGAAAAGTTAGCTCCAATGTAACGCCCCCGAACCCACCCAGGCTCGGTTCGTTACTTTGCTAGCCAAACCCGCGTTTAAAACATAATTTAAAAATAATTTTTGTAAATTTTTCGACTCGGGTTTCGGGTTTCTCGAACCATCGATTTTTGTTGGAAAACGTGCCCAAAATACGTTTAAAATATGTTAGTAAATATCGGGTTAAAACATAGTAGAAATAGGAAATTAAAATTTTTTTTTTTAAAAAGTGGTGTTAAGCGCGCGCTGGGTGCCGCACGCGAGCCTGCGCGCTCCGTGGCCGATAGATCGGCGCCCAGCGCCAGATCAATCAGGCCTCCTCGGGTCTCTTCGGCCAAAAACACCAATTTTTCATCTTTTTTTCAACTTTCCTCAATTTTCTTCATTTTTCTCCGAGCCAAACACCTCCAATTCACCTGAAAATTTAACCACACATTCCCGACACTCCCGACTCCGTGTGTAATGCCCCCGAACCCACACTGGCTTGGTGCGCTACTTTGCTAACCTATCCCATGCTAAAACATAATTTAAAATAAAACTGACACAGCGGAATGTAAAACTAAGTCTCCTAAAGCTCTCTCTCATGTGATACCTAGCTGCCTAGACTCACTAATTTCCTTTTTATCCTAACCATTAGGTACCACGGCGACCTCTCCGAAAATTTTGACAAAGTAACGCCTCAAAATGACGCCTCCAAAATGCTAGATACCTACAAACGAATAAATCCCAACCAGTTCAGAATACTCCTACTCAACTTATCCAGCATACGAATTCACTAAATAGTAGTAAAGAGAGAAACTAAAATACTAACATCTCTAAGTGAAGAAAGTCCACAGTATAGGGCGACACATCACCCTTAACTATGACTATATAAAACAACATATTACCAATACAATATAGTTACACTTCCCATCATTCTGACAAACAACATCTAAAATAACTATCAAAATATAAAGCCCCACATCCCCCGAAGACCATGGTCGAGAGTGCCCCACAACTGCCTGCACCGGCATGCCCCGTGCGTCTCTGACTGCTCCCAGGTCCCTGGCTCACTCGCTTAGCTCACCTGTAACCGCGTCGTTACCTACACCACAGAACATACACACACACACGTAAGCTTACGCTTAGCAAGTAGTGAATAACACGAATGTAAACAAACACAATGCGCACACTGCCTCCTAACACATGTCAATGTTACTCACTCTGCTATTTTCTTACTCACTCATGCACGTTAACGACGAGACGTTAACTCTCTAGTGCTACTCGCACTTAACGACGAGACATTTAATCCTCTAGTGCATCCTGCACTTTAACGACGAGACATTTAACTCTCTAGTGCTTACTCTAGCACCTTAACGACGAGTCGTTAAATCCTCTAGTGCATCCTGCACTTTAACGACGAGACATTTAACTCTCTAGTGCTTACTCTAGCACCTTAACGACGAGTCGTTAAATCCTCTAGTGCATCCTGCACTTTAACGACGAGACATTTAACTCTCTAGTGCTTACTCTAGCACCTTAACGACGAGTCGTTAAATCCTCTAGTGCATCCTGCACTTTAACGACGAGACATTTAACTCTCTAGTGCTTACTCTAGCACCTTAACGACGAGTCGTTAAATCCTCTAGTGCATCCTGCACTTTAACGACGAGACATTTAACTCTCTAGTGCTTACTCTAGCACCTTAACGACGAGTCGTTAAATCCTCTAGTGCATCCTGCACTTTAACGACGAGGCATTTAACTCTCTAGTGCTTACTCTAGCACCTTAACGACGAGTCGTTAAATCCTCTAGTGCATCCTGCACTTAACGACGAGTCGTTAAATCCTCTAGTGCATCCTGCACTTTAACGACGAGACATTTAACTCTCTAGTGCTTACTCTAGCACCTTAACGACGAGTCGTTAAATCCTCTAGTGCATCCTGCACTTTAACGACGAGACATTTAACTCTCTAGTGCTTACTCTAGCACCTTAACGACGAGTCGTTAAATCCTCTAGTGCATCCTGCACTTTAACGACGAGACATTTAACTCTCTAGTGCTTACTCTAGCACCTTAACGACGAGTCGTTAAATCCTCTAGTGCATCCTGCACTTAACGACGAGTCGTTAAATCCTCTAGTGCATCCTGCACTTTAACGACGAGACATTTAACTCTCTAGTGCTTACTCTAGCACCTTAACGACGAGTCGTTAAATCCTCTAGTGCATCCTGCACTTTAACGACGAGGCATTTAACTCTCTAGTGCTTACTCTAGCACCTTAACGACGAGTCGTTAAATCCTCTAGTGCATCCTGCACTTTAACGACGAGGCATTTAACTCTCTAGTGCTTACTCTAGCACCTTAACGACGAGGCATTTAACTCTCTAGTGCTTACTCTAGCACCTTAACGACGAGGCATTTAACTCTCTAGTGCTTACTCTAGCACCTTAACGACGAGTCGTTAAATCCTCTAGTGCATCCTGCACTTTAACGACGAGGCATTTAACTCTCTAGTGCTTACTCTAGCACCTTAACGACGAGTCGTTAAATCCTCTAGTGCATCCTGCACTTTAACGACGAGGCATTTAACTCTCTAGTGCTTACTCTAGCACCTTAACGACGAGTCGTTAAATCCTCTAGTGCATCCTGCACTTAACGACGAGTCGTTAAATCCTCTAGTGCATCCTGCACTTTAACGACGAGGCATTTAACTCTCTAGTGCTTACTCTAGCACCTTAACGACGAGGCATTTAACTCTCTAGTGCTTACTCTAGCACCTTAACGACGAGGCATTTAACTCTCTAGTGCTTACTCTAGCACCTTAACGACGAGTCGTTAAATCCTCTAGTGCATCCTGCACTTTAACGACGAGACATTTAACTCTCTAGTGCTTACTCTAGCACCTTAACGACGAGGCATTTAACTCTCTAGTGCTTACTCTAGCACCTTAACGACGAGTCGTTAAATCCTCTAGTGCATCCTGCACTTTAACGACGAGACATTTAACTCTCTAGTGCTTACTCTAGCACCTTAACGACGAGTCGTTAAATCCTCTAGTGCATCCTGCACTTTAACGACGAGGCATTTAACTCTCTAGTGCTTACTCTAGCACCTTAACGACGAGTCGTTAAATCCTCTAGTGCATCCTGCACTTTAACGACGAGGCATTTAACTCTCTAGTGCTTACTCTAGCACCTTAACGACGAGGCATTTAACTCTCTAGTGCTTACTCTAGCACCTTAACGACGAGTCGTTAAATCCTCTAGTGCATCCTGCACTTTAACGACGAGACATTTAACTCTCTAGTGCTTACTCTAGCACCTTAACGACGAGGCATTTAACTCTCTAGTGCTTACTCTAGCACCTTAACGACGAGTCGTTAAATCCTCTAGTGCATCCTGCACTTTAACGACGAGACATTTAACTCTCTAGTGCTTACTCTAGCACCTTAACGACGAGGCATTTAACTCTCTAGTGCTTACTCTAGCACCTTAACGACGAGTCGTTAAATCCTCTAGTGCATCCTGCACTTTAACGACGAGACATTTAACTCTCTAGTGCTTACTCTAGCACCTTAACGACGAGTCGTTAAATCCTCTAGTGCATCCTGCACTTTAACGACGAGGCATTTAACTCTCTAGTGCTTACTCTAGCACCTTAACGACGAGTCGTTAAATCCTCTAGTGCATCCTGCACTTTAACGACGAGGCATTTAACTCTCTAGTGCTTACTCTAGCACCTTAACGACGAGTCATTAAATCCTCTAGTGCATCCTGCACTTAACGACGAGTCGTTAAATCCTCTAGCTAGTGCATCCTGCACCTTAACGACGAGGCATTTACTCTCTAGTGCTTACTCTAGCACCTTAACGACGAGTCATTAAATCCTCTAGTGCATCCTGCACTTTAACGACAAGGCATTTAACTCTCTAGTGCTTTTCTTACACTTTTCATGCTTACCACTCTTATTTTCATAGCTTCAACATTACATATGCCATTCACACAATATTCAAACACCAAACAACAACCAAGAATTTCATCACACAACACTCAAACACCAAATAATAACAACCCAGCAATTTATCAAACAATACTCAAACACTAACAATAACAACCCAGCAATTCATCAAACAATACTCAAACACCAAACAATACACTATCAAATAATAAATCCTACCGTTCTGTGGTGTAGGCCCGAAGGCGACAAAACACACAATCCATTACTTACCTGAATGCTCGGCTTCCAATTGTTCAATTCTACCGGTCAATTCACACATTCGACGACCTAAAATAATGGAAACTTAGCTTGATAAGTTATCAATACAATCTAAGGAAATTTTCTAACTAAAATTAACAATGCTTAAAACACATTTCTCTCACAAAACACATAAACCCGATTTTTACACAGTTTTGACCGTCCAACTTCAAACGGTCATAACTTTCTCGTTTTTCAACGAATTTCGATGTGCCACCCCAATTCGGAAACCTCTACACGTCTACTATCCATTCAAACACTCAAAGTAACCAAACAACACACTTAACCAAGCCGAAAATGACAAAACAGAACCGGCAATCTAATTGTTCAAAACCGGTTTTCTAACAACTCCTCACCAATCTTCCATCTATCCCTAAAATCAACCTAAACCAATTCATCTAACCTCTTAATCATGAACTTAGGGAAGAAAACCACCATTAAACCCCAAAATTCTGACTTCACCATTTAGGGTTTTCAAACCCTATGTAATCCCTCACAAAACACCCTAAAAACACCACCAAATAACACCTAATGGTATACAACTTAAAACCCACTTGATTTTACCTTAAAAACCCTTGAAAACCTCTTGATGAAATGAAGAAATGAAGCTTCAATGGCTGCCAAGGAGAATCGTGGAGCAAGGGGAAGAAGATGATAAAATTTGGTTCAATTTTGTCTTTTTAACCTAAAAGTTTTTCCACTTTTAATTTCCACCTAACAAGTTTTTTATTTTTACACTTAAACCCTCACTTTTTCCCTTCTCATTTCTTCTAACGTGATGGCTTCTTCTTTCACCCATTTTCTATCATTTATTTCATAAATTGCTAAATTTCTATTGGTTATCAAAACTTTTGACTTTTGAAAATTGTTTTGGTTTGAATTTTCAACCATTCTTCATTCCTTTGCATGACTTAATTCCAACGTGAAAAGCTACATTAATATCACCTTTTTCTTCCTTTTTCTTTCACACATTTTGCTTGAAATTTGATTGGTTTAAATACTTGGACTTTTCAAACCAAAAATTCTCAACCAATCACAAGTATGTTTGAATTGTCAAACTCTTCCACCATACTTCATCCACTCTAATTTCATATTTAATTTCCTAATACAACTCTTGCTAATTGAATTTCCCGTAACCCTTCTAAGGCTACACTCGTTACCAGAAATTTCTGGGTGTTACACTGTGCCCCGTAAAAATCTCGGAAAATCGACTTAAAACGGTTAATAAAAAAAATAAAGAAAATAAACCTGACGTTGTTTATTTTAAAACCAACACGAGCGGCATAACGCCTATAATTTTCAAAACCCAAAAACCTGAAAATACACATTTATAAACCATCTAAACCAAGTTCACAAATGTACCAAAACCACAATTCTTTTCACCAACCCAAAACAATATCAACCCAAAATACTCAAACTATACGCTACCACGTATCCCCGAAGACCATGGGCAAGATGCCCCGACAATTGCTTGCACCGGCATACCGCGTACGTCAACGACTGCGTCCCCAACCCTAGCTTTCCTTATAGCCCTCACCTGTACTCCTGTCAACACCTACACCACGGAACACAAAACGTAAGTCTAATTCTTAGTAAGTAAGGAATAATGCATACCAAAACATAATGCATACCAAAACATAATGCAACACAACCCCTAACACATGAAGTTTCTACTCGCTCAGTTGCTCTTGTTTCATGTGCGTTTCGTTGCTCATTCACAGAACGGAACCCCTCGCAAGTGCTAAACTGCAACTCTAGTAGTCCCTCGCAGGTATCACCTTAACGCGATTGGGAAACTCCACTAGAGTTCCTCGCAGGTGTTACCCTAACGCGATTGGGTGACTCAACTCTACTAGTCCCTCGCAGGTACCACCTTAACGCGACTGGGAAACCCTACTAGAGTTCCTCGTAAGTGCTACCCTAACGTGGCTGGGTGACTCAACTCTACTAGTCTCTCGCAGGTACCCCTTAACGCGACTGAGAAACTCTACTAGAGTTTCTCGCAGGTGTTACCCTAACGCGACTGGGTGACTCAACAATACTAGTCCCTCGCAAGTACCACCTTAACGCGACTGAGAAACTCTACTAGAGTTCCTCGCAGGTGCTACCCTAACGCGGCTGGGTGACTCTAACACAACCACATTACGTTTCAATGCACACCACCTCTTTACGTTTCAATCTCACCATTCAAAACCATACTCAAAACTCGTTCGTTTCGTAGTTTGAAAACAATTATGCATGTTCAGGCAATACTCAAACACTAACTGAAATAAACAACCAAACAACAACCAAACAAAGCAAACAAACAATTTCTCTATCGTTCCATGGTGTAGGCTCGAAGGAAAAACACAAACATCCTCTACTTACCTGGTTGCTCGTTACTCGATTGCTCCCTTCGTCCAATCAATTTACTACAAATATGGAATATTAACTTAGCAAGCCACTAACAAAATTCTAAAGGATTTTTTATAACCAAAACTAACCAACAATTCAACCCAAAATCACAACTAATCACAAAACTCGATTTTCTCACTATTTTTAGCGTCCAACTTCAAACGACCATAACTTACTCGTTTTTCAATGGATTTTGACGTGCCACTCCAATCCGTAAACCTTTACACGTCTACTATCCATTGAAACACTCAACTTAACCAACCAAACACAATGGCCGATCGAATTAAGCAAAAACAGAACCGGTGACACATTGATTCAAAACCGATTTTCCAACGAATTCAATCAAATCTCTCATCTACCTACCTAATTGACCTAATCCTATCTAAAGGTTAAAGCACCAAAATGACAAGAAATACAGCAAAGACATAGAAATTTCGGAGCTTCTCCATTATGGTTTTCAAACCCTTCCAAAAACTCACCAAAATACCACAAAAACACCAAAAACTAACACCTAACTATATATAACCTAAAACTGTAACACCCGACAATCTCTGTCAGGTGATTTTCTTAACGGAATTAACTGTCACCTTTATTATTAATACTTGAATTTAATTTTAATACCAAAGTTTATTTGATTTCTAATTTTGGCGTGGCGAAATGGTAATTATGAAAGATCTTATTAATATAAATAGAAATGGAAACCTTAAACCTCACTTAAACCCCACTGGAGCCGACATTCTCTCTCGGCGATTTTCGTGATTCCAGAGCTTTTTCTCTGCCGGCGATTCCCTCTTTGGCGATCGATTTCTCTAGCCTCCACTCCGATAACCTACATTCGAGGTAAGATTTAGTCAATGTAGTTGCCGTGTAGTTGTTTGGAACTCTGTTTTCAAACTAGAACCCAATGTTTCAAGATTCTTCAATGGCCGGATAATAGGAACATTTTTATCGGTGTTTGGTAATGGCATTTCCGAATCGATTCTGGACATTTAATATAACCGACCCTGATTAATCGTTAGTTGAACCTAGCTGTTTTGGTTTTGGATTTCAGACTGCACACAGAGAACTAGACTAAGGGATTCGGGAATGACTTTAGTTATTAGATTCTAGGATGATTTGTGATTAGGACTATTAGGAATTTTATTTAACTACTACAATGTAATGTTTTAGGTGAAGAAGTCCGAAGAAAAGGAGCTCAAATTGCTAAGGAAACCAGGTAAATGAATGTGTAGGATTCCTGGCCATTAGGGCCCTACATCATAAGGATGCTAGGTAGAAACTGATACGATGATTAGAAGTTATTTAGCTATTGTCTGTTACTTATGTTGATGTTTGTTTTAAGTTAGTAAGATGGTTTGTACTTGGATGATTTACGGATGTTTGAGAACTATGTTATGTGATGTTCTGTTAGAGTCTATGAAGTCAACTGTCTAGTATGATGATTTCCATAGTCTGATGATTTAGGAACATTCATGTCATGCATCATGATTTACTCCTCAAGCATATGAAAATGATTTATGAGCATTTTTTTCCCATGAACAAAGTATGAAAATAAATATGAAAACGATCTCATACAACATGATTAAGTGAGGGTTGGGGACGGGTTGACGTATGCCACAGTCCAAAGAGGGACCTTGAAAACGACCCGAAAGGGAATATGATCAAAATCACTGTCAACCACAGCACAAATCCTCCCTTAATCCATATGATGAAAACGATGAACAGAAACAAGAATGATAAATGATCAAGAACATGTTTTTATCAACTGTACATTCATGAATACATGTTAGTTTGCATTCCTTACTAAGAATTAGACTTATAGTTTAAACCTCATGATGTAGGTGACGAGTTTTCAGGTGAGGATCTCAAAGTTAATGAGGATGTTTAAGCTCGGTTGCTAGAAGGTGCTCAGGGTGGAGATTTGTGGCTGGCAGACGATATTGACCTGCGGTTATGCTCACATTAAGTCAGTAAGGTTTATGATAGACTGAAGTCTGTGTAGGATGAGATTTCTTTTTGCAACATTGGGATGTTGGTGTTTTCTTTACCGGATGATATAAGTAATGTTTTGTCGTTTAGTGACCGGGCGATGTAGGTGTTTTCTTTACCGGATGATATAAGTAATGTTTTGTCGTTTAGTGACCGGGCGATGTAGGTGTTTTCTTTACCGGATGATATAAGTAATGTTTTGTCGTTTAGTGACCGGGCGATGTAGGTGTTTTCTTTACCGGATGATATAAGTAATGTTTTGTCGTTTAGTGACCGGGCGATGTAGGTGTTTTCTTTACCGGATGATATAAGTAATGTTTTGTCGTTTAGTGACCGGGCGATGTAGGTGTTTTCTTTACCGGATGATATAAGTAATGTTTTGTCGTTTAGTGACCGGGCGATGTAGGTGTTTTCTTTACCGGATGATATAAGTAATGTTTTGTCGTTTAGTGACCGGGCGATGTAGGTGTTTTCTTTACCGGATGATATAAGTAATGTTTTGTCGTTTAGTGACCGGGCGATGTAGGTGTTTTCTTTACCGGATGATATAAGTAATGTTTTGTCGTTTAGTGACCGGGCGATGTAGGTGTTTTCTTTACCGGATGATATAAGTAATGTTTTGTCGTTTAGTGACCGGGCGATGTAGGTGTTTTCTTTACCGGATGATATAAGTAATGTTTTGTCGTTTAGTGACCGGGCGATGTAGGTGTTTTCTTTACCGGATGATATAAGTAATGTTTTGTCGTTTAGTGACCGGGCGATGTAGGTGTTTTCTTTACCGGATGATATAAGTAATGTTTTGTCGTTTAGTGACCGGGCGATGTAGGTGTTTTCTTTACCGGATGATATAAGTAATGTTTTGTCGTTTAGTGACCGGGCGATGTAGGTGTTTTCTTTACCGGATGATATAAGTAATGTTTTGTCGTTTAGTGACCGGGCGATGTAGGTGTTTTCTTTACCGGATGATATAAGTAATGTTTTGTCGTTTAGTGACCGGGCGATGTAGGTGTTTTCTTTACCGGATGATATAAGTAATGTTTTGTCGTTTAGTGACCGGGCGATGTAGGTGTTTTCTTTACCGGATGATATAAGTAATGTTTTGTCGTTTAGTGACCGGGCGATGTAGGTGTTTTCTTTACCGGATGATATAAGTAATGTTTTGTCGTTTAGTGACCGGGCGATGTAGGTGTTTTCTTTACCGGATGATATAAGTAATGTTTTGTCGTTTAGTGACCGGGCGATGTAGGTGTTTTCTTTACCGGATGATATAAGTAATGTTTTGTCGTTTAGTGACCGGGCGATGTAGGTGTTTTCTTTACCGGATGATATAAGTAATGTTTTGTCGTTTAGTGACCGGGCGATGTAGGTGTTTTCTTTACCGGATGATATAAGTAATGTTTTGTCGTTTAGTGACCGGGCGATGTAGGTGTTTTCTTTACCGGATGATATAAGTAATGTTTTGTCGTTTAGTGACCGGGCGATGTAGGTGTTTTCTTTACCGGATGATATAAGTAATGTTTTGTCGTTTAGTGACCGGGCGATGTAGGTGTTTTCTTTACCGGATGATATAAGTAATGTTTTGTCGTTTAGTGACCGGGCGATGTAGGTGTTTTCTTTACCGGATGATATAAGTAATGTTTTGTCGTTTAGTGACCGGGCGATGTAGGTGTTTTCTTTACCGGATGATATAAGTAATGTTTTGTCGTTTAGTGACCGGGCGATGTAGGTGTTTTCTTTACCGGATGATATAAGTAATGTTTTGTCGTTTAGTGACCGGGCGATGTAGGTGTTTTCTTTACCGGATGATATAAGTAATGTTTTGTCGTTTAGTGACCGGGCGATGTAGGTGTTTTCTTTACCGGATGATATAAGTAATGTTTTGTCGTTTAGTGACCGGGCGATGTAGGTGTTTTCTTTACCGGATGATATAAGTAATGTTTTGTCGTTTAGTGACCGGGCGATGTAGGTGTTTTCTTTACCGGATGATATAAGTAATGTTTTGTCGTTTAGTGACCGGGCGATGTAGGTGTTTCTCTTTACCGGATGATATAAGTAATGTTTTGTCGTTTAGTGACCGGGCGATGTAGGTGTTTTCTTTACCGGATGATATAAGTAATGTTTTGTCGTTTAGTGACCGGGCGATGTAGGTGTTTTCTTTACCGGATGATATAAGTAATGTTTTGTCGTTTAGTGACCGGGCGATGTAGGTGTTTCTCTTTACCGGATGATATAAGTAATGTTTTGTCGTTTAGTGACCGGGCGATGTAGGTGTTTTCTTTACCGGATGATATAAGTAATGTTTTGTCGTTTAGTGACCGGGCGATGTAGGTGTTTTCTTTACCGGATGATATAAGTAATGTTTTGTCGTTTAGTGACCGGGCGATGTAGGTGTTTTCTTTACCGGATGATATAAGTAATGTTTTGTCGTTTAGTGACCGGGCGATGTAGGTGTTTTCTTTACCGGATGATATAAGTAATGTTTTGTCGTTTAGTGACCGGGCGATGTAGGTGTTTTCTTTACCGGATGATATAAGTAATGTTTTGTCGTTTAGTGACCGGGCGATGTAGGTGTTTTCTTTACCGGATGATATAAGTAATGTTTTGTCGTTTAGTGACCGGGCGATGTAGGTGTTTTCTTTACCGGATGATATAAGTAATGTTTTGTCGTTTAGTGACCGGGCGATGTAGGTGTTTTCTTTACCGGATGATATAAGTAATGTTTTGTCGTTTAGTGACCGGGCGATGTAGGTGTTTTCTTTACCGGATGATATAAGTAATGTTTTGTCGTTTAGTGACCGGGCGATGTAGGTGTTTTCTTTACCGGATGATATAAGTAATGTTTTGTCGTTTAGTGACCGGGCGATGTAGGTGTTTTCTTTACCGGATGATATAAGTAATGTTTTGTCGTTTAGTGACCGGGCGATGTAGGTGTTTTCTTTACCGGATGATATAAGTAATGTTTTGTCGTTTAGTGACCGGGCGATGTAGGTGTTTTCTTTACCGGATGATATAAGTAATGTTTTGTCGTTTAGTGACCGGGCGATGTAGGTGTTTTCTTTACCGGATGATATAAGTAATGTTTTGTCGTTTAGTGACCGGGCGATGTAGGTGTTTTCTTTACCGGATGATATAAGTAATGTTTTGTCGTTTAGTGACCGGGCGATGTAGGTGTTTTCTTTACCGGATGATATAAGTAATGTTTTGTCGTTTAGTGACCGGGCGATGTAGGTGTTTTCTTTACCGGATGATATAAGTAATGTTTTGTCGTTTAGTGACCGGGCGATGTAGGTGTTTTCTTTACCGGATGATATAAGTAATGTTTTGTCGTTTAGTGACCGGGCGATGTAGGTGTTTTCTTTACCGGATGATATAAGTAATGTTTTGTCGTTTAGTGACCGGGCGATGTAGGTGTTTTCTTTACCGGATGATATAAGTAATGTTTTGTCGTTTAGTGACCGGGCGATGTAGGTGTTTTCTTTACCGGATGATATAAGTAATGTTTTGTCGTTTAGTGACCGGGCGATGTAGGTGTTTTCTTTACCGGATGATATAAGTAATGTTTTGTCGTTTAGTGACCGGGCGATGTAGGTGTTTTCTTTACCGGATGATATAAGTAATGTTTTGTCGTTTAGTGACCGGGCGATGTAGGTGTTTTCTTTACCGGATGATATAAGTAATGTTTTGTCGTTTAGTGACCGGGCGATGTAGGTGTTTTCTTTACCGGATGATATAAGTAATGTTTTGTCGTTTAGTGACCGGGCGATGTAGGTGTTTTCTTTACCGGATGATATAAGTAATGTTTTGTCGTTTAGTGACCGGGCGATGTAGGTGTTTTCTTTACCGGATGATATAAGTAATGTTTTGTCGTTTAGTGACCGGGCGATGTAGGTGTTTTCTTTACCGGATGATATAAGTAATGTTTTGTCGTTTAGTGACCGAGCGATGTAGGTGTTTTCTTTACCGGATGATATAAGTAATGTTTTGTCGTTTAGTGACCGGGCGATGTAGGTGTTTTCTTTACCGGATGATATAAGTAATGTTTTGTCGTTTAGTGACCGGGCGATGTAGGTGTGTTCTCTTTAACCGGATGATATAAGTAATGCTTTGTCGTTTAGTGACCGAGCGATGTAGGTGTTTTCTTTACCGGATGATATAAGTAATGTTTTGTCGTTTAGTGACCGGGCGATGTAGGTGTTTTCTTTACCGGAGGATATAAGTAATGTTTTGTCGTTTAGTGTCCGAGCGATGTTTTAATTAGACATGTGAAACACCCGTGTCCGCCGGCAGATGTATAATGTATTTCGTTGCTGAGAGATGCCTAATGAATCACGTGTGATGTCTTGAACTAAGTTATGATTTAAAAGAAAAATATATAAAAAAAAAAGAGAACAAAGGAATGTAAGGATATATGGTCAATTCTAAAAGAGTCATGGTTTGGTTTCGGCCCTACTGGGGTCGTTACAAAAACCCATTAGATTCTTACCTTGAAACCCTTGCCAAAATGATGAAGAAAAGGTGGAGAGCCCTAACAATGGTGGCTGGTTCGTGGAGAGAAAGAAGGAGAAAGAAGATGAACGAAAATAAACCAAATTGCCTTTTAAGGAGAGAAAGAAGGAGAAAGAAGATGAACGAAAATAAACCAAATTGCCTTTTAACCAAACAATTTTTTTACCTTTTTGTTTTTACCACAAGACTTTCTTCTTTTATAAATTAACACTCCATTTCTTCATTCCTTAAAGCAACGTGGATGTCTCTTTTTTAACCTCAATTTCCATTTGTTTAATTAAATAAATTTTCCTTTGAATTTTCAACATAACACCTTTTTAACTTTTCAAAACCCTTTTTGAATTTTGATTCGTCAAACATATTTCTTCTCTTCCCTTTTACCCAACATAATTCTACCCTTAATTCACTGTTATTTCTCTTTCAACTTTAACATTATTTTACTTTTATATATACTCATCTTAACATAACTCATTCTAGGGTTTTTTTTTTTCTCACCAAATCCCCTTCCAATTTCACTTCTCTCTCACACACTTAGAAAATCATTAGGGAATGCTTAGTAAGTAGGGAATAATGCATACCAAAACATAATGCAACACAACCTCTAACACATGAAGTTTCTACTCACTCAGTTGCTCTTGTTTTATGTGCGTTTCATTGCTCATTCACAGAATGGAACCTCTCGCAAGTGCTAAACTGCAACTCTAGTAGTCCCTCGCAGGTACCACCTTAACGCGACTGGGAAACTCCACTAGAGTTCCTCGCAAGTGTTACCCTAATGCGACTGGGTGACTCAACTCTACTAGTCCCTCGCATGTACCACCTTAACGCAACTGAGAAACCCTACTAGAGTTCCTCGCAGGTGCTACCCTAACGCGGCTGGGTGACTCAACTTTGCTAGTCCCTCGCAGGTACCCCTTAACGCGACTGGGAAACTCTACTAGAGTTTCTCGCAGGTGTTACCCTACCGCGACTGGGTGACTCAACTCTACTAGTCCCTCGCAAGTACCACCTTAACGCGACTAGGAAACTCTACTAGAGTTCCTCGCAGGTACTACCCTAACGCGGCTGGGTGACTCCAATACAACCACATTACGTTTCAACGCACACCACCCCTTTACGTTTCAATCTCACCATTCAAAACCATGCTCAAAACTCGTTCGTTTCGTAGTTTGAAAACAATGATGCATGTCCAGGCAATACTCAAAACACCAACTGAAATAAACAACCAAACAACAACCAAACAAAGCAAAGAAACAATTTCCCTACCGTTCCATGGTGTAGGCCCAAAGGCAAAACACAAACATCATCTACTTACCTGGTTGCTCGGCACTCGATTGCTCCCTTCATCCAATCAATTTACTACAAATATGGAGAATTAACATAGCAAGCCACTAACAAAATTCTAAAGGATTTTTTATAACCAAAAATAACCAACAATTCAACCCAAAATCACAACTAATCACAAAACCCGATTTTCTCACTATTTTTAGCGTTCAACTTCAAACGGCCATAACTTACTCGTTTTTCAACGGATTTTGATGTGCCATCCCAATTCGTAAACGTCTACACGTCTACTATCCATTGAAACACTCAACTTAACCAACCAAACACAATGGACGATCGAATTAAGCAAAAACAGAACCGGTGACACATTGATTCAAAACCGGTTTTCCAACGAATTCAATCAAATCTCTCATCTACCTACCTAATTGACCTAAACCATCCTATCTAAAGTTTAAAGCACCAAAATGACAAGAAAATACTGCAAAGACATAGAAATTTCGGAGCTTCTCCATTAGGGTTTTCAAACCCTTCCAAAAACTCACCAAAATACCACAAAAACACCAAAAACCAACACCTAACTATATATTACCTAAAACCCATTAGATTCTTATCTTGAAACCCTTGCAAAATGATGAAGAAAAGGTGGAGAGCCCTAACAATGGTGGCTGGTTCGTGGAGAGAAAGAAGGAGAAAGAAGATGAACGAAAATAAACCAAATTGCCTTTTAACCAAACAATTTTTTTCCCTTTTTGTTTTTACAACAACACTTTCTTCTTTTATAAATTAACCACTCCATTTCTTCATTCCTTAAAGCAACGTGGATGTCTCTTTTTTAACCTCAATTTCCATTTGTTTAATTAAATAAATTTTCCTTTGAATTTTCAACATAACACCTTTTTGACTTTTCAAAACCCTTCTTGAATTTTGACTTGTCAAACATATTTCTTCTCTTCCCTTTTACCCAAAGTAATTCTACCCTTAATTCACTATTATTTCTCTTTCAACTTTAACATTATTTTACTTTTATATATACTCATCTTAACATAACTCATTCTAGGGTTTTTTTTTTCTCACCAAATCCCCTTCCAATTTAACTTCTCTCTCACACACTTAGAAAATCATTAGGGAATGCTTAGTAAGTAGGGAATAATGCATACCAAAACATAATGCAACACAACCCCTAACACATGAAGTTTCTACTCGCTCAGTTGCTCTTGTTTCATGTGCGTTTCGTTGCTCATTCACAGAACGGAACCCCTCACAAGTGCTAAACTGCAACTCTAGTAGTCCCTCGCAGGTACCACCTTAACGCGATTAGGAAACTCCAATAGAGTTCCTTGCAGGTGTTACCCTAACGCGACTGGGTGACTCAACTCTACTAGTCCCTCGCAGGTACCATCTTAACGCGACTGGGAAAGCCTACTAGAGTTCCTCGCAGGTGCTACCCTAACGCGGCTGGGTGACTCAACTCTGATAGTCCCTCGCAGGTACCCCTTAACGCGACTAGGAAACTCTACTAGAGTTTCTCGCAAGTGTTACCCTAACGCGACTGGGTGACTAAACTCTACTAGTCCCTCGCAAGTACCACCTTAACACGACTGTAAAACTCTACTAGAGTTCCTCGCAGGTGCTACCCTAACGCGCCTTGGTGACTCCAACACAACCACATTATGTTTCAACGCACACCACCCCTTTACGTTTCAATCTCACCATTCAAAACCATGCTCAAAACTTGTTCGTTTCGTAGTTTGAAAACAATGATGCATGTCCAGGCAATACTCAAAACACCAACTGAAATAAACAACCAAACAAAGCAAACAAACAATTTCCCTACCGTTCCATGGTGTAGGCCCGAAGGCAAAACACAAACATCCTCTACTTACCTGGTTGTCGGCACTCGATTGGTCACTTCGTCCAATCAATTCACTACAAATATGGAGAATTAACTTAGCAAGCCACTAACAAAATTCTAAAGGATTTTTTATAACCAAAACTAACCAACAATTCAACCCAAAATCATAACTAATCACAAAACCCGATTTTCTAACTATTTTTAGCGTCCAATTTCAAATGGCCATAACTTACTCGTTTTTCAACAGATTTTGAATGATCAGAGAAAAGGAAAGAAACCGAAACAATTGAAGAAGAGAGAATATCCGCAATGTCCTAAATGCTTGAAAGTCCATTCGGGGGAGTGTGGACAGTATGCAGGGAAGTGTTATAACTGTTTCGAAGCTGGCCATATTTCTTGAGATTGTCCGAAGCCAAAAGTTGCTAAATGTTTTAAGTACAACTAACCTGGTCATATATCCACAGATTGCCTCGTAGCAAAGAAAGAACCAGCTACATGACCAATCCAAAAGGTAAAAATAAGTTGAGTTAAATTGATTGATCCTTAGAGTGTTGGATACCGTCTTAGGAAAAGGTAGTGAAACCGGCTAGAGTGACACACAGGATCCAATCGTGACCTTAGGTATGGTACTTGTAGTTCAATGGCTGTTTTTTTATTTGATAGACTGGAGTATGCTGTATATTTTTGTGGTATCGGTTTTCATAGTAAAGTTAACTTAGTAATTAAGGTTAAGACTCTAATAAGGGAAATTTAGGGCTGTTGATTTCAATAAGTACTTCATCCGAACGGTTTGAACTAATAAGATGAATAAGGTTGCTTTACTGTGACAAACTAGACCGATGCCCAAGAATTGAAATTGGAAGTATTCCAAGGAGTTTCGTGGTGGTGTGTGCGTGATATGATCGGACCGATATTTTATTTTGACGTGCCACCCCAATCCGTAAACCTATACACGTCTACTATCAATTGAAACACTCAACTTAACCAACTAAACACAATGGCCGATCGAATTAAGCAAAAATAGAACCGGCAACACATTGATTCAAAACTGGTTTTCCAACGAATTCAATCAAATCTCTCATCTACCTACCTAATTGACCTAAACCATCCTATCTAAAGGTTAAAGCACCAAAATGACAAGAAAATACAGCAAAGACATAGAAATTTCGGAGCTTCTCCATTACGGTTTTCAAACCCTTCCAAAAACTCACCAAAATACCACAAAAACACCAAAAACCAGCACCTAACTATATATAACCTAAAACTCATTAGATTCTTACATTGAAACCCTTGAAACCCATTAGATTCTTACTTAAATCCTCCCACATACCCTAACTAGGGCTCTACACATAATAGGGAAAATTTTGGGTGTTACATCCAAGTATATAGACCTTTTTCGTATTGTTGACCGAGTTGGTTCAGTGACATATCGATTAAACTTACTGCAACAATTGAGTTATGTTCACAACATATTTCATGTTTCTATGCTAAGGAAAATGTCTAAGACCCATCACATGTCATTTGTATCATAAGAAGAAAAACCTGAGAGAATTTTGGAACGTGAAATCAAAATTATGCATCATTGTAGCATAACTTTGGTACGGGGTCAATGGAAAATTCACAGTGAAGGAGAAGTCGCTTAGAAACTGCCTGACAGATATGGCAGCAAAATACCGTCACTTGCTCGGTGGTACTTAAGAAGTCTGTTCTAAATTTGTTAAGTGAGGGAGAATGTGGTAACCATGGTAAATTAAAGCATAAGGGAAGAAGTTTTGACATTTATTTCTTCCCTGTTTGTGGGAACGTTTCTGTTCAAGAAGGAAATTTTATTTCCTTTTAAGGAAGAGGATCCTTACTTCACACCTCTTCATCTCTCTTCTAATTTTCCCTCTGCTAGCAAATTCTTCTCTCCAATTCGGGGCAGATTGGTTACTGTCACAAACCACTTTCCATGGTCCATGATAGTGCGGCAACCGTGGGCGTTGGCGAGCACAAGCATGGACAAGAGTGCAACCATGATGGTTGATGTGCATAAAGGTTGAGTACGGGGCCAAGTGGGTAGGTGTGCTCAAGAAGGCAAGAGCTGTGCTCTTGAAACATGATGGTTGGCGAGACAAAGGACACAGAGCGATATGGGGTGCTCAAGGCAAGTCGGTCACATCACGAGTTCTAGACGTGGGGCAAAGTGGTGCGACAAGATCAACAAGCCGTGTGTGGCGATGTCAAGACAATCATGGTGCATGGGCCGAGGGCCTAGGCATGATAGGAGGCGCGGGGCATCCTCCTATGGCATGGAAAAATATGACTAAGTGTTGGTGGGCACTTGAGGCACGCAGGCTGGATCACTTGGAGTGGTGCAGTCCACATATGGCACTGGGCGCTGGGCCAATAGGGCAGACCCACGCGGGAAGGCAGAAGGTCATTTATGGTAGTACTCTCATTTATGTTAGTGCTCTCATTCATGTTAGTGCTCTATTTATGTTAGTGCTCTATTTATGTTAGTGCTTATTTATGTTAGTGCTTGCACTTATGAGGATTCATGTACATGGCCTTGGCCATTTGTGTATAAATAGGCCATGAGCAACCAAGCCAAAGACATCAACTTCGAGTGGAAGAGTGTCTTGAGCATTGTGGTTTGCCTTGGAGAGAAATTGTTCCTAGTTCTTATTTTCAGGAAATCAAGGAAGGTTGGGAGGGGTCCTCCCATAAACACTTGTGTCTCTTCTATTATCCGCATTATTGGTGAGGGGCTGGCCATAGTCGTGGACTTGGCGCCATCATACTTGGTGAAAATTCGGGCAAGAATTTAACCGTGTGACAACTTGGTATCAGAGCCAGGTTTCGTTGGGAACAAACCGACCACAAATAGATGGATTCTCTTCCGCAAGGATTATTCTTGCGAGGCTCGAAGTGTTGGAGAGCCTAATGGACGTTTCAATGGTGACATCGGAGGACAAGCCATTGATCGTGGGTCACCGAACGATGAGATTGGAGTTGGATGAATTCCAAGCATCGGTGGGGGCCGATATTCTTGCTATCGAGCAACGCATGGAGGGCTCTATCGAGAAGATAGACAAAGGGTTGGCTCCGATAGGCAAGGAGGCGATTGGTGGTTCAAGTCGGAGGTTGGGAACCTCGGCCACACAATATAAGGTTCCGGAGCCAAAACCTTATAATGGAGACCGCAATGCAAAGGAGGTTAAGAACTTTCTTTGGGACATGGAGCAATACTTCATGGTGGCCGGAATTGAGGAGGAGAATCAAGTCACGATCACAAGCATGTACTTGGTGGGGGATGCCAAGTTATGGTGGTGGCAAATCCAACACATGGAGCCACGGATTGACACTTTCGACCATTTCAAAAATGAGTTGAAGGATCGTTTCTTGCCTCTTAATTCAGAGTGGACGGCTAAGGAAGCTTTGAGGGGGCTTAAACAAATGGGTTCAGTGTGCGAATATGTAAGGGAGTTTAGCTCTATTCTACTTGATATTCAAGAGATGCACGAGAGTGACAAGTTATTTAACTTTGTGGCGGGTCTTCAACCATGGGCTCAAGTGGAGTTGAGGCGGCATGGGGTGAAGGACGTTCAATCGGCCATTTCTATAGCCGAGAGTTTGGTGGACTACAAAGCCATGTCCTCATCCGAGAAGAAAGGGAAGGAGGACAAACATTTGGGTAAGGCACATGGTGAGAGCAAAGAGAAGGGGAAAACATCTCAAGGTGCTTTCAAGTCGGTGGGAGGTGATCAATCACAACTGAGGAAGACTTCGGGGTGCTTCATTTGTGGAGGATCTCACTTGGCAAGAGAGTGCCCAAGCAAAGGCAAGGTGTCCACATTGCGGGCTAGAGGAGAGGACTCCGACGGGGAGGAGGTGCCTCGAGCTAACTCCATGTAACTTGTTAAGACCATTTCTAGTGGTGATGAGGAGGTGTATCGGGTGAATTCACTTCAACTACTAGACACCGTTGTGGAGCAACAAAAGGGGGCGGGTGGTCCCCTTGCAAGGAAGTGATGAGGAGACTTTCGGGTTCCGTAAAGGCCTTCGGAATCCATGGTGCATTTGACCGAGCCAAGGTGGGCGAAGTGGATGCAAAGGGGAGGCAAAGGTGGTCGCTAAGCAACTCAAACGGACATGAGGAAGGCAAGGACTACGACATTTGACGAGTTTTGTCAAAGGTACCATCATCAACAAAAGCTAGCCGAGGAGGGTTTGTTGAAGCTTTTGGGCGTGGGAGCCTAGTGATGGGAGGGCGCGGGTCTTTGGAGGAAAGCCAATTACCGTGCATAGATGTGGGACATCCAAAATCAAGTGGGTGCTACAATTGTTTGGAGACAACTTGAAGTGGGCTTATGGAAGCTACGTGGGAGGACGTGGGTCTATGGCATTTCAAGAGGTGGACCTAGTTGGGGGTTGACGAGGACGTCAACCATGGTAAGTGGGGGATATTGTCACGGACCACTTTCCATGGTCCATGATAGTGCGGCAACCGTGGGCGTTGGCAGGTACAAACATGGACAAGAGTGCAACCATGATGGTTGATGTGCATAAAGGTTGAGTACGGGGCCAAGTGGGTAGGTGTGCTCAAGAAGGCAAGAGCTGGGCTCTTGAAACATGATGGTTGGCGAGACAAAGGACACGAAGCGATATGGGGCGCTCAAGGCAAGTCGGTCACACCACGAGTTCTAGACGTGGGGCAAAGTGGTGCGACAAGATTAACAAGTCGTGTGTGGCGATGTCAAGACAATCATGGTGCATGGGCCGAGGGCCTAGGCATGATAGGAGGTGCGGGGCATCCTCCTATGGCATGGAAAAATATGACTAAGTGTTTGTGGGCACTTGAGGCACGCGGGCTGGATCACTTGGAGTGGTGCAGTCCACATATGGCACTGGGCGCTTGGCCAATGGGGCAGGCCCACGCGGGAAGGCAGAAGGTCATTTATGGTAGTGCTCTCATTTATGTTAGTGCTCTCATTCATGTTAGTGCTCTCATTTATGTTAGTGCTTATTTATGTTAGTGCTTGCACTTATGAGGATTCATGTACATGACCTTGGCCATTTGTGTATAAATAGGCCATGAGCAACCAAGCCAAAGACATCAACTTCGAGTGGAAGAGTGTCTTGAGCATTGTGGTTTGCCTTGGAGAGAAATTCTTCCTAGTTCTTGTTTTCGGAAATCAAGGAAGGTTGGGAGGGGTCCTCCCATAAACACTTGTGTCTCTTCTATTATCCGCATTATTGGTGAGGGGCTGGCCATAGTCGTGGACTTGGCGCCATCATACTTGGTGAAAATTCGGGCAAGAATTTAACCGTGTGACAGTTACCCTCGGTAAGCTGAAACTTCCTTCTTCGTTGGTTTTAATTATGGATGAGAGATTCTTTGAAATTTTGCAAAATTTTACTCTGCTGATGAAGGATTTTTCTTGGAAGACCAGTATTGCGATTTTGAAAGAGAAAGTGTCGAAGTTTCTGTGCTAGCCGGAGGTCTCAGAGGGCATAAATCAGGTTTCAAGTATATGAAATCGATTCCCCATTTCTTCAAAAACCTCTGTTAAAAGTCATTCTGACTATATGTGTTGATGGTCTGTTTTCGGTGTAGGTTCGAGAAGGGAGAAACGACGATTCTTGTAGCGTCGAAAGAAAATATCAATCCGCCGAAGTTAAAAATCTGACATTTGATACTCTCTTGTGGTGATAGATTTTCTGATTTGGAAGTTGAATTTTGGGCATTGATTCAATGCTTGATTTCAGACCTCGGTTTTGATTCTGTTTGGAATTTGAAATCGCCGAACTCGTCGACAATGTTCAACGAGTCTGCACGAAATCACAATTACGTGTCGGGCGACACTGCGACTGTTTGAGTCGAGGCCCATATCTTATTTTGAACCATGGTTCAATTTTAAATGGGTTGCGGTTCACTTTTTATTGGACTTTGTGTTGGGTTCGCGTTACAACACCTTTTGGGCCAAATGTTTAGGTATATTTTGGCTCAAATTTGTGGGCTAATTACCCAATTAAAATGTGCTATTTTAAAAAAATAAAAATCTAAAATTTAGTGGATAAAATTTTGGCCAAAAAGTTTACAATTTTATTTTAATTAGGTACCATAGAGTTAAATTAAATTGTGAACTCTTGGACTTTGACTTCGTACTTATTAGGCTTGGACAGTGGAGACTCACATTGAGATTGAGATTTATCTTAGGTTCAATTTTTGCAAATTTTATTTTAATTAATAATTTAATTCGTTTATTTTATAAAATAACTATTAAATTTTCTTACTTTTGTTTTATTTTAACACATTATTTTATGAATATTTTTATTTTTCAACATGAAAAAGCTTTTTTTTTAGCTAAAGTAATGGACGCAAAATTCTAAAACTAATTTAGGTATATTTCATGGCTTTTATGATCGCGTGAATATCGTCATTTTTATTGTAAATGCAGAAGACATAATTTACTTGGAGACCATGAGTAACTCCACTGTTACTTGATTTTTAATTGTTGTTAATTTGTCAAATTTGAACATAAATATTAGAAATAAAATTTGTCTCTATTGAGTTTAGTCAACTCGCTCGAAACGACTCCTCACTTTCAGCATTTACTCAAGAATAGTTTCTAACTCAAGAGTAGACTTGGCGTGTAAATTTTCCTATTAGATTAATTTCCTAAAAAAATTATTTTTTTGAAATGTTAGATTTTAATTGAATTTGTAAACTTTTTATTTATTTTAATTTTATCTGTCACATTTTATTTGTATTTATATTAACACTTTATCTAAATGTCATTGGTTGGACATGTTAGGCCATTATTTTGGGCCATGGCTTCATTAAATTTTAAACTTTTTGCTGCCTTAATTAATATTTAAAATTAAGAGTTGGACAACTCGATCCAGTTTTCGGATCGGTTCGTTTCCTTTTTTATCTCGGGCCTCCTTTAGAGCGTGATAATTTGCAAAACTTATTGTCCTAAATCCCTACTCGTAGTTTTTTTTTATGTATCTCGTTTTTTACTTAAATCACAATGTCACGTTTTTTGCATTGTTCTTTTTCTATATTGTGTTTGATATTCAACAATTGGTATTAGTGTTGAAAAATCGAACTCGAAACCAAAAAAGAAAACGAGAAAATAATGGATACCAAAATTTACGTGGGAACCCTAGAAGGGAAAAAACTAAAGGGCGGAGGAGAGAAATCACTAATCAAAATCGGTACAATGAATTTTGCGACTCAAACATCAATATATATTGAAAACATAAAACCCTAATATTGATATACGGGTCCGACTCGACCCAACTAGAATTCGGGTCATACTAAATTCTAACAATCTTCAGTTTGACACGAATTTTACATAAGAGATCTAACGGGCTACTCGACCCAACCCAAAGCGAATTCAGAACACTTAACTATTACAATCTCCACCTTTAAAAAAATTCCGGTCCAAGGAAACAAATTTGTAAAACTTCATTAAAAATAATATCATCTACTACAAAGACCCCAAATGGACCAACTCAGTAACTGATACCGATCAAGTTCAAGTCCTGCTTAAACTTGAGAGACATATTTGAGAAGAAATCACATTTTCTTTTCCATGGTATCACTGAACTATCAAAGTTGTTGCAATGAACTGCATCTGAACATATTGAAGAATCCATACAGGAATCGTTACTCTCGAACACATTCAACGCATAATCTACAGTTTCATCATATCGCCCCAGAGTTTTAACCTTCCACATGATTCTGCCTTTGACGATACAATTCTGACGTTAAACTGAAACTGGTGACTGAACATTTGTAATAGACTGACTCAGTATCTCTGATGTACCCTCAGATCTTTACCTGAACTTCACCTGAGAACCTAACTTCTTTCAAGTCTTCTCAACATTTCTCTTAGGAGGTGAATTCACAAATTTCATAGTCTTATTATCTTTCACTGTAGAATCTTGTAACACATACAACGAGGAACATTTTTCCCCTCTCACAACAATCAAAGAGCATTGGTCGAGTTTCCATTTTCCATCATGAAATGTGTTGCAAAACCCTTCATCGCCGAGCTTGCTAGTTGAGATCAAGTTCTTGCAGATGTCGGGGATGTGCTTCACACCTCTCAAAACCAGGGTGTTGCTAGTGTCAGCCTTCAAATACACATCTCTCTTACAAATGGCTTTTGCAACGCCATCATTTCTCATCCTTACACTTCCAAAATCATCGAAAGTATAGGATGTGAAGAAATCCCTTCGCGAAGTAGCATGTATCAAAACGCCACTATCAATCACCCAACTCGTATCTTGGCAAATGAGATTAACGACGTTTCCGTCATACACAATAAAGAAATCCTTAGTAGATCATTTCAACGTAACCATCCGACTTGGGTTACTTTCCATGATTCAAAAATAGCTCCCATAAACTATCAGAATAAATCTCCCTATTCGCAATTTGTTGAGAATCAAAAAACGATAACCAAACACAGATCCCAAAAATCAGAATAAATCCCCAAATCGCCTCACAATTAAGATATTTCCAGCAAAGAATTTGTTTACTATAGCAAGAGAAAAATCATCAGAGAAAATAATATCAACATCCATTGAGAATACAGTGAAATCAAAGATTTTATGCCGAGAACGATTCAATGTGGTCACATTGTTCTTCATAGGATGCTTGATATTTCAACTGACTTTGCCAAGTCACTTCCGTTCAACCCTCTTTTGATGGAGTTTTCCGAGCAAATGCAGTGGTGATTCCCCCAAATGAGATCCCAAAATAATTAAAAACTGTAGATACCTACACCCCCTCTACACTAACTAGTATGGGCATGGTGTTTAGTGATAATGGAGTTTGGTCGTCCAAATCTACTCCTCGAGGTTTGTCATATGCACGACCCTCTGAACCTATCATTGAGTCAATCGATTTTTAGATGACTGATGCTCCACCTCCTCACCTCCTTGGTCAGACTATTCACGAGGTGGTCTTTTTAGAGGAGAAGATTGATCATATGATTGCCTATCTCCCAATTTATCTATTTCATTCATTGACTTCCAGAACCAGTTGTCATCACTCCTTGATTTGATTGATCATCGATTTGAGGATTTCACAACTGCCTGCTGGCCTACTTTTTTTAACAATGATCCTCCCTCTTCTTATTCCTTACCTTCCTCCTTCAATGCTTAGTTTTGGCCATTGTTTTGGGGGTGATAAATTATGCTAAATCAATTTCATGTAAGCTATAAAATGTGTCATCTTGAAAAATCTAACCACCGTCATCATGATAGCTTCTTTTCTTCTTAAGGTATGGGTCAACCTCAAAATGAAATCCATGTTCAACTCCATCCATGGATTGCTTGGAATCAGTAAGGCCTTGCACAATTCATGAGGTTGTAATCGACTCTTAGCTTTCTTTCTTATAATGCATTTGTTGACAATCTTATGGACGTCTTTCATCATGTGTTGCCAAAAGAATTGCTCATTCAAAGGTTCACAAGTTTTCTTTTCTCCAAAATGGCTCTCTCCTCTATGTGCTTTTCTAATAATTGATTCTCGAATACTACAATTTGGTATGTATAAATTTTCTCCCTTGAATAAATATCCATCAACAATTTGATAACCACTTTCAAACTTGGAAACACAATTCCCACATCAATAAGCAAAATCCTTATCATCAACATATGCATTTTTTATCTAATCAAAGCCAAGCATGCTAGTGTTCAACTTGGTTAAGAGCACATGCCTTCTTGAAAGTGCTTTGGCCATTACATTAGATTCACCCTTTTTGTACTTGACCAAATAATGGTATCTTTCAAGAAACTCCACACCTATTTTGCATGCCTCATATTGATTTTTTCTTGACATTATGACATGCTTGAGAGCTTAATGTTCAGTGTAGATGATGAACTCCCATGAAAGCAAGTAATGTTGTCACACTCCAAGTGCTCTTACCACGACAAAGAACTTTTTTTCATATGTTGAATCATTCAAAGAGGTTTCCTTCAATTCTCACAAAAATATGCAATTGGTCTTCCTTCTTGCATAACCACAACACTTATTCCCAATCCCAAAGTATCACGTTCAACTCAAACATCTTGTTTAAATCGAGTAGAGCCAAGATGGGTGCATTACACAATTTCTCCTTGATATTCTCAAAGCTTGCTTGACAATCCTAGGTATATTGAAACTCCTTCCTTTTCTTGGTGTAATCTGTAATTGGAGACGTAATTGTGCTCAAATTGCTAAAAGACCTTCAATAAAATGATGCTAGCCCATGGAAATTTCTCATTTTTTAAATGCTAGCTGGAATCGACTACACCTTGATGGCCACTAATTTCGCTTCATCCACCTCCATGCCTCGATGTGATAGTACAAAACCAATGAAATGAACTTTATCTTGTACAAAAGAACACTTTTTGATATTACAATAGAGTTTGGCTCATTTTAATGGCTCAAAAAAGTTTTTGAAGATGCTCCATATGTGGACTTAAATCGGCACTATATACCAAAATGTCATCAAAGTACACAATTGTAAACTTTCCCAAATAATCTTTCAAGAAAAGGTACATGAGTCTCCTAAAGGTACTTGGAGTATTAAACAGAACGAAAGACATTATTAACCACTCATAGTGCCCATAATTGGTTATGAATGCCGTCATCCCCTCATCACCTTATTTTATCCAAAATTGATGGTAGTCACTTGTGAGATCTACTTTAGAGGAGATAGTTTCACAATTCAATTCATCTATCATGTCTACAAGTCTTGTTATGAGAAGCCTATACTTAATGGTTATTTGTTTGATAGCTCGAGTATCCATAAACATTCTCCTATAACCGTCTTTCTTGGGCACCAACAACGAAAGAATTGCACGATGCCTAAGTGATTCTTTGATATACACTTTTTCAAGTACTTCAAGGGACTTGCTTGTTCAAATATGTGGCTTCCTCTGGATTAAAATTGACATTTAACATTCATTTTATTTATCATATGTGTCTTCTAGATATATTGGACTTGTGATTAAGATAACTTGTTTGTTGTGCACATTTTATTGAGTGAGAAAATGTTTTCACATTATGCACTTGGTTATTGGGGCAACTCACGATGTCATGTACATATATGAAAATTCATAAATCCACCAAAGTGTTTATTATGTCACGGGCTAGTCTTCGAACAATCACTTTTCTCTCTTATATGCTTTCAAGTATCAATGTGCAAAGGTTCATGATTAACCTTATTGTCAATGTGAATGTTTTCTACTGAGAAACGGTGGTTGCTCTATTTTTTGTATATGCTACAGATAGTATGTAGCATTAATTTCTGATACTTGTCCCACCAATGCTTAATGAACTAGTTTTTTTGAAATGGATAAGGTTTTGAATAATAAAATTCATGGATGCTCACATTTTCTAACTCATGTTTTAACTTGATAAATAAAACTATCTTTTCATGTATTGATATGGTTTTATGATCCTTATTGAGTTTATTTAGCCAATAAACTATATATGTAAAACTTAATAAACTTAATAAACTTACGTTAGGCACAGTGGAGGAGAAGAGTATGTCTCTAGCTATGCAAGTACTATATATGTAAAAACCAGTATTTTTTTAAGTAATTAAATTTCAAGTATTAAATTTTTGCGTTAAAGATAGTCAACGGGTCATGCATTGAATCATTTTGTCATTTAGCGACCACGTCTGATTTTTTGATCACTTTGTGAAAATCGATAATTTGAGAAATTACCGTGTGTTATTTTGAGGAGCTTAAAGTTGAGTAATTTGGGTTTACCTCAAGTTAGAATTTTGGATTATGTTCCAGGTTGTGAATGATGGAATTAGGAGCGTTTTTATATTAAACGAATATTTGGGGTAAGAGTGCAAACAGTAGAAGTTTGAATTAAAAAAATAAATTTTTTAATGAAAGGGGTAGGAAACCTTACCCCCTCATTTCTCCTTGTGCGCTACAAGAGAGATGAAGGAGAGGGAGAGGGGTGATTCCCTCTTTGTGTAAATCGATGCGTTCTGAGACTTGTGTTGTGATATCTGAACTTTGCGCAACATTATTTGTGAAGGAACTTTAAAGATTAGTGAGTTTCTCTTCCCCATTTTCGAGTTCAAAGTTAGGTTTTTAGGAGAATCGGATTCGAGCTTGGAAACTTGAATCCGGGGTTTGTTTCTAGTTTTATTTATGTGTAGATGAAATTTATTTAAGTTTATTAGTCGTTTGAAAGTGAGAAATGGCGAAGGAGGGCGATTTTTGCGACTTTTGTCAATGAAAATCCCCAAGTGTTGACCTTTGTAGCTGGTCGGTCGACACTTCAAACCCTTGCTAAAAACAGAGAATTAAAGGTGTCGATCTCTCAAGGGAAGTGTCGACTATGAGGCCTGACTGAGAGTCCCAAGTGTTGACATATGGCTTAAAGTGTCAACAATACGACTTTATTTTTTAGAAATAAAAGTCTAAGGAAGTTTGTGGTCATCTAAATTGTTATGGATTGAGTTTCTAGTCCTTGTTTAGAACCCATCCTAGTGTCTTCCCTTAGTGATTAGTGAGATAATCATGATCTTTGCTTTTGTTTCTGGCTCATACGAATTTTGAGGATATCGAGTCGATTGCTGAAAGAACTTCGAAAGTTAGTGGGTTCCTCTTCCCTATTTTCGAGTTCGAAGTTAGGATTTTTAGGAGAATCAAATTTGAGCTTGGAAACTCAAATCTGAGTCGCGAATTCCCATCCCTGAAAATACCCGAATGTCGACCTCTGTTGGTGGTCAGTCGACACTTCAAACCCTTCCTAGAAATAGAGAGTTGAAAGTGTCGACCGCTCAATGGAAGGGTTGACACTTCAACTTTTATTTTGTGAAAGGTGTGACACTTTAAAAGGAAGTGTTGACAATTTAGTTTTATTTTGTGAAAGGTGTCGACGCCTCAGAGGGAAGTGTCGACCTTTAGTGCCTTTTTATTGAAACTCGAGAGGTAAAAGTGTCGACCATTAGAAGGAAGATTCGACTGCCACGCCTGACCGAGTGTCCTAAGTGTTGACCTATGGCTTAAAGTGTCGAGCGCACAACTTTATTTTTAGGAAAATAAAGTCTAAGGAAGTTTGTGGTCGTCTATAGTGTTATAGATTGAGTTCTTAGTCCTGATTTATGACTCATCTAAGTGTCTTCCCTTGGTGATTAGTGAGACAATCATGACCTTTGTTTTTGTTTTAGGCTCATGCGACTTTAAGGATTTCGAGCCAGTTGCTGAAGAAACTTCGAAGGTTAGTGAGTTCCTCTTCCAGATTTTTGAGTTCGAAGTTAAGGTTTTTAGGCGAATTGGATTTGAGCTTGGAAACTCAAATCTGTGTTGCGACTTCCCGTCGCTGAAAATCCCCAAGTGTCGACCTCTGTTGGTGGTCGGTCGATAGTTCAAACCCTTCCTGGAAATAGAGAGTTGAAAGTGTCGACCGCTTAAGGAAAGGATTGACACTTCAGTTTTTATTTTTGTGAAAGATGTGACACTTTAGAAGGAAGTGTTGACACTTCAGTTTTATTTTGTGAAAGGTGTCGACACCTCGGAAGGAGGTGTCGACCGCTAATGCCTTTTTATTGAAATCTGAGAGGTATAAAGTGTCGACCGTTGGAAGGAAGTGTCGACCGCTAGGCGTGACCGATAGTCCCAAGTGTTGACCTATGGCTTAGCCACTCACCCCAACTATCCTATCTCTTTCTAAAAAAGAACAAAAACAGTGAGTAGGTAGAGTTCATATGTAATATCCGGCTGGTACGGAATTTTAGATTATAATATATATCGGCATTTTCTATAAATATGTCAAATCAAACTCGTTTTACAAAAAGAAAGCACATTATGATCCTAATTATTAATTGGAATTTTAAGGAATTTATGGGAATTTTCGGAGTAATAACGCTATATTCCGAGTAATTAAGTTTCTCGTAATGCAAAGGACGTTTCAGTAAAAATAGTAAACGTGGTCCGATTTGCGAACGGACAGTTTTAATAAATCTCAAATAATGAGTTGGACTTATTGGTGAAATAAGAAGATTTGGTGGAACCGAATAGCTAGTTAATTAACGAAACGAAGGACGAAATAAATAGAAAATCAAAGAAGGGCAAAATAGTAAAATGCAAAGTCAATATTAAATTTAAAAACAAAACTCTTCTTCTTCTCCACGCCATTTCTCCTCTTTTGCGACTTCTCCTTTCCCTCCGGCGATCAACGACGATTCTCTTCCTCCGGCGCTCGTTCTTCCTCCGACGACCTCCAATCCTTCACATTTTCTTCTCCTCTCGCAACCCTAGGTAAGATTCTATGCTTTTGGAGCGTTATAGTTCAGTTTTCACAAAGTTCAACGTTTAGGGTTTCGTATAGATTTTTGTTAAAACGTGATTTAGGGTTCGTAATCGATAGGTTAGCCGTAGTTTTGAATTTAATGAGCGTATTGAACGTTATTGGATAAAGTTAATTGATTTTGGACGAATGTTAGAATTTGAGAATTTTCGGGTTTTAGGAAAAAACTCGTAAATTGTAGTTTCGAAGTATCGATCGTAAATTGTTCATCGATATGCTTCGAATAATTAAGTTAGAAGTTTTAAGAAAATTCTTTAGTTAAGGTTTTGTCAATTTGGACGTTTAGAAGCTTAAATTAGTTTTAACGTCGATATTGTGTTTTGCCTCAGACAAACAACGCTTGTGGAAGGAGCTTAAGTTGCAGCGGACACGAGGTAAGTTCTCGTGACTTACTCTGGCCGATTGGCCTACACCGTACTTCAATGTCGCGTCGAGGATCTTAAAGTATTGTGTGTTTAACTGCTTTGGTTGGGTAGTTAGGTTTAAGCGTTTGTAGGTTATTTCTTTTATAGTCTTGATGGTACACATGTTTGTTTGTTTACATTTATCTTGAACTGTTCATGCATCACATATTTTAACTTGTCATGAAAAAACGAATTTCTGCACGATGTTTTCATAAAACCATGTGGCCCAGAAATTGGGGGCTCTTGATCTATCGTGCGGGCCAATTAAGGGTCTGGCCGATACCACATCTCATGTAACGTAATTAATGAACGTAATCTGTTATCTGGTCACGCGAGGTGGGGCTCAGGCACGGCTGTACGTGTTGTAAGCGTGTACCCCCCTCCTCTAACCGCACGGGGTAGTCCGACCGCTGGATGGGCCCCCTTCGGTTAGGGGGATGAGATCTCGGTGATATACTGTATGCGACGCTCTGTATGTATGCATGATTTCTGAACTCCATATGCACTGCACGCATCTGCATTTACGTAGGATTTACTGAGATTTTTATCTCATAGTGTGTCTGTATGGTGTAGGTGATATCGAAGTAGGTGAGGACGATGTTCCTCATCCCGATGTACAGGATGGTTGAAGAAGCACGGTTGCGGTGGTGTGCATGAGCAGTCGTCGCGTATGTTGACCCGTGGGGATAACGGTTAGGTATTTTGAGGGTTTTTGGGTGAACTGGGCTTATTATGAATTATTGTATAGTTGGAAATATTTTAGGTTGTCTGGCTTGGATAGTGGATAGGTTTATGTTTTGGATTTTTAAATGTTTAAAAATATATTATGTAAATGTTTGGTATTAGGGAAAAGTTCAGTTTTTAAACCGAACCACGTAGTTTATTTTTATGAAAATAGGCTATGCTTTGAATGTGTTTTGAGTCATGGTTTTGAAATGTGTTTTGAGTCGTTAAATGAGGGATTGGTGAAGTGTTAATTGTATGCAGGGAGAAAGGGTTTATTATGTTGAATTTGGTTTGCAGAGGAAGGATCGAATAGAGAAAAGAAGGGAAGGAAGAAAGAGGGGGGGGGGGGGGGGGGGGGGGCGAGCTCTCTGGGAAGTGATTCCAGAGGGGTTGCCGAACGATCGCCAGGGAGGGCGATTGTTCGCCCCCCTGTTTGTCAACTTCTCTGGATTTTCCAGAGAAGTTGCCGAGCGATCGCCATAGGGGCGATCGCTTGGCAAAAATGATCGCCCATGGGGCGAACGTTCGCCCTTGGTGAGGGGCGAACATTCGCCCCTCTTGTTTTTAAGTCAGGCGATCGATCGCCTGTTTTAGGGCGATCGATCGCCCCTTCCTTTTTGGGCTACTTTTCCGTTTCTGCCCCTGTTTTCGTCTGTTTTTGTTGGCCGATAGTTTTAATTAGTTTTTAATGGTTTTAAATAAATGTTTTAAGTTTAAATTAAATTGGTTTAGTTTCCGTTTAAAGTCCGCCTAGAGTTTATTTAAAGTATAGGAATAAAAAAAATAGTACGGAAAATTGAGTACAGTGTCGGGGTTGTGACATCATAAGCTCGTTTCCTTCATTTATTCTTCTTGTTAAGTGTTTAGTTGAATTCCTGATGAGGACTTAACTTATATTTGGACTTGTATTACTTTATGGATTTGAACATGAACTTGTAAACCTTATTAAACTGTTATTTCTTTTATCGCACTATTATATTTTTAGTCACTGTGCGAATTTTGGCTTTTAATTTAATGTTTAACTCTTCCACTGCGAACAAAGCCTTGGTTGGGTGATCGGGTCTTGTCCGAAAATCGGATCGCCCGACCCAACATTTTGTTAGAGCCGCCTCTTATAACAAATAAAATCGATAGAGAAAATGAGAAGAATTAATAGAAAGAGAAAAGGAGAAGAATTCATCTAAGTTGGAGGTGCAACTAGAGTTGATTACTCTCGGAAAAATCAAACTAAAGTCCTTTATTTACACCCAAAATTTCAACTACTTGCCAAAGCTGCATACGAGTTCCAATCTCTGTGTTACACTTACCATCGCAAAGTTTTTCTCGTAAAGATCCATTTAGAACCAAAATTCCAGAGATCAACCATCGAAAATGTTTCTCGAAAATGTTGCACTTACAAGAATTCACCCATTTTGGCCCTGATTCCAACCATTCCGAGTGGTGAATTGGAAACATACATTGTAACGACCCTTACCCGTACCCTAGTTTTCCCGTACAAATTTTTCATTTTCTTATTCACTTAACGCGTATAACTGTAAACCTGACTTTTGTGCGGAAATAACACTTTAAAAATCGAAATTGAAATTGTTAACGGCGTTGGAAATTTTCTTTGAAAACTATCTAAAATAAACTTAAAAACATTAACTAAACCTTTAATTATTTAAAAGAAAACAATAAAATATAAATTCTCTTTTTTTTTTTAAAAGGCATGTTCTGCCATCTTTGGCAGAACAAGTGGCGATTGCTCATAGCGAGCAATCGCCAATAGGCGATTGGTATATTACCCAGCGATCGCCAATGGCGATCGCCAGGCAATAGGTGGCGATTATTCGCCACCTTCTCTGGATTTCTCCAGAGAATGGTGAACTCCCTTGGCGAATAGTCCCTTCCTTCAGGCGATTATTCGCCAACGCCTCTGGATTTTTAATCCCAGAGGCTGCTTATCCTTATCCTTTCACATTCATACCCTGCACACACACTCTTATTTTACACACAACGCATCCTCACCCACCTTCCACATTACCAATTACCTATACATCAATTCAAAATACATTTAAAACGTTACCAATTTCTCAAAATAAACCGCATGGATCCATTTGAAAATTTAACATTTCCCACTGTTTGAAAAAAACATCAAAAGTTCACAAAATACTATCCAAACCCAAACATCCTAAAATATCAACTATACAATTCACCTATTCTTCCTCTATCAAATCCCAAAATATTACCTACGTCCCCACGGGTCAAAATCACGCTCCGACTGCTAACGCACTCCCGCGAGCCATCTTTCCTCAACGTGCTCATACTTCATGTAGCACCCGGTTTCAATATAAATCAAAATAAGTTATCAAACGGTGGTATATAATTTTATGGTTAAAATTGAGGGAAATGTGGATTAGGTTATTAGGCAGGGGCAAGATGGTAATTGCGAATTTACATTGTGGATAACGCATTTAAGGAAAGGTTTAGTGAGGTTTAGCCGCCACTATTTTATTACTCTTATCTCTCAGCTCGGCGAACATCCTCTAGGCGATTCCCCTCCGATTTTCCCCAACCAAGGTGAGTTTTGATTAAATTACTTGCTGTTCTAGTGCTTAGGTAGTTGAAGGATTGCCATGTATGGGTTTTCGAAAGGCTGCGAGTGAGAGATTTGGGTTTGGGGTTTAGTGATGTAACGGGAAGGTTTAATCAGTAGGGCCCCAAACGGCTTCCTTAGATTTCAGGGTAGTTAGATAAAGTCTAGTGGGGATCTAATCTATAATCTGTCGATGGTTTTAGGTGAGCAGATTTCTGGAGTAGCATATAGCCGAGCGATTTCCAGGAGACCAGGTAAGTAAAGTATTGTGTGTGCCCTCGGGCCTACATCACAAAACAGCAGGTTCTTGCATATTTGAGTATTTTCTGTATGTCATGCATCATAAATTTGAAAGAAAACAAAAATGAATTTTCATGTATCATATGGAAAGGCAAGTTCAGATTGACAGGCATTGGCGGTTAAGGGAACTAATCCACCCCTTAACTGATGAAGAAGATTTATAACATTGGGAGAACTGATCCCACTCCCAAGGGAATTGAGGGATCAGAACAGTTATTAAGGGACCTCATCCACCCCTTAATTAATGAAGAGGATGTAGACATTGGGAGAACTGATCCCACTCCCAAGGGAATCATGGGATCTGATCAGTAAACAAACGATGTACAACCGAGATGAGAAAGTAGAAACTGCATATTTAGGATTTTGTTTCAGCATATCATTTCATTATTGCCTTACTTACTTAGCATTAGGCTAATAGATGAGTTTTGTGATGTAGGTGTTGAGGATACCACAGGTGAAATTCCTGAGTGCACAGATGGTTAGATGTGGTTGGAGGAGCACATCCATGTCTCGGCTTGGTAAACTGATGAGGCGGGTTAACTGGTGTCGGTAATGGTTGAGGTTTAATTAATAACGATTTATTCTGAGTATGTCGAGTTTTCAGGACAGCAGAGATTTTTGCATTTCGAATACGTTTTGAGATTTATTAATACTCTGTTGAGTTTTTTTTTTTAAATGTTGATTTTTACTAGGCTTAACTAATGCAATGGTTGAGTTGTTTCTGAATGGTCTTGGAGAAGCAAGTAAAATTTCTTTCTGTAGATAGTGTTGTGTCTGTTTTCTATCGGAAGATGACTTCAGTAAAGTCACCGGATGATGAAATTTTATGTCAATCGGGCGATGTGTGTATTATTTTGTCGTACCGGGCGATGTGTGTATTATTTTGTCGTCTAGTACTCGGGTGAGAAGGGATTTGAAGTGTGTTTATCACCGGGTTATGTTTTTAATTGCTCACGTGAGGGGCACACGTACACCGGATGATGTCCTCTTATTTCACCGGATGATGTAACGATACGTCGATCGGATGAAGGAGTCATCCGGATGACGTCATCGGAAGATGTAGGTAGTGTTTGTCGTTTTGTGACCGGTTGATATAACCGAAGTCTTGTCGTTTGCCACCAGAAGAAGCCTTCTGTTGTCTGTTCCAGTCTCTTCCGTTGACTTTTCTCAGCGGATGATTTGCTTGACTCTTATGAACTTCAAGCATTTCACGCCCAGGCCTCCATCTCTTCCGGTCGAATTATTTTATAATATTTTAATTAATTATTCAAACACTGCTTTACTCAAAGATTTTTCCGCTGCAAGCTTTTGTGTTTTGTCAAACGTTCAAATCTGATTTCTCAAATGAAATTTTAAATTTGGTCCGAAATTTCATTAGCTGTGTTCGGGTTTTTAAGTAACAAACCGGGTTCAGACAACTCGGGGCGTTACACTTCAGGCGGAGGGACATCATCCTCACCTGTCTCGAAATCACCTACACCATAGAGACACCTATGAGATAAAAATCTCAGTAAGCCCTGCGTAAATGCTAATGCATGATCATGTATGCTCTGTACTATGAAAACCGTCCATGTCAATGCATATATCCGTACGTGTCAGTCTATGGTTATCGGAAACGCTCGACAGATGGATAGGGAACGTCAAGCGATTAGACAGCCCACACCATCTGAAGGGAGGGAAACCCGCTCACCACGGAACGCCAGGTCTGAACCTCATCCCCGATAACCCCATGTCATGGTTGTTTACTGTGATACTTTACTTGCCTTTACATGCATGTTCTTTTCATGAAATCCGTGCGTAAATTCATTTTCATGTCGTTTTTAAAACCGTGATGCATGAACAGTTCAAATATAACATAAAGGAAACAATCACATGTGTACCATCAAGACGATAAATAAACAACATATAAAAACAACTAATTCTAACTACCCAAACCCAAAAACAATTTAAACAAACAATCCTCAAGGTTCCTCGAGAGGACTTTGACACATGGTGTAGGCCTATCGACCAGAGTAAGTCACGAGAACTTACCTCGCGTCGTTGCACACCGAGCTCCGTCCACGAGCGTTTGTTCACCTATGCATTTCACAATACACGACGTTAAATCCAGTCTAAATCACCAAACTCCAAAAATTGCTAACTCCTAACTAAAGAAAAATCTCCTAAACTCTATTTAAGTTCGTTGAGGCATTTCATCGAGCAATTCGCGCTCGAGATTTCAAAAACTCCATTAATGGAGGTTTTCGAGCTCCAACTTAACCAAATCTCGAATACACCTCAACAAATAGATAAGCTAAGCTCCGATAACTATCAATACATCCATTAGAGGCATAACTAAGCTCAACCTATCAATTTCAAACATTGATTCACGTTTTCGACGAAAACCCTAACGAACCCTATTCGTTTTAAATCCTAGAAATCAATACCTAACGTTCCAAAAGTGTAGAGCCTTACCTAGAGAGCGAAGACGACGAAGAAACGTGAAGAGTCGCCGAAGATTGGAAGGAGGAGCGTCGACGTTGAAGAGGATCGCCGTGGAAAAGAGAAATCGCGTGGAGAGGGTTGAGAGAAAGTGGAGTTGGAGTGAGTGAGGGAAAAAGAGTGAAAATTTGATTTTTAATTAAAATTGGTTTGACAATTACCAAATCGCCCTTTGTCTAATTTTCTATTTATTTCTCCGATTATTTCGTTATTTAACTAATGGTCCGATTTTCCAAAATTCTCATATTTCATCATAAATTCCTATTTATTATTACGGCTTTGTTAAAACCTTCCGTTCGTAAAACGAACTTAATTTGATGTATTTACAAAAATGCCGATAATATTGGAATATTATTAAATCCCGTAAAGCCGGGTGTTACATACATTTCACCGGCATCCAATGACGTTGACATCGACCGACAACGCATAAAGTTGTTGGCTATGGCAAACTTGATCTTTTGTCCAAGAATCCCAAATGACAGAACCCTAACATGGCAGCCAACTCCAACCCACGTACGTTCCTTATCACAATTGACAATTAACTAATTCCACCTTGTTAATGTCATTAGAGTCTTGCATTAGTAATATAGTTTAGAACTCAGTCTTCAGTTCAGCATTGCTAACTTATTATTATTATTTATTACATATAGCTGATAGGAGAAAAAGGGAAATAGAAGAAGGCTTCCTTGTCTAAGAAGATTATTGACTTTGCATTGCTAACTTTTCAAACCTAATATCTTATCTCTGATTTTAAGCAAAATAAATTCATTTTATTTAATAAAAGTATATCCAATAATTGGATGTACGATAATAAATCTTCAAATTGTTTAACATGTGACTTAAATGGTTCCTTTTAATTGTTTTACACGTTCTCATTCAATAATACATCCATACGTGTTTGTATGTATCTTAGATATTCATTATAAATTTAATAAAAAAAATGTTATTAAATAAATTTAGATAACTAATTTTCGTATCAATGAGTGTGATTTGCTCAAATATCAAGATATATACAGAAGAAACGTTTATTTTTTTATTCAGCTCTCTCCATAACTCGTTTCATATCAAACGATAAATGATGAATTAACGTAATAAATTAGATATAAATAATTTATTTTAGGGTAAAATGTTATTTGGCCCCTATAACTAGGTAAAATGGACAATTTACACTATAAACTTAGGTAATAGACAAGAACAACCTTAATATATTGATAATAGTCAATATGGCCCATACCGTCATAATTTCTGTTAAAAAATGACGTTTTTTCACTTGTTAATTTTTTTTCCCGAAATGCCCTTCACTGGACCGAACCAGACTGGACTGGTTCGGCTAATTGCACTTTGATTTTTTATTTTATTTTTAATTATATTCCTCTGTCTTCTCTTTTCCAAGAAATATGATTTAAAAAAAAAATCAGAGTGGAATTAGCCGAACAGATCTGGTCTGATTCGGTCCAGTGAGGGGCATTTCGGAAAAAAAATGAACAAGTGAAAAAATATAACTTTTTGATGGAAAATATGACGATAGGAGCCATATTGCCCATTATCAATATATTAAGGTTGTTCTTGCCTATTATTTAAGTTTGCAGTGTAAATTGCTCACTTCACCTAGTTGTATAAAGTGCAATTTGGCCCCTACAACTAGGTGAAATGGGCAATTTACACCGTAAACTTGGATAATAGGCAAGAACCGGCAATATGGCCCATACCGTCATAATTTTTGTCAAAAAGTAACATTTTTTCACTTGTTCATTTTTTTTTTCCCGAAATACCTCTACTGGACCGAACCAGACTGGACTGGTTCGGCTAATTGCACTTTGATTTTTTATTTTATTTTTAATTCTATTCATCTGTCTTCTCTTTTTCGAGAAATAGGATTTAAAAAAAAAATTAAATAAGAGTGGAATTAGCTGAACCGGTCTGGTCCGGTTCGGTCCAGTAAGGGGCATTTTGGAAAAAAAAAATGAACAAGTGAAAAAATGTTACTTTTTTATGGAAAATATGACGGTAGGGGCCATATTACCCATTATCAATACATTAAGGTTGTTCTTACCTATTATTCAAGTTTACGGCGTAAATTGCCCATTTCACCTAGTTGTATGGGCCAAATTGCACTTTACCTAAGTTTACGGTGTAAATTGACCATTTCACCTAGTTGTAGGGGGCGAATTGCACTTTACTCTTTGAAATTTGTATGATGTATAATATTTTATTATAAAATAAATTCTATTAACTAATTACATTCGTATGATTGTGGTCCCCACAATGAAGAAAGTCAAACCCGGTTACCCTGGAATGAAACAGAAGGTTTCTCCGACCCATGGATACAGGCTCCCTATTTTACAGCGCTTTCATCGGCTTTCAAACCCACCATCTTCTCCGCCCCTCTCTCTCTCTCTCCTCCGTTACGTTCTCTGTTCCACCTCATTGCTTTCCCTTCAGATGTTTTTATTTATTCATCCAACCCAACCTCTTCTGCTCCCATCTAATCTCCCTCTCCCTCACTCGCGCTCCGCAGACATGTCTTCCTCTGCCAGATTTTTCTTCTGCTCCTCCCCTGCCGCTTTCGTCGCCGTTCTGCTGTTTTTCTCTGTCTTTTCTTCCGCTTTTGCTTCCTCTGATTTCTCCATTATTGACTACGACTCGAAGCACCACATGGGCGCTCCTGATCGCACCGATAAGGAGGTTAGGGAAATTTATGAGTCGTGGGTAGTCAAGCATGGCAAAGCCTACAACGCTCTTGGCGAGAAGGAGAAGAGATTTCAGATCTTTAAGGATAATCTGAGGTTCGTTGAGGAGCACAACCAGGAGAACCGGACGTACAAGGTCGGTCTGAACCGATTTGCTGATCTCACGAACGAGGAGTACCGGGCCACGTTTTTGGGATCCAAAAGCAGGCGGAAGGCTCGGCTCTCTGAGACCAAGAGCGACAGGTATCTGCATCGGGCTGGCGATGAGTCGCCGGATTCCATTGATTGGAGACAACACGGCGCTGTCGGGCCTGTTAAGGATCAAGGCCAATGTGGTTCGTTTTTTTTTTTCTCCATTTAATTTTCGTGTGCCTTATTCATAAGAATAAATTCATGCGTTGAAAAAGGATGTCTTTTTATTTTTCCTTAAAATTCTAATTTGATTAGGAAGACTTTGACCTCTGAGAAATTCATTGTTATGGTCGCTTTGCCTGTTCGTTTGGACTACATCGACTTTCCCGATAACATAATTTAAATTTTGTTTCGAATACAGGGAGTTGCTGGGCGTTCTCGACGATAGCTGCTGTGGAAGGAATAAATAAAATTGTTACAGGCGAGCATATCTCTTTGTCAGAGCAAGAACTAGTGGACTGTGACAGATCATACAACCAGGGATGCAATGGAGGTCTTATGGATTATGCATTCGAATTCATCATGAACAATGGTGGCATTGATTCCGAAGAGGACTACCCTTACAGGGCTCGTGATGGTGGCTGTGATCCGATCCGGGTTCGCCCCAAATTAGTTTCTTCTCTCCTTTCAAGCTTTAGGTCGATCTCAGTCGTTTACTAATAATTTTATCCTACAGAAAAATGCTAAGTTTGTGACTATCGACGGGTACGAAGATGTTCCAGAGAACGATGAGAACTCATTGAAGAAGGCGGTGTCAAACCAGCCTGTCAGCGTGGCCATTGAAGCCGGCGGCAGAGCTTTCCAACTTTACCAATCGGTGAGGGCTTTTTTCCGGCGAGCCGCCATTTTTAGGCCAGATAATAAAGTCATTTTTTTTAGTTTTTGACATGATTTGCAATTGATTTCTTCATCAGGGCGTCTTTACCGGGCTATGCGGCACGGATTTGGATCATGGCGTTGTTGCAGTCGGATACGGTACTGAAAATGGAGTCGATTACTGGACGGTGAGAAACTCGTGGGGACCCAATTGGGGCGAAAGCGGTTATATCAGATTAGAGCGTAACTTGGCCGACGCGACGACCGGTAAATGTGGAATTGCGATAGAGCCTTCGTATCCCATCAAGAAGGGACTAAACCCACCCAAGCCAAGCCCATCGCCACCATCGCCGGTGAAGCCCTCCACCGTGTGCGATGAATATAACTCATGCCCAGAGAAAACCACTTGCTGCTGTATCTATCAATATGGAACTTACTGCTTTGGCTGGGGATGTTGCCCTCTCGAGTCTGCCACTTGCTGCGACGACCATTACAGTTGCTGCCCTCAAGACTATCCGATTTGCGATCTCGAGGCCGAAACTTGCCTGATGGTACTTCTTTTTGCGCATATTTTCCCACTAAATTCGTGTGATTGTGTATCATTTTGTCATCTTGATCTGAAATTCTTCAATTTTGTGGGGCAGAGCAAGAACAATCCCGTGGGAGTGAAGCCACTAAAGCGTCTCCCAGCAAAGCGAACAAGGACTCCGCTGAATTTCGAGAAAAGGGCGTAGAATGTTGGTGAGCTTACAGACCGGCATACACTTTGCAGTTACCGTTGATTGAAAGCATTCTTTTCGTGTTGATTACTGTAAATAACATCCTCGGAAACACAATTACGAACGGCTTCCTTTGTTCAACTTTGAACTATGTTGTACATGATTGGTACATGTTTATAAATATGATATTTTTTCTGTATAATGTTAGATATATACTTTTGATGTTACTTGTAGATGTCATTGATTCATTCGTTATTGGAGAGAATTAGACAATTAAATATATTTTGTTGTTAAGGATATTCAATCCAGAACAACAGTGTTGCGAGGCAACCTGCCTAATGGTCTTTACTCCATCGATATTCTGCAGCCTTCCTTTTCTCCTCCGTCCTAGGCACTTCCAACTTTTTCTTACCTCTGATGAAACACGTTTTCCATCATTTTGCTATCATTCGTCAAGTTCTTCCTCTTCGGGCCTTACATATCCAACCTATATCTTCTCTCCTCATCTTCCCCATAGTGGAAATTACCTGTAATGCACACCCAATGGTTACTCGATCCAAAGAAGGTGTCTTCAAGCCTAAATTGTTGCTAACGTCATATGAAGCAGTTTTTTTCCAATCCTGAACATTTACCCAAGCTTATAAATAACATCATTGGGTGAATGCAATGCGAGAGGAACTCACTGCCTTACATGTAAATAGAACCTGGACATTAGTTCCTTTATTACAAGAAGCTACATTTGTCGGCTTTAAATGGGTGTACGAGTTAAAACAGATTCTGATGGTTCTTTCAGCCACTACAAAGCACGATTTGTAACTAAAAGCTACCATCAAACTGCTGGTGTGGATTATACTGAAGCATTCAGTCCAGTCGTTAAGCATACGACGATCATTCTTGTTCTTGTTCTTGCCTTGGTTAAAAAATGGCTTATTTGCCAATTGGATGTCAACAATGCATTCCTCCATGGAGATCTTACTGAAACAACATTTATGTAACAACCACCACGCATTATTGACAATACAAACGTTTGTCTAAACTTCACATGGCCATTTGCGGTCTCAAACAGCTTCTAAGAGCCTGGTACACCGAGCTCCAAAGTGCTTTGCTTTGATTTGGGTTTACAGTTTCCAGAGTTGATGCATTCTATTGATGCAAATCAAGGTGCAGGCAAAACCCTAAATCAAGGACCATAATCCATTACAAGACATAGGAGAATGAAAGACAAGGTTAAGAACCAAGAAGATTCACAAAACCTTACATAATTTGATCATGGAAATTCAAGAGAAAGAGTCATCATTATAACACGATCATAACACGAGCAAAGACCAAATCCATTACAAGACATAGGAGAACGAAAGACAAGGTTAAGAACCAAGAAGATGCACAAAGTCTTATATAATTTGATCATGGAAACTCAAGAGAAAGAGTCATCACAACACGAGCAAAGACCAATGAATGTGCTAAGTATTGATGAGGAGCCACTGGGAGAAATGCATGTAAATGACCAAGAAAACATGACAATAAAAAAAATTGTTGCTAGGGAGGAAAAGGAACAGCTCAGCGCACGCGCCCATCAACAGCCAGCGCGCGCGCCATGCGCCGCAACAACGAAGTGCAGCACAACATGCGCACACGAGATCACTGCGCTCCCACCTACGCCCTCGTCCACAGCACCCACGCCCCGTCAGCACGACCACCCGTGAGCTCAGCCCAGCTGTGCGCCCCAACCTGAAGGCTTGTCAGCGTAGAAATCCTGCGTGCATATGATCCAATCCCCATGTGATCACGTGCCAGCCCGCGCCTTGGCTTGGCTTGCATCTGCACCCAGCCCAGTCGCACGTGCCCTGCAACCCTACGCGCCCAACTTTCCATTTTGTGATTTTTTCCTAATTTTTGAGTTTGTTAAGTTTCTTATTTCATAATTAGGTTAAGTTTACTTATTCCTAGCTGCCTTGATGCTATTTAAACATGATGGATGTACTCTAATGAAGGACACAATTTTTGCTATTGAATTTTCTTTTTGAGAGTTTTTTTTAGAATTTTCTCTTTGGTTCTTTGTAAATAACTAAGTTTTCTTCACCTTAAAGCTTGAGAGATCACTTGATAGCTATAAAAATCGGTATTTTTAAGGAGTTTGTTTAATATTAAGTTTTGGAAAAATTTGCAAATTTATAAAATAGTGGCGTTAAAGTATAATTCTGTAAAATTTGATAAATAGGGTTATGGAAACTCTATTCTCATTTCACTTGGTTGCCGCTTAAAGAAAAAGGAGAGGGAGAGAGTGAAATTTTGATGAGCGAATCGTTGCATTCTAAGGCTAAGGAAATGTTCGTAAGGCTTCAAGGAGCAATGTTTGTGAAGAAGGACTTCGAGGGTAAGTCGTTCTCCCTTTGTTTTTCGTGTTTAAAGATTAAGGTTTTATGGATAACGGATTCGAGCTTGGAAACTCGAATCCGTGTGTTGTTTTTGGTTTATAGGAGTAGGTTTAAAGTTTAGATAAGTTTATTTGTCGTTTGGAAGTGAGAAACGTAGGGAACGACATTTTTCCCGACTTGCCTTTGCTAGAAATTGCTCAAGTGTCAACAAATGTGGATAATCGGTCGATACTTCAAACTATGCACTGGAAATAAAGAAGGAAGTGTCGACCACTAGAAGGAAAGGTCGACCGCTTGCATTTTATTTCTAAAAAGTGTCGACCACTAGGATGTAGCATTGACTGCTAGCGTATTTTGGCTGAGAAAGCGAAAGCTCGGAAGTGTCGACCGAATGGATAAAGTGTAGACCGCTAGACCATTTGATAATTTAACTCGAGAGCTCAAAAGTGTCGACCGCGAGAAGGAAGTGTCGACCTCGGGTTGACTCGAGTGTAAATAGTGTCAATCGGTAGGTCGACCCTCACTTATAGTGTTGGATTGAGTTTCTAGTCCCGATTTAGGATTCGTCCTAGTGTCTCCCCTTAGTGTTGATTGGGGTGCTCCTAACCTTTTTGTTTTAGGCTCAGATGACTTTGAGGACTCCGAGCCAGTAGTTGAGGTTGTGCCTCCAATTGGAAGAAGGAGTGCTTGGTGTAAAGGTAATATTAATTGTTATGCATTTGCATTCATAGTTTTATAAAAACCTATTTTGGTGAGCTATCATCCATGAAAACCTGATGGGCCTGGTCGTTAGCACGTCAGTCTTTTACGTGAATATGTATGTATGATTTACACGTTTACCATTGATGCATGGTTTTATTATTGTTGTAATAAAAAATAGATCATTGTGATACTTTGGACGGTCTCGGTGTCAAAGTATCAAGAGGACATCCTAGAACACCTTCTGCTACATGAAAGTTGTCTTATATGCACGTTACAAAATAGGTAATAGGGCGGTGATGACGCAATCTTTGGGTTTCAAATCCCTAAACCTGATCAAGGTTATATTTGTTGTTTATTATCGGTAGGTTGCTTTGTAGATGACAATTGTTAACAGACAACCCAGGCAACGGAGCTTGATCTTCGAATCGCACGTTACTTGACTCTTTTTTTTTGACTCATGAGGTGCTGCTGGACTTCGGTCGCCGTTTTTTCTGTGTTATATGCTGGAGGGGTCCTTGAGTAACCTTCATTTTTCACTGAGATGATTTTCAAGTGAAATATACGATGACGACCTATTTTCATATAGTCGTCTATATATATGACAAATGATTTATTTAATGCCTCATCTGTGGCTTTTGGAGTTTGTTTTTATAAAACGTTGAAAAATGAGTTTTCATGATACGATGTTTGAAAATCATTTTGATATCGCATCATGTTTTCAAAGAAATGCATTTAATATAGTATTCATATTGAGTTAGTCACTCACCCCAACTAATCTCCTCCCCATTCTAGCAAAGTATAAGAACAGTGAGTAGCTGGAGCTTGGGCGCAGTTTACTTTATTTATTTCTTTTTGCATTTGAGTGTTTAGTTGGACTTATAATAGTTTATTGGATTTGGTTATGGACTTGTAAATTTTATTGAACTGCTATTTCTTTTATCGCACTATTATATTTGTAGTCACTGTGTGAATCTTGACTTTTAATTAAATGTTCTAATGCAAAAATGGATCCTAAACAGAGCCTACGGAAGCAGAAATAGAAAGCAGAGGGTTGGTGCTGGAGAGCACCTGTTGTGCCTCGTAGGCCCATCATACGATCACAGGTACAATCACATGCTTTATCTAACCTATGTACTTACACACTTTACTCTTTTGCAGGTGACATTTCTTACACCGACTTGGAAGGCATACTCATCGATGTAAAGTGGGAGATGGAAGCTCAAGATCAGGAGCAACCAAAGCATGTCATTGCTTGGGAGACAAGGCTTGGAGAACCCGAAGCTCATATGAGAATTTGTCTTCCCGAGCATTGATTTCTATGTATTTTTATTTTAAAACTTATTGTGCAAACATTGGCCTTTTTGTTAAGTTTTTATATAAGCATGCATGTTAGGCATTTAGGGCTAGATGCTTGGTAGGATAGATGTGGCTTGGTTTGGTTTTTAAATGGCTTGAGAACCAAAGGAGTGGATTAATGAAGAAAACCAGCTGGTGTGCATTGAAGGAGAACCAGACCACCTACTGTTGCTGCTTGAAAAAACTGGCCGCTGCTGCTATTAAAGAGAACCGAATGAAGCTTCAATTCTGTGAACCAGAACTCAACGAAGGGAAAACCAAGAAAACCAGCGGCAAACACCCGCCCGACGACTGCACTTGAAGGAGGGAACCATTATTGCTTTTGGCCCGAATTCCCTCTACGTTCGTGTTGGAGTAGCTTCCTTGCAAGGAAACCGACGAGCTGACAGAAACGGGGCTACCCTCGAAGCCCTAGCGACCGAGGAATCTCGGCTGGTCTACTTCTTCTTCCCGCGCCTTTAACAGTTCTCGGCCGTTTTCAAATCCTTCTCCAGCCACTAGGATGATATAAATCATTGCAATTGGTGACTGTAAAACGTTGGTTCAGGTAATGAGAACAAGTAGACCGTTTCCCTAAGAGTGAAACAGAGAAGGCATTTTCATCGTTAGCTGTGCTTCGGCTTTACCGAACAGGAGACAGCCTCCTAGTTCAACAACTCGAGGTTGTTGTTGAACTCTAGCACCATTCTCCTCTCCTCCCTTTCAAGGGCTGGAAACCAGAAGGAGGTGGACAGAAACTGGTTCCTCAAGTCGACGTCTTTTCTCAGGAAAACGTTTCGCCGACGCTAAGCTTTTAGTTGTCTGGCCGACTTGAGGTTGTGCAAGCCTTTGTTGAATCAACTGGACCACGCCATTTCATCTTACACACACTTCACTCGCACGACACTAATCTCACTAAAGTTTTCTGATTGTTCTGTATTTCGCCCATTTTGGTTCTCGGTTCTTGAGGTCACTCAGTTTGACCGAGCACCTGAGTAGCTAATGATCCATTTTAGTCTTTGCAGAAGCTTAGTTAAGGCTTGGCTCACAACATTTGGTATCAGAGAACAGTTGGCTCTCAAGGTGTGTTGGTTGTCAGGCTAGGACCATTTTCCAGATTGTTTGAGGAGCTGCAAGCCATCGTCAATCGATTTGTTGTCCTCTGATTTACTAATATATTATGTCTATGCTGAATGTCCTGTTTTGAGTTTATTTAAATGGCAGCATATTGTTTTTGGGCTCTCTGTTAACTATGCATAAAATTTTCGTTGAAATGATACTCAAGTAACTACTGTTTACTGTTTTTGAGAGTATTGCTGCATATTATGGAATTGGTTCTGATTTGGTGTTTCTGTTGTATGTTTATTGTGTCGACACTGGTTCCATAAGTTAAACACTCTAAGCATGATATTTTAGTTGTTGTTAACACTTGTGTGTTGCTGTTTTGTTCTCTGTGAAATCAAACAAAACCAGAACTTCCTGTTTCACTATTTTAATTGCTGCTGATATCTGTTTTTCCTGTTTTGTTTGCTGCTGATACCTGTTTTTCCACCCGAGCATTGTTCTTGTTTTCAAATTGCTTTTGGCATCAAATTTTCGTTTATGGAGATTTAGCTAAGTTCAAATTTTCAAAGAAATTCAAAGAAAAAAAAACTCACAGATTTACCAATTGATTTCTAAAATTGTTTCGCTTTCAAAGCAAACAAATTTATAAAGTGAATTCTGTTTTCGGGAACCACATGAAATTTCACTGTTTGCTCGGCCGACGAGCTTCGTTGTTTTATTACCCAGAAAATTTGATTTTTCAAACTGATGCGTGCCGATAACCATCGCCGAACGTTTACTTGGTTGAGGGATGGAAATCTTGGCTGCCGCATTTTCTGAATGTCTGCATTTCCGATTTCCCTTTCTGTGCAAGGTTTTCGGCGAGCTCCACTGTTCTTACCCAAAATTGCCTGAAGCTTTCTTGTCTGATTTATTGTTTAAAAAAAATTATATATTTAATTAAGTAAATCCTTAAATTAAAATGACTATCTTCCCTAGTTTAAGGTTTCAACTTAGTTAAGTTAAATTCCCTCCTAAAATTTTAGGAACACGAATATAATTTAATTAATTTTTCCTAAAACTTAGACACATATGAAAACTCGTAGTGAAATCATACGTGAGGCGAACCAAGAATTAGGACCAGAACCCAATCAAGGCAAATGAATTCTCCAATCTGGAAACCTCCACGTAGGAGAAACCAGTATGCAAGGTCAAATAGACGGCTTGGCCGGTGAAGTTAGTGGCATTGGCCAACAACTCAAAGAGATTAAGCTTGTTATGGAGAAGATTCTTCAAAATGCCCCGAGAGAATCCTCCTATGACACGTCCCCTAGGATGAGGCCAGAGAACCCAAGGAGAAGGCCCACTAGACATGAGCCCCATAATGAGTATGAAAGACCCGAGGTCCCTAGGAGAAGAGTTCCCCACTATGACTTTAGAGAAGAGGATGAGTGGACATTAGATGAAGAAGAGAATTTTCGTCCTAGCCGGCGGAAGGATTTAGATGACCTGCGACACGTTAAGCTACATGTGCCATCCTTTAATGAGACATGTGACAGTCATACCTTTTTGGATTGGTTGGATAAGACAGAGAAAGTCTTTGAGTACTACGAGTACTCGGACCAAGTGAAGATCCAATTAGTGTCAGTAGAACTCACGGGTTATGCTGCACTATGGTGGTCAAACATTAAGGCCCAGAGAGAAAAGATAGGAGACGAGCCCATAACCTTATGGCGAGTAATGAAATCTTTGATGACCAAGAGGTTCATACCCAATCAATATAAACAAGAATTGTTCCTACAAATCCAAAACCTCAGGCAAGGAAGTCAATCTGTAGAAGAATATCTCACGGAGTTCGAGACCCTTAGTATTCGTGAAGCCATGGACGAGCCTGAAGAACAAATTGTAGCTAGATTCATCCGAGGACTCACCCGAGATATAGCTGACACAGTGGAACTACACCCACTAGAATCCTTAGATGCGGTAGTTCAGATGGTTTTAAAGGTCGAACGACAACTCACTAGTAAAAGAAAAGCTAACTACCCTCCAAAATTCATTCCCAAAACTACCCCCAAGATCCCACCCAAGTTGCCTGAGCCCAGTAAGACCCTTAACAAGGCTAAAGGAAAGAGGCATTTTACATGAAACTGGCCACCTAAGGAACAAGGCCCTAAGGCTCTTGAGGATAGAGCCAATGCACCCCGTTCTAGAGAAATGAAGTGCTTCAAGTGTCAAGGACTTGGACATTTTATGGCCCAGTGCCCAAATCGAAGAGTAATGATCCTGAGAGAAGACACTAGTGAATATGAAAGCGAAGATGAACAACCCGAGGAAGAAGTTAATGAAGATGGAGAAGAAGAGACTAAATCTGAAGAAGAAGTTTTTCATGCACCGGATGGACCCCTACTTATAGTGAGTAGATGTGTACTCATGTCAGAGAGCACGGGATAAGACTGTCAGAGAGAGAACATCTTCCATAGTAGATGTCTCATCAAAGATAAATTGTGGTCACTGATCATTGACGGAGGCAGTTGTGCAAATGTCGCCTCAAAAGAATTGGTTACCAAGCTAGGACTAGAGACCACCGCCCACCCCCATCCATATAAGCTTAGATGGTTGGATGACCGTGACGACGTCAAAGTCACCAAACAAGTTAAAGTTGGATTTGCCCTTGGAAAATATAAGGACACGGTCCTCTGCGATGTTGTACCTATGAGTGCAAGTTATTTGCTCCTAGGTAGTCCTTGGCAGTTTGATCGAAGAGTGAACCATGATGGATATACGAACTATTATTCTCTTAAGTTTGAAGGCAAAACCTTTAGGTTTGCACCCATGACCCCGGCCCAAATATCCAAAGATGAAGCTGCAATAAAAGAAGCTAAGACTAAGGCTAGCTTGTATATGACTAAGCACGAGGTTGAAGCATCTGTGCTTAAAGGAGACCCTATGATTTTGATACTCTTCCGTGACAGAGTTATGGAGCTAGGAGAAATACCTACACCCGTTAAGAACTTATTTCACCAATTCTAAGACATCTTCCCGGAGAAGCTACCCCAAGGACTACCACCCTTACGTGGTATTGAACATCAGATTGATCTCCAGCCTGGTGCGGTTTTACCTAGATGAACCCTGAAGAGACTAAAAAGTTGCAAGATCAAGTACAAGAACTATTGGACAAGGGGTATATAAGAGAGTCCATGAGTCTTTGTGCCGTACCATCTTTATTGGTACCCAGAAAAGACGACACTTTGAGAATGAAGGAAGGTGACGAATAGAATACGGCCTTCAAGACTAAATACGGACTATTCGAATGGATGGTGATGCCCTTTGGATTATCCAACGCGCCAAGTACATTCATGAGGCTCATCACTATGTGCTTAAAGAGTATTTGGGAAAGTTCATCGTTGTTTACTTTGACGACATTTTGGTGTATAGCACGAACCTTCCACAACACCTTAGCCACCTTAGCACCCTATTTAAAACCCTTAGAAAAGCCAAGTTATTTGGAAACTTGAGCAAGTGTTTGTTTGGACAAGATGAGGTGTACTTCCTGGGGTTTATCATCTCGAAGGACGACATGGAAGCTGATGAGGACAAAATTAAGACTATCAAGGATTGGCCTACACCAAATTCGGTCACTGAAGTTCGTAGTTTCCATGGCCTAGCTTCCTTTTATAGAAGGTTTATACAAGACTTCAGCTCGATAGTCTTACCGCTCACAGATTGTACCAAGAAAGGGAAAGAGTTTACTTAGACCTCGAATTGTCAAAAGAGCTTCGAGTTGATCAAGGACAAGTTGTGCTATTCGCCTATACTTGCACTCCCCAATTTCAGTCAAGTATTTGAGGTAAAGAGTGATGCCTCTGGGGTTAGTATAGGTGCGGTACTTATGCAAGAAGGGAAACCCGTTGCATATTTTAGCAAAAAACTGAAAGGAGCTACCATCAATTATTCCACCTACGATAAGGAGTTTTATGTGGTTATTAGAGCATTGGAGCATTGACAACATTACCTCCTACCTCGAGAATTTGTTATCAACACCGACCACCAATCACTCCGACATATCAAAAGTCAACATAAGTTGAATAAGAGACACGCTACATGGGTGGAGTTCTTAGAGAGATTTCCCTACACTCTGAAATATTTAAAGGGAGAAAAAAATATCGTGGCCGATGCACTTTCAAGAAAACGCATTCTCCTTACGGAGTTAGGAACCAGGTTCTTTGGTTTTGAGTGGGTCAAAGAGAATTATGAAACCGACCTAGTGTAACGCCCCCGAACCCACCCTGGCTCAGTGCGCTACTTTGTTAACCAATCCTACGCTAAAACATAATTTAAATAAAATTGACACAACATAATTTAAAACTAAATCTCTCAAAGCTCACTTATGTCATACCTAGCTGCCTAGACTCACTAATTTCCCTTATTTCTAACCTTTAAGCACCACGGCGTCCTTCCCAAAAATTTCATCAAAGTAACGTCTGAAAATGGTGCCTCTAAAATGCTAGGTACCTGCAAACGAATAAATCCCAACTAATCCAGAATACTCCTACTCAACTTATCCAGCATACGAAATCACCAAATAGTAGTCAAGATGAAAACTAAAATGCTAACATCCCTAAGTGAAGAAAGTCCACAGTATAGGGCGACACATCACCCTTAACTATGACTATATAATATAATTATAATTAGTTACGCATTCCCATCATTTCTACAAACAGACATCTAAAATAAACTATCAAAATATAAAGCCCCACATCCCCCGAAGACCATGGTCGAGGCGCCCCGACAACTGCCCGCACCGGCGTGCCCCGTGTGCCACCAACTGCCGCCTAAAGCTGGCTCCCTCGCCTAGCCCACCTGTAACCGCGTCGTTACCTATACCACAGAACACACACACACACACGTAAGCTTACGCTTAGCAAGTAATAAATAACACGAATGTAAACAAACACAATGTGCACATCGCCTCCTAACACATGACAATGCTACTCACTCTGCTATTTTCTTATTCACTCATGCACGTTAACGACGAGATGTTAAACCCCCTAGTGCTACTCGCACTTTAACGACGAGGCGTTCAACTCCCTAGGGCATGCTCTAGCACGTTAACGACGAGTCGTTAAATCCTCTAGTGCATCCTGCAATTTAACGACGAGGCATTTAACTCTCTAGTGCATACACTAGCACATTAACGACGAGACGTTAAATCCTCTAGTGCATCCTGCACTTTAACGACGAGGCATTTAACTCTCTAGTGCATACTCTAGCACATTAACAACGAGACGTTAAATCCCCTAGTGCATCCTGCACTTTAACGACGAGACATTTAACTCTCTAGTGCATACTCTAGCACATTAACGACGAGACGTTAAATCCTCTAGTGCATCCTGCACTTTAACGACGAGGCATTTAACTCTCTAGTGCTACTCTAGCACATTAACGACGAGACGTTAAATCCTCTAGTGCATCCTGCACTTTAACGACGAGGCATTTAACTCTCTAGTGCTACTCTAGCACATTAACGACGAGACGTTAAATCCTCTAGTGCATCCTGCACTTTAACGACGAGGCATTTAACTCTCTAGTGCTACTCGCACTTTAACGACGAGGCGTTAAATCCTCTAGTGCTACTTGCACTTTAACGACGAGGCATTCAACCCTCTAGTGCTACTTGTTACACGTTCCATGCTCACCATTCACCTCACGCTCACCATGCACATTATGCCCCAAAAACTTATTTTTTGTAGCTTAAACATTACGCATGCAAATTACACCATATTCAATAACCAAATAACAACCAAGAATTTCATCACACAACACTCAAACACCAAATAACAACAACCCAGCAATTTATCAAACAATACTCAAACATGAACAATAACAACCCAGCAATTCATCAAACAATACTCAAACACCAAACAATACACTATCAAACAATAAATCCTACCGTTCTGTGGTGTAGGCCCGAAGGCGACAAAACACACATCCATTACTTACCTGGCGTCCTAGCTCGCTGAGGATACTCGGTTCCCTGTCCAATTACAGCTCGACCTACGACAAATATTCAAACTTCATTATATCAAGCCTACATTCACCAATTACTCCCAAACTACTATTTTTAGCCTAATTCAACTAAAACCTAACTAAACGGGCCACTAAATTGGGGTCGGTAAAAACTGACCCGAAACTTCAAACGTGCATAACTTTCGCGTCGGATATCAAAATCGAACGGTTCCAGCGGCCACGTACTCCTCTAACAACCTATTTTAACCTGCCAAAAAGAATTTTAAAACAAACAACCGTAGCTAGGTCAAAAGTGGCAAAACCCGAACTGCCATAAGCCAAAAATTTTCCTTTTTCTAGCTTTTTATCAATTCTCACCAATTTCCTCACCAATCAACCACCCTCATATCTAATTAACATAATCTAACGAAAAATCAAGGTTTCACACAAGAAACCTGAAGCTTTAGAGAACTAGGTTCTCAGATTTTTGCTTAATCCAAGCTCCCTGTTGCTCGGAAATCTTTGCCAGCATTAAGCTCAACAATACAATGCCGAGAGTAGCCAAAAACGGCCGGCGATCGGAGCTCTAGCAGCTCGGCGATCCACGACCTCGAACAGAACCAAAACAGGGCAAAACCAACTTACCGAGTCGGTTCGTGCGCGGAGTCAGCTGGAGACGCTAGCCCTAGGTTCACCACCATCGTCTGGCCGGAGAACGTCAGAAACCACGGCGGTTTTGGTCGGCGATCGACGCCCTTCTCTTCCTCCCTTTCCCCTGCTCTGTTCTCGAGTCCTCGACGATAGAATGGCTTAGGCCATTCTGTTGTTTATATTTTTATTAAATAATAATAATAATAATAATAATAACATTAATAAAACTCACATTACCATTCTACCCTTCCAAAAATTCCGTTAAATCTCGTTCTAAATTTATAAATTTTTATAAATTTACGTTCACCCCGTACCCGGCTTAAGTTCTCCACTGGGAATACCTGAGCCTAAATTAAGAAACCATTCACTTTTCTTTTTAAATTAATTAAAACAACCTATTTTATTATTCTTTTATTTTCTCTCCAATTTTTCCCTTAAAAAAAAATCCCGGGTGTTACAATCCACCCTCCTTACAAAAATTTTGTCCTCAAAATTTGTGGCCTTGTTATTTCTCAATATACTCATCTCATCTCACCTACCCAATATCCTTACTCATCTATCAGTTACTACATACCATAAAGTCCGACTTCACCTAACTTGCACGAAAAGTATTTGAGTTACTTAGGGATAATGTTAAGTTAGAAAGTTCTAAGGTTTGACTCGTATGTAACGAAGTCGAAATTGTTGATGTCGTAAATAGATTAGGCTAGAGTTAGAGTTGATAAGCTTAAGAGTTGGTGAACTTAAGTGTGAGATGTGAATAGGAACTCGAGTATTAGTAGAGGTTGGGAGATGTAAGCTAGAAGAATGATGAGATTAAATTCTACATTTTGGACGGACATATGAGAGAGATTAGTTAACTAAGAGAGAGAGTTAGCCCTCGTATGAAGTTGAAGAACTTGGAGGATATCGAGAATTAAATTGTAAAAGTTTGAGAGTATAGGTGAGGATTTATTATGTCAAGACCAATGGATAATGTTAAGGTGATTAATGGACTATCGTGATTTCTCTCGAGGTAAGTTAGTATAAGAAATGTGAATGATAAATTAGAAAGGAGATGATAGAGTAGAAGAGAAATTGAAATTGAGGACTTAGGGTAAGAAGTTTATTAATAGGTTTTAGTGTTACGCTATTGAGATAGCTTTGGAGATCTGAGATAGTTATGTAAGCATTCGATAGGCACTGGATTAGAAAAATAAGCAACTAGGTGAACTTAGTTAGGAAGATTTAAAGCTGTGGATTACACGATAGGTATTTCAGTCAAATGATGTCCACTAATAGGATGTAAGTTTAGAGTCTTCATGGGGTTGAAGACAATGGGCATTAAGGATATGTTGTACACCATTTAGAGTATTGTGTGAAGAGTTAGGAACGAGTTAGTCCTGGTCTAAGAATTTATTGAGGTTAGTAGGAATTGAGATACGAAGTGTACTCATTAGTATCTTAGGATTTCTCGATTTGGGGTAGCATGGAGGATTGTAGTGGTTTGTGCGTGTTTAGTAGATACAGAAGTAGAAAAAGATGAACTTAGCTAGAGAAAAAGATCGAGTTGAGAAGTCAGTTAGTAGGGTTTGAGGGTATGGATTAGATTCCAGTTAGTGAACGTGTGAGTATGTGGCAGATCATACACTACTAGATACTTAAGGTATAGACCTCAGATTCTAACCTTTCCCTGAGTTTACTCGTAAAATCTCTATGTGAGACCTTTCTTTCCTTCTTACTCGTTATTCTCTAAATTTTTCAATTTCCTTTACCCAAGATCTTAAAGCACTCGAGTTCTAACTTATATCCTACGCTTAAGTTTATTCACTTAAACTTATCAGCTCCAGCCTAAGTTATTCACCAAATTCGCACACTACTAAATCTTTCCCGAGTTCTTCTCAATACTAATACAAATATCTAATTTCTCTCGGAATTCTCTCTAAAGTTTAATAATGAAATCTACTCTCTTTTGCTCTTCCTACTCGCTAAGTCTCCTACCCGTTACGTTTCTACAATGGTACTCTCTCTCGCTAATTTACCATACCTCTTAACATCGCGTACATTATTCTAAATCTCCTAACATCATCTTAATCCAAGAGGCTCTACTTAATCAAGGCATTTAAATTTCTAATCATTCTAACCTCATACTCTAACACTCAATCATTCATATATTCATTAAATACAATCCTTTGTTTGATTCCTCACTTTCCTAATTAGGTACCTCCATCATTTACTCTTCTAATAAAACCTATACCGAAGTGACATCTCCATGATTCTTCGATGAGGATTTCTTTATCCATTTACTCTACCACTAGTCCTCATTGTTGCATTCACGATCCTTACTCTCCAATAATGCTAGCCTCAAGCATTCATCAAGGGTTGTCAACTCTCTATGACTCTAGTTTGGGTCATTCTAACTATGCCTCTAAATAATCAATAGTCCTTAATTGAGTAAACCGCTAAGTTGGTACTTATTCCCTAAGGAGCAACCATGTCTATAACTTGAGTATCATCTTGCATCTAACCTTGACCCTCTAATACCTCAAAATCTTTGATCCATACCTCAAAGTCTAATGGCTCTCTAACTCGAAATAAATTACTCATAACACTTGAGTCCTCATTTACCTCATAAGCTTGAGTCTATTCACCCCTAACTTAATAACTCTGGCCGAAACTATTTACACTCCTACATGATCCTTCGGATTTCACAGTCACCACATTGCCTTGATCAGTAACATTCTCTACAAGTATTACAGCAATAGCTACTTCCCATACCCTCTTAACAATTTACTTAAACTAAACACTCACACATAATCAACATCTAACTACTCTCACTATGCGTAACACTAATTATTCTACATTTTTTCATTGATCCGCATAAACATACTAATGATACCTCTACGATCTAAGGTATATCCCGATAAATTTCATTTCCAACTTCACACTCTTATCTAGTTCATCGTATCCTAAAATTTCAAGGGTTTGCTAAATATGGTCAAACTTCTATCTATTCTATGCATGTTATCTGTTCCCTTTGGAAATAAACTTCCTAACTATTCGAAGTATCGGTTCTTTACGTCTATAAATTGGCTTAAAGGATCTATCGAGGTTGTCTCGGTACTCTCGGGATTTTCTAATCCATTATAATCATAAAACAAACAGAGTTTAAACCAAACAAACAGGTAAACTAACTAAAAGTAAAGAAATACTTACAGTCGGTGAAGCACAATGCATGGCGGCTGGCATTGTCGGGTAATCCTTTGAACGACTTGACCATTTATGCTCTGATACCATCTTGTAACGCCCCCGAACCCACCTTGGCTCGGTGCGCTATTTTGCTAACCAATCCCACACTAAAACATAATTTAAATAAAATTGACACAGCAGAATTTAAAACTAAATCTCTCAAAGCTCACTTATGTCATACCTAGCTGCCTAGACTCACTAATTTCCCTTAATCCTAACCTTTAAGCATCACGGCGTTCTTCCCAAAAATTTCATCAAAGTAACGCCTGAAAATGGCGCCTCCAAAATGCTAGGTACCTGCAAACGAATAAATCCCAACCAATCCAGAATACTCCTACTCAACTTATCCAGTATACGAAATCACCAAATAGTAGTCAAGATGAAAACTAAAATGCTAACATCCCTAAGTGAAGAAAGTCCACAGTATAGGGCGACACATCACCTTAACTATGACTATATACAACAATTACAATTAGTTACGCATTCTCATCATTTCTACAAACAGACATCTAAAATAAACTATCAAAATATAAAGCCCCACATCCCCCGAAGACCATGGTCGAGGCGCCCCGACAACTGCCCGCACTGGCGTGCCCCGTGTTCCACCAACTGCCACCTAAAAATGGCTCCCTCGCCTAGCCCACCTGTAACCGCGTCGTTACCTACACCACAAAACACACACACACACGTAAGGTTACGCTTAGCAAGTAATGAATAACACGAATGTAAACAAACACAATGTGCACATCGCCTCCTAACACATGACAATGCTACTCACTCATCTATTTTCTTATTCACTCATGCACGTTAACGACGAGACGTTAAACCCCCTAGTGCTACTCGCACTTTAACGACGAGGCGTTCAACTCCCTAGGGCATGCTGTAGCACGTTAACGACGAGTCGTTAAATCCTCTAGTGCATTCTGCACTTTAACGACGAGGCATTTAACTCTCTAGTGCATACACTAGCACATTAACGATGAGACGTTAAATCCTCTAGTGCATCCTGCACTTTAACGATGAGGCATTTAACTCTCTAGTGCATACTCTAGCACATTAACGACGAGACGTTAAATCCCCTAGTGCATCCTGCACTTTAACGACGAAGCATTTAACTCTCTAGTGCATACTCTAGCACATTAATGACGAGATGTTAAATCCCCTAGTGCATCCTGCACTTTAACGACGAGACATTTAACTCTCTAGTGCTACTCTAGCACATTAACGACGAGACGTTAAATCCTCTAGTGCATCCTGCACTTTAACGACGAGGCATTTAACTCTCTAGTGCTACTCTAGCACATTAACGACGAGACGTTAAATCCTCTAGTGCATCCTGCACTTTAACGACGAGGCATTTAACTCTCTAGTGCTACTCGCACTTCAACGACGAGGCGTTAAATCCTCTAGTGCTACTTGCACTTTAACGACGAGGCATTCAACCCACTAGTGCTACTTGTTACACGTTCCATGCTCACCATTCACCTCACGCTCACCATTCACATCATGCCCTAAAAACTTATTTTTTGTAGCTTAAACATTACGCATGCAAATCACACCATATTAAATCACCAAACAACAACTAAGAATTTCATCACACAACACTCAAACACCAAATAACAACAACCCAGCAATTTATAAAACAATACTCAAACACGAACAATAACAACCCAGCAATTTATCAAACAATACTCAAACACCAAACAATACACTATCAAACAATAAATCCTATCATTATGTGGTGTAGGCCCAAAGGCGACAAAACACACAATCCATTACTTACCTGGCGTCCTAGCTCGCTGAGGATACTCGGTTTCCTGTCCAATTACAGCTCGACCTACGACAAATATTCAAACTTCATTATATCAAGCCTACATTAACCAATTACTCCTAAACTACTATTTCTAGCCTAATCCAACTAAAACCTAACTAAACGGGCCACTAAATTGGGTTCGGTAAAAACCGACCTGAAACTTCAAACGTACATAACTTTCACATCGGATATCGGAATCGAACGATTCCAGCGGCTACGTACTCCTCTAATAACCTATTTTAACCTGCCAAAAGAAATTTTAAAACAAACAACCGTAGCTTGGTCAAAATTGGCAAATACCGAACTGCCCTAAGTCAAAAATTTTCCTTTTTTTGGTTTTTCATCAATTCTCACCAATTTCCTCACCAATCAACCACCCTCATATCTAATTAAAATAATCTAACGAAAAATCAAGGTTTCACACAAGAAACCCGAAGCTTCAGAGAACTAGGTTCTCAGATTTTTGCTTAATCCGAGCTCCTGTTGCTCGAAAATCTTTGCCAGCATTAAGCTCAGCAATACGACGTCGAGAGCAGCCAAAAACGGCCGGCGATCGGAGCTCTAGCAGCTCGGCGATCCACGACCTCGAACAGAACTAAAACAGGGAAAAACTAACTTACCGAGTCAGTTCGTGCACGGAGTCAGCCGGAGACGCTAGCCCTAGGTTCGCCGCCGTCGTCTGTCCAGAGAACGTCAGAAACCACGGCAATTTTGGTCGGCAATCGACGCCCTTCTCTCCCTCCCTTTCCCCTGCTCTGTTCTCGGGTCCTCGACGACAGAATGGTGATAAGGCTCGAGACCCTTTCACTAGATCAATGGCCAAGAAGATATTTTCTAATATGTTTTCTAGTTTTGCAGGTACATTACAATTTGGAGACATGATGGAAGAAGCCCAACCCAAAGATAAAGAGAAGCCCATGCATTTACTAGCTTGGAAGCCCGACAATGACTTAGCATCAATCGGTCACATTGAAGAGTCTTAGTCTAGATTCATGTTTAAAGTTCATCATTATCATATCTCCTAGAAAAGAGCAAGAGTCTTAGTCTAGATTCATAGTCAAAGTTGTAATAAATGCTTAGTGGACATTTAATGAAATCCACTAAGCATGTCTTTTCATTTCCCACCAAAGGCCTATAAATAGGCCTTCTTTTGTACTTTTGAAAACACATTCGAATTATCAAAACCACTTTTGTTGTCTTTAGACAAGTTTCTTGAGTTTTGACTCAAAACCCGGCCAAACTTGTGAGGTGGATTCCGAGCGAGTGTGACCACAACTTGTATCTTTCTCTTGGTTCGTTTGAGAGATACATTTTACTACCTTTCTTTCCACCTTCCACGAAGGTATTCCCTAGTGAAAGAGAGGCCAAACAACCCTTCTTTTCGTTGGAGACTCACTTATTGCATAAGTAGTCAATCAAATACAAGTGGTAATTCTAGCCACTGAAAACCAACTAGGAAGTCATCTTTCAAATACGATACAGAATCGCATCATTTGGTATCAAAGCCACAACATCCATTCCAGGTTCTTCTATTTTCTTTTAATTATCTTATAGTTCTTGTGGAATTCTAAGATGAAGACTAGAAGTGGAGGAAATGCCATTCGCATTGAAGAGCAACAACAACAACAACAACAACCACCACCACCACCACCACCACCATCGACAAACGGAGTTGAATACACCATTCAACGTCAACTTGATGAAATGAGAGGTATGATTGTTCATTTGCAGCAAATGGTCCTAGAGACTAGAGAGCAATCATTTCCACAACCACAGATTCCAAGGAGTAGAGATGGACATGGGCAAAATAGTAACCGAGAACTTGAGGAGTTCACCGAAGTGGAAGAATTTGATTATCAACCAAGAAGGAGAAACACTTATCAAGATGATATGAGAAATATCAAGGTGTCTATTCCTATCTTCAAGGGAGCCACCAAAGGAGAGGAATTCTATGAATGGATGGAGAAAGTTAACCGGATCTTTGAATGCTACAACTATTCCGAGAGATTGAAACTTCAATTAGTGGCATTGGAGTTTGAAGGCTATGCGCATTTATGGTGGGAGAATTTAAAAGCTCAAAGAAGGAGAGAAGGCGAAGAACCTATTCAAACATGGGATGAATTAAAGGCATTAATGAGGAAGAGATTTGTTCCAAACCACTACAAACAAGAGTTATTTTTGCAAGCCCAAGAATTAAAGCAAGGAAACTCTTCGGTGGAAGAGTATCTCGCAACCTTTGAAATGCTTCGAATTAGATGTGGATTAAATGAACCAGAGGAGCAAATTATAGCACGGTTCATAAGAGGGCTTACCAAGGAGATTGGAGATATAGTTGAACTACATGACATAGGCACCATGGATGGAGTAATTCAACTAGCTACCAAGGTTGAAAGACAAAGGAAGAGGAAAGGCAGAGAAATTACTTTTCGGCCTAACCTGCTAAAAACACCCGGTAATTTTCAATCACAAGCAAAAACATGGGAGAAGAGCAACAACTATAAGGGAGTCTTCCATAAAGGCGTTGATGACAAGAAGCCGTTAGGAGATTCAACTCACCAAAATACAAGAGAAATTAAATGCTTCAAATGTCTTGGCCTTGGTCACATTGCTTCTCAATGTCCAAATAAACGAGTTATGGTAATTAATGCAAGCACTCAAGAAGTGGAGAGTGAAGAAGAAGTTGAAGAATCAACCAATGAGGAACTAGAAGAAAGTGAAGAGGTATGTCTTGCACAAGAAGGGCCTTTGTTAATGGTGATAAGAAGGTCTTTGATTTCTCAAAATCGAGGAGAGGAGGAACAAAGAGAGAATATTTTCCATAGTAGATGCCTCATCAAAAACAAGGTATGCTCTCTAATCATTGATGGAGGGAGTTGTACCAACGTTGTTTCCAAAGAATTGGTTGACAAATTGAAGTTGGAAACCAAAGCACACCCGCTGCCATACAAACTTCGGTGGTTAAACGACAAGGATGACATTAAGGTAAATAAACAAGTAATCCTTCAATTTTCTATTGGTAACTATGTGGATCAAGTTGTGTGTGATGTAGTGCCAATGAGTGCAAGCCACATTTTGCTTGGACGACCATGGCAATTTGACAAAAGGGCGATTCATGACGGTTATTCAAATTATTATTCATTCAAATTTGGTGGAAAGACTATCAAGCTAGCACCACTTAGACCAAGACAAGTGGCTATGGATGAAGAAGCAAGACATGAGCACTCGACAAAATCAACCTTATTCATATCAAGACAAGAATTAAAGAAGGTCATATTTAAAGGAAGTCCATTAATACTTATTCTATTCAAGGAAGGAGTGGAAAAGTTTGAAAATATTCCAAGGGACGTTCAACCATTGCTCGTGGAGTTTCAAGATGTTTTTCCCGAAGAGCTACCTCGAGGGCTACCTCCCCTTAGAGGAATTGAGCATCAAATAGACTTGGAGCCGGGATCCACTTTACCAAATCGTCCATCTTATCGGATGAATCCAGAAGAAGCAAAGGAGCTCCAAAAACAAGTTCAAGATCTATTAGACAAAGGTTATATTCAAGAGTCTCTAAGCCCTTGTGCCGTGCCCACTCTATTAGTACCAAAGAAGGATGGTTCAATGAGAATGTGTATGGATAGCCGAGCCATCAACCAAATAACAATCAAGTATAGGTATCCAATACCTCGGCTAGAAGACATGCTTGATGAACTAAGTGGAGCTTCATATTTTTCCAAGGTTGACTTGAAAAGTGGATACCACCAAATCCGCATGAAGGAAGGAGATGAGTGGAAAACTGCGTTCAAAACAAAGTATGGGCTATTTGAATGGTTAGTTATGCCCTTTGGGCTCTCTAATGCTCCTAGTACATTCATGAGATTGATGCACTTCGTACTTAAGGAATACCTAGGCAAATTTATTGTCGTATATTTTGATGATATCCTTGTTTATAGTACAAGTCTGGCTGACCATTTAATGCATCTGAGGACTTTATTTGATAAGCTAAGATCAGTCAAGCTTTACGGTAACATGAGGAAGTGCTCTTTCATGCAAGAGAGAGTCTACTTTTTGGGGTTCATAATATCAAAGCAAGGCTTGGAGGTGGATGAAACTAAGGTGAAAGCAATAAAGGAGTGGCCAACCCCCAGTTGCCTCTCAGATATCCGAAGCTTTCATGGTTTAGCCTCTTTTTATAGAAGGTTTATTCCTCATTTCAGCTCAATTGTAGCACCCCTCACGGATTGCACCAAGAATGGAAGAGAATTCAAGTGGAGCTCCGCGTGCCAAGAAAGTTTTGATTCTATAAAGGAGAAACTATGCAAGGCTCCGATTTTGATGTTACCTGACTTTAATAAAGTATTCGAAGTTGAGTGTGATGCCTCTGGATTGGGCATTGGAGCAGTGCTAATGCAAGAAGGAAAGCCGATAGCCTATTACAGTGAAAAATTGAAGGGAGCAGCTCTTAACTACTCCACGTATGATAAGGAGTTCTTAGCTATTATTCGGACACTTGAGGTATGGCAACATTATTTACTTCCAAGGGAATTTATTATTCACTCTGATCATCAGGCATTGAGGCATATCAAAGGTCAAGGAAAGCTGAACAGAAGGCATGGAAAATGGGTGGAATTCCTTGAGAGATTTCCATACATCATTAAGTACAAGAAGGGTGACATCAATGTGGTGGCCGATGCTCTATCAAGAAGAAGTGTCTTGTTGACCGAGATGAATGCAAGATTCATGGGGTTTGAATGGATCAAGGATGCCTACAAAGAAGATCAAGACTTTGGAGATTCTTATAAACTTTGTCTCCAAGGAGCCGAATGTGGATATTTCCTTAAGGATGGTTTCTTATTCAGAAGTGGAAAGTTATGCATTCCAAAAAGCACCTTAAGAGAATCTTTGGTAAAAGAAGCTCATGGAGGAGGACTTGCTAGTCATTTTGGGGAGAAAAAGACAATTGAAGTTCTCAAAGAACACTTCTATTGGCCACGGATGATGAAAGATGTACACAGAATAGTTGAAAGGTGTATTACTTGCAAGAAGGCAAAGAGCCGATTATTACCTCAAGGGCTCTACATGCCTTTACCTATTCCCACTCATCCTTGGGTAGAAATCAGCATGGATTTTGTCTTGGGGTTGCCACGTACCTCAAGAGCAAAGGAAGCCGTCATGGTTGTAGTAGACCGGTTTTCTAAGATGGCGCATTTCATACCATGCTCTAAAACAGATGACTCTATGCATATAGCAGATCTCTTTTTCAAGGAGATAGTCCGTCTTCATGGAGTTCCAAAGACTATTTTGTCAGATAGGGATACTAAATTTCTTAGCTCATTTTGGACAACATTATGGAGGAAGCTTGGCACTAAGCTATTGTTTAGCACGTCTTTCCATCCTCAAACCGATGGACAAACCGAGGTGGTCAACCGAACCTTGGGAACACTCTTAAGGAGCATAGTGGGGAAGCGACTAGGGGATTGGGACATCCAACTCCCATATATTGAATTTGCATACAATAGGAGCATACATAGTACAACTAAGAGGAGTCCTTTCGAAGTGGTCTATGGCTTTAATCCTCTTACTCCTTTAGACTTACTTCCATTACCCACCAAGGAGCTAATAAATGCCGATGGGGCTCAAAAGGCCAAACAAGTCCAAGTCTTGCATGAAGAAGTTCGAAAAATTATTCAAAAAAAGAATGAATCCTATGCTAGAGCTGCTAATAAAGGGAGAAAAGAAGTTATATTCAAAGAAGGAGATTTGGTATGGCTACACTTAAGGAAGGAACGATTTCCAAGACAAAGGAAGACAAAACTATCCCCACGGGCAGATGGACCTTTTAGAGTCTTGCAAAGAATCAATGATAATGCATACAAATTGGAGCTTCCAGGAGAGTATGGAGTCTCAGCAACTTTTAATGTTCAAGACTTATCACCATACCTTGGAAAAGAAGATGAATTGGAGGACACTATCCAATCGGATTTGAGGTCAAATCCTCAATCACTTGGGGAGGATGATAAGGCTCGAGACCCTTTCACTAGATCAATGGCCAAGAAGATATTTTCTAATATGTTTTCTAGTTTTGCAGGTACATTACAATTTGGAGACATGATGGAAGAAGCCCAACCCAAAGATAAAGAGAAGCCCATGCATTTACTAGCTTGGAAGCCCGACAATGACTTAGCATCAATCGGTCACATTGAAGAGTCTTAGTCTAGATTCATGTTTAAAGTTCATCATTATCATATCTCCTAGAAAAGAGCAAGAGTCTTAGTCTAGATTCATAGTCAAAGTTGTAATAAATGCTTAGTGGACATTTAATGAAATCCACTAAGCATGTCTTTTCATTTCCCACCAAAGGCCTATAAATAGGCCTTCTTTTGTACTTTTGAAAACACATTCGAATTATCAAAACCACTTTTGTTGTCTTTAGACAAGTTTCTTGAGTTTTGACTCAAAACCCGGCCAAACTTGTGAGGTGGATTCCGAGCGAGTGTGACCACAACTTGTATCTTTCTCTTGGTTCGTTTGAGAGATACATTTTACTACCTTTCTTTCCACCTTCCACGAAGGTATTCCCTAGTGAAAGAGAGGCCAAACAACCCTTCTTTTCGTTGGAGACTCACTTATTGCATAAGTAGTCAATCAAATACAAGTGGTAATTCTAGCCACTGAAAACCAACTAGGAAGTCATCTTTCAAATACGATACAGAATCGCATCAAATGGCTTCGGCCATTCTGTTGTTTATATTTTTATTAAATAATAATAATAATAATAACATTAATAAAACTTACATTACCATTCTACCCTTCCAAAAATTCTGTTAAATCTCGTTCTAAATTTATAAATTTTCGTAAATTTGCGCTCACCCCTTACCCGGCTTAAGTTCTCCACTGGGAATACCCAAACCTAAATTAAGAAACCATTCACTTTTCTTTTTAAATTAATTAAAACAACCTATTTTATTATTCTTTTATTTTCTTTCCAATTTTTCCCTTAAAAAAAATCCTGGGTGTTACACCTAGATATTGGAACCTACTACTCCCAGTGCATAGAAAAGGCCACAGGAGAATACCGTCTCATGGATGGTTATTTGGTAAAAGCGGGAAAGTTATGTATTCCCCAAGGAAGCCTAAGACGGTGTCTCGTGAAAGAAGTGCATTGTGGAGGCTTGGTAAGCCATTTCGGAGAAAAGAAGACCCTGGACATGCTCAAGGAAAACTTCTATTGGCTCCGCATGATGAAAGACGTACACCGTCTAGTGGAAACATGTGTGGTATCCAAGAAAGCCAAGAGTAGGCTCCTCCCTCACGGTATATATATGCCTCTGCCAGTCCTATCACACTCGTGGACAGACGTTAGCATGGATTTTTTTCTAGGATTACCACGAACTGCCCGAAGTAAGGACTTAATTATGGTAGTTGTGGATCGATTTTCCAAGATGACACATTTCATCTCCTGTGACAAAACTGATGATTCCCTCATAACAGCTGACCTGTAGTTTAAGGAAATCGTTCGCCTACATGGAATTCCACATTCAACAGTGTCAAATAGGGACACTAAATTTTTGAGCGCTTTTTGGACCACCTCATGGAGAAGGTTGGGGACTAGGTTGTGTTTCAGCACATCCTTCCACCTCCAAACGGATGGTCAGACGGAGTTGTTAATAGGACCTTAGGCACCCTCTTACGCAGTATTGTGAGAAAAAAACTAACCAATTGGGACATCGTCCTTCCTGGCTTAGAATTTGCCTACAATCGCAGCCTACATTCCACTACTTAGCAATCGCCCTTTGAGGCTGCCTATGGGTTTAATCCCTCTATACAGTTGGACCTTGTACCCCTACCATTTAAAAACTTAGTTAATCCATCAGGAGTAGACAATGCTAAACGTATTAAGAAATTACACGAGAATGTCCGAAAAGCCATCGAGAAAAGGAATAGTGCTGTAGCCAAACAAGTAAACAAAGGACGTAAAGAAGTTATTTTTAAGGAAGGAGATTTAGTTTGGTTTTATTTACGTAAGGAAAGGTTTCCCAATCAAAAAGGGTCAAAAATTCTTCCTTGAGCAGATGGACCTTTTAAGGTCTTGGAGAAAATTAATAACAATGCCTACAAGATAGAGTTACCTAGAAAATATGGCGTTTCAGCAACCTTCAACGTCCAGGACTTATCTCTATACAAAGGCGAGGAAGATGGCTCGATGGGCCCGACTTATCGGATTTGAGGACAAATCCTTAACAACCTGGGGAGGATGTTGTGCCCCGTAGGCCTATCACACGATCACAGATACAATCACATGCTTTATCGAACCAATGTACTTACACACTTTACACTTTTGCAGGTGACATTTCTTACATCGACTTGGAAGGCATACTCACCAATGTAAAGTGGGAGATGGAAGCTCAAGATCAGGAGCAACCGAAGCACGTCATTGCTTTGGAGACAAGGCTTGGAGAACCCGAAGCTCATATAGGAATTTGTCTTCCCGAGCATTGATTTCTATGTATTTTTATTTTAAAACTTATTAGGCAAACATTGGCTTTTTTGTTAAGTTTTTATATAAGCATGCATGTTAGGCATTTAGGGCTATATGCTTAGTAGGATAGATGCGGCTTGGTTTTGTTTTTAAATGGCTTGAGAACCAAAGAAGTGGGTTGATGAAGAAAACCAGCTACTGTGCATTGAAGGAGAACCAGACCGCCTACTATTGTTGCTTGAAGAAAACCGGCTGCTGCTGCTATTGCAGAGAACCGAATGAAGCTTCAATTCGGTGAACCAGAACTCAGCGAAGGGAAAAACCAGAGAACTAGCGGCGAACACCCGCCCGACGACTGCACTTGAAGGAGGGAACCGTTATTGCTTTTGGCCCGAATTCCCTCTGTGTTCGTGTTGGAGTAGCTTCCTTGCAAGGAAACCAACGAGCTGACAGAAACGGGGCTACCCTCGAAGCCCTAACGACAAAGGAATCTCGACTAGTCTGCTTCTTCTTCCCGCACCTTCAACGGTTCTCCACCGTTTTCAAATGCTTCTCCAGCCACTAGGATGATATAAATCATTGCAATTGGTGACTGTAAAACGTTGGTTCAGGTAATGAGAACAAGTAGACCGTTTCCCTAAGAGTGAAATAGAGAAGGCATTTTCGCCATCAGGTGATCTTCAGGTTTGCCGAACAGGAGACAACCTCCTAGTTCAACAACCCGAGGTTGTTGTTGAACTCTAGCACCATTCTCCACTCCTCCCTTTCAAAGGCTGGAAACCAGAAGGAGGTGGACAGAAACCGGTTCCTCAAGTCGACGTCTTTTCTAGGGAAAACGTTTGGCTGGCGCTAAGCTTTTAGTTGTCTGGCCGACTTGAGGTTGTGCAAGCCTTTGTTGAATCAACTGGACCACGCCATTTCATCTTACACACACTTCACTCGCAAGACACTAATCTCACTAAAGTTTTCTGATTGTTCTGTATTTTGCCCATTTTGGTTCTCGGTTCTTGAGGTCACTCGGTTTGACCAAGCACCTGAGTAGCTAACGATCCATTTTAGTCTTTGCAAGAGCTTAGTTAAGGCTTGGCTCATAACAGCACCCAAAAACAGTCACTAAATCACATAAAACAGAGAGTGATAAACAAAGAATGACATAAAGAAAGAAAATGCTGCCAAGTGAAGGAGGAAGTGGGCAAGCTTGCAAACTCCTTAAAAAATGCCAATGGGATGAAATAAATGCAATGGAATGGAAAGAACTTAGCAGAACAACCCTCGGCTGGTTCGAACGTAACAATGGTATTTTCTGGTATTGCTACGACACCGTTGGGAAAGAGGTTTACCACCTTTCTCTAGGGATTTCCACTCTCAAAAGAATAGAGGAAAGAGTGGAACTAAGAACCAAGCAAGAATATGTGAACTTGAATGGCAATTTAGAGGCACACTCCACTCTGGTGATTGTCAACCGAGACAACCAGGTGAAGGTTCGACGAACTCTTCCATCTTGAAGATAACTTCAATTCAATTTCATTTTCATCAAAGGTTCAACAACCATTACCAGAGCTCAAAATGAAGCTTAAATAGAAGAAGAGTTATCGGAAGAAGAAAGAAGAGAGAAAGCTCAAAGAGCCATTGGAGTTTCTTCGACCAAAAATATAGTCGTTGGTGATACGGTCTGGCAACGTGCACTCGCGCTCACGCAAGCTGCTTGGGGCCGCTCGCTGCCTTTCGCGCCATGATACGTGCTCTGATGTGCGGCGCATGTTTGGTTCCTCGCGCGTGCTGGCTACTGTGCGTGCACTGCCCTTGTGTTGTGTGTGCCCTGCTGCACCCTGCTACTTCCCGCGCGCTGCTGCTGCTTCTCGGTTCCTTGTTGTGTGCACCCATTTCTTGATCAACATCTTCTCTTATGAGCCAATCCTTGATTAATCAAGCTTTCCTAAAGCTAAACAAAATATTCAAATATCCTAAACAATAATAAGACTATAAGTTTGCTCAATTACAATCAAAGAAGGCTAAAGTTTGCCAAATGTAAAAATTTACTAAACATAAATTATGTGAAAAGTTGGTTACACCATTTGTTAAAAGGACGACAAATTCTCTCTTCAGCTCACCCATTTCAAGCTTTAAAAGACTTTTTCCTACAAAACTCACAAACTGGTTGGATGCAAATTAGTTAGAATACTTACCTTGGCTTGTGCTCGTCGGGTTAGGCTCGTAGGCACATTATCCTCTCTGGGTGATTGAGGATTTGTCCTTAAATCTAGTGCTTGGCTCTTCCCGAAGTAGTCGTTGATTCTCTAAACATTTAACTTTTAGTATGACTAACATATAGTCATCCATTAAAGCATATAATTGAAATCCTCTTAGCCACCAATATTGTTTTTGATAACATGACTAAAATTTTGAAGTTTGGTCGGTCTCATGTTGTAAAATAAAAACTATGATAAAGGTGAAAAAATTATGAAAACAAGCCTCATCTTCAAATTTTGTAAATATCATGCCTTCGTTCAAAAATAAGTAAGAAACATGAAAGCAATCTGAAAACTTCATCCAAAAAGCAAGATGGTTAAAATCAATAATAAGACATATGCTTAAGGTATCATTTCTAAACTCATCCAACACTAGATAATTTAATTCCAAAAATGGATATGTAAAGACGTAGAATAAAAGATGAGCTACTACACATGAGGAGTCCTCCTTTAAAGAAAGGTAACAATTATTAAACCAAATAAACCCTTTTACCATACTATCAAAGCAATCTATTATCCATCCAATTCTAAATTACCATTCAATCAAAGTATTAGTCAGTACATACCTTGTTGCTAAGATACTAACCATATCTCTTGTTATATTGTTGTAACACCCGGTTTTACGGGATTTAAATTATTCCAATATAAATGGTATTTTTGTAAATACTTCAAACTAAGTCCGTTTTGCGAACGAGAAGTTTTAACGGAGCCCTAATAATAAATTGGAATTTATGGTGAAATATGAAATTTTGGAGAAAATGAATCATTAGTTAAATAACGAAATAGCTAACGAAACAAATAGAAATCAAAAGGAGGGGCAAATAAGTAATTTTGCAGGTCAAATTTTAATAAAAATCACAAATTTTCCTCTCCTCCCTCACACTTACGCGATTTCCTGCATTTTCACCCTCCTTCGGCGACAATTTATCCCTCTCGTGCATTTCTCTTCAACGCCGACGATTCTCCTCCTTCGGCAACTCAACTCTTCGCGTTTCCTTCTCCTTCCTCGACTCTAGGTAATATTCTATGCTTTAGGAACGTTAAATTTTGGTTTTCGTAGAGTTATACGGTTAGGGTTCGTTTAGGGTTTTGCAAAAAACGTAGAGTAGAGTTTGAAATCGATAGGTTTAGCATAAATGCGCCTCAAATGGCTGTATTTATGATTATTGGTGAAAGTTTGATGGTTTAATAGAGGTTGTTGAGAAGTTTGGTAGTTGGAAGGTTTTAAAAACTCCATTAATGAAGGTGTGGAAATTCACGAGCACGAGTTGCTCGATAAAATGCCTCAATGAGGTGTTTTAGAGTTTATGAGATTTTCTTTAGCTAGGAGTTTGTAATTTTGGAAACTCGATAGTTTAAAATTGGTTTAACTGATAAATGTTGTGTATTGCCTTAGGTGAACACTGCTCGTGGACGGAGCTTGAATTTCAACGGACGCGAGGTAAGTCTTCGTGATTTGTTTGGCCGTCTTGGCCTACACCATAAGAATGTATGTTAAATCGATGAATTGAAGATATATTGTGTTTGGGTAATTAGATTGGGTAGTTAGGTTGAGGCTTAATTAAGTTGTTAAGTTTATTGTTTGTATGTTTCTATTTGTTTCTATTTCGTTCATGGCATAATATTTGTTCACGCATCATTGTTTTCAAAAAGAGCATGAAAAGGAATTTCTATGCATGTTTTTACAAACGAAAAGGTAAACGAATGTAATAAAGGTCACGTCGGTGGCGGTGGTCAGACATGGCTGTTAGGTGAAGCATGTTTTCCCCCCGGTTAGATACGAGGGGCTATCCAATCGACGGATGTGCCACTCCTATCTAGCGAGAGTGAAGCCCCGGTGACATGAATGAAATGATTAGCGAAGAGGTAGGACGCATGATTTATGAACTGTGCATGCATAGCATTGGCATTCACGTAGATTTACTGAGCCTCTAGCTCACATTTTAATTCTATGGTGTAGGTGATTTTGAGACAGGTGAGGAAGACGTCCCTCTGCCTAAAGTGTGAGCACGTTGAAGAAGAATGGCCTGTGGGAGTGCGCTGGCAGTCGGTGCTTATTTTGATCCGTGGGGACGTAAGTAAGTTTTTGGGGTTTTGATAGATAGAAACGTAGGAAAAATTGTATAGATAATCCATTTTAGGATATTTGTGAATGGATAGATAATATATAGTGTTTTGTAGTGTTTTCGATATTTTCAAACAGGGGGAAATGTTAAACTTTTAAACAGAACCACGCAGTTCGTTTTTATGAAATTTGGTTACGTTTTAAATATGTTTTGAGTCTATTTTTGGGCGATTGATGTGTATAGTGAAAATGGAGAGTTAAAGTGTTGGATATGGGTGGAGTTTAAGTGTTTTTAGTTGGAGAAATTAAGGGTGAGAAGTATAGAAATTGTGAAGTGGTGTGGTTAGAGTGTGCAGGAGATGAAGACGTAGGAGAAAAGGGGGAGGCGACCGATCGTGGAAGGAAAGGAGATCGAACGCAGAACTCTCTGGTTTTCCAGAGAGTTTGGCGATCGTACGCAGGAAGAGGGGCATAGGATCGGTTTGCAGGTTGGGTTACGCATCTGAAAAGCAGAACATGAGCCGATCAATCGGCTGTCTTCAGTCGATCGATCGGTTGTGAGGAGGGCGATCGATCGCCCATTGAGGGGCCGATCGAGCGCCCCTTGTTTTCTCGTGCCTTGACGTTTTTGCCCTCGGTTTTGCTTGGCCGATTTCCCCTATTGATTAATGGTTGTTATTTAAATGTTTTCTTTATGTTTTTCTTAAATGGTTTTTAATGGTTTTCATTCTATCAACGATTTAAATTTCCGCTTTAACGTTATAGGGTTTACTTACGTTGCAAAAAAAAAAAAAAAAAGAAGAAAAATTTTATACGGGGAATTAAGGGAATAGTGTAAGGGTCGTTACAATTGTAGATGCCGCTCTCCATCAAAGATTCAAGAAACAATAATGTTCTACAAAGGTTCTTTCCCATCTCCATCCATGAAGACATAGCGAAAAAACATAATAAATTCTTTTCCAAAAGATAAGAATTGATTTCGGCTTGGTAAGAAAAAAGATCAAAGGAACTTTGCTTAATCAACATCAATCTACATTACTCCTTATCCCAAAATAATTTAATTTTCATTTTATAAATGGTAGATCCATGCATAGGTTTCAAAGTAGGAATAAATTCAACCATAATATAATGAATTTCAAGTTCAAAATATTTCAATTTGGTTGTCATGCTATAGTCTTTAAACCGAAAAATCACGAAATAATTAGGTAACCATAAAACATAGCTAGGCAAGTGGTTTATATCATCAAGGGAAATATTATTTTCAACCTTGAACTCGTCTTCCCTAAGCCCATGAGCAACATATAAGATCACCTCATGCCATGCTATACCAAACAAGTCAACAATAAACTCAAGCAAAAATTTATTCATAACGTTACTTCCAATTTTCTTTCTTTCAAAGTAAGCGGTTTTGAAATATACAAGTTTAATTCTAAGAACTAGTTTCAAACCACTCAAGAGTAAAACTATCTCTATGGATCTATTAGAATAATGCCATGCATAGATTAGGTAACAAAGATTCAAATTCATGAAGTTCAACAATTTACCAAGCATAATGTGTGGTGTCTTTAATATTTTACCAAACGAAATTTTCATATCCAAACACATTATTGTTACCCTAAAATAAACATCACTATTTTCATGAATTTTCTTAGCAAGGAAACTTGGAAAATCATAAAAAGGCATGATTGAACTTCTATCTTTAAGCAAGTAGTAAATAATAACATGTTCACTAATGTCATGCCAACATGCAAAGTTAGTACACAAATCATTATAGGCTATATACCAACCAATTCTAAAAACCCAAGCAGTTAAGGTATTTGGTGGAACAAATCTTGGTATTATGTCACTCAAAGTCTTTCTACACAATTTGTCCCTAAAGTTTAGTTTGAAAATGTTAGGATGTTTTAAGGTTCTAAAAAGATTTCTATCCTTCTTAGTCCATGAGAAAGTAATGGGGAACCAAAATCTCTTAAAAATATGAATTCTACTCTCAGTGTGGATTAAAAAGGGATCAAGGTAATTCTTATCTACTTGGTGGAACTCTTGTTGGATGTGGAGAAGGGGTATATATGCAAACATTGTATAAGGGGTTTCCTCTTTCACAACAAACGGGTCATGCAAATCGACAACCCCTTTAGTTCTCAAATTTTGGAAGTCTTCAATTTTGGGTTCTATCTCTTGGGGTTCAATGGTTTCAATAGTCTCTACCCTTTGCTCAATTTCAACCTCAAAAATATCATCTTAATTCCAAAATCCTCCTTGAATCCGATTGGGTTAGGGGTTTCTAAAGCTTTCTCTTGCTCATCAACCTTTTGTTCACAAGAGCCATAGCCCATGGGATCTTGCTCTTCCCTTGCTTCATCCAATTCAAGTAAGGGACCCTCCTCGGGAAGATAATTTCCTCTTCTATCAATTCATCCTCCTCGTCTTCTAAACTAATGGACTCTTCCGTAAACTCTACTTGAGTAGGTGCTTGAAAAGATCGTGGTTCACGTGGCTTTGGTGACCTTAAATATGTTTGAGCGTTATGTACTTACAAATAAGGAAGTTTGATTGTTTTAGGAAGGTTTGATATAATCCTAAGGTAATGGCATTGTCTTTGCCTACTTGGCACAAAATGTCTTTGCATTAGTTTCTTCATCATTTTCCAAGTAATGACTTCATCCTCACCTTCTCTCTTATGTTGATACAAAAGATCATCCCACCACTCTTTAGCATAACTGGTGAAATTCTTAGAGGCCATTCTAATTTTTCTCTTTTCCAAGTAAGTTCCCAAAATACAATATTCTTCCACCTTTTTAACCCAGAAGAAATATTCACCCTCATTTATAGATCCTCTAAACTTAGGAATATACACATCATCATCACCAAAAGGTTCTTGGTTTCTATCTCTTCTCCTAGGGTTTTCATCCCTCCTCCTAGGTGTGGTCTCTTGTGATGAGTCTCTACGGGTGTCATGTTTAAGTCCATTCATGACATGTTCAAGTTTGAGATTCATGCGATTGAGTTGTTTACTTAAGGTGTCAATCGCCTCACAAAGACCATTGATTTGTCCTAGCATATTGGACTCTCCCCCTTGATGGTTGCGAACCTCGGTTTTGGGTATCTCCTTGTTCCGGTTCAATTCTCGGGTTGGATGATGAGAAGATCTAATAAGTGACTTGGTCCATCCATCATCAAAGTATTCCCTATTTTGAACTCTAGGCCTAGGTGGTTCGAGTTTTCTCCTACGTGGAGGCTCTTGGAATTCTAACTTATGGTTCCACATTTAAGCTCTAAGATTTAATCCAAAATCTATCACACAAAAGAAAACAACAATAAAACAATGCTCCTCGGATTTAAACCAATTTCTTGGCCGAAGGAGACTCCAAATTCCAACCGAAAATTATCACTAAAACAAGCCTAAATAACAACACAAAATGGAGGAAACTAAAGATGCAATGGACTACTAAACAATGTCACAAAAACAGAACATGAAAGGCACTAGAACTCAACACAAAATAGTGAACAAACAAAAGATAAAAATTAGAAAATTAAAACAGAACTTTTAATTATCACTTGATAAGCATTCTAGTTAACTAAATAAAAAACAAGATGCTTACATATGAGACAACTATCTAGATAGAAGACAAACTCAAATCAAGATAGATCATATCACGAAGACAAACTCACCACGACAATAGTAGGCAAAAAAGAAATACAAGAAAGAACAGAAACATTATACAAAGGACAAAAAAAGACCAGACGACAAAAATGTTATACAAGCTATCACGTTAATTGTGTGAGACATCCTTAATGTTTAAACAAAAGGTTTTATCATGCAAAACATTAGCAGAAAGACAAAACAGAAACAGACGATAGAATCATGAGAAAAAAATAAAGAAAAACAAAAATATTAGAACAACATATTTTTAACCTCAATATCCTTGCATGCTGATTAAGTAAACAGAATGATAGCTCAAGCATACAAGTAATTCAGGTTAACAAAATAAAAACCGAAACAAACACAACAATGACAATAAATAGGAAACAGAGACGAAAACCAGAGAAAACAAAGAATGACAAGCCAGGTTCGGCTCTGATAGCATATGATGCAAAAACAAGATCCTAACAGAGCATACAGAAGCGGAAATAGAAAGCAGAGGGTCGGTGCTGGAGAGCACCCAAAAACAATCACTAAATCACGTAAAACAGAGAGTGATAAACAGAGAATGGCATAAAGAAATAAAATGATACCAAATGGAGGAAGTGGGCAAGCTTGCAAACTCCTTAGAAAATGCCGATGGGATAAAATACATGCAATGGAATGGAAGGAACTTAGCAGAACAACCCTCGGTTGTTCGAACGTAACAATGGTATTTTCTAGTATTGGTACGACAGCGTTGGGAAAGAGGTTTACCACCTTTCTCTGAGGATTTTCACTCTCAAAAGAATGGAGGAAAGAGTGGAACTAAGAACCAAGCAGTACCTGTGAACTTGAATGGGAATTTGGAGGTAGGGGTGAGCATGGTCCAGTCTGGTCCGGTCTTGAGCTGAAATTGGACCGGACCATGGGATTCGGGAATTTTATCCTGAATCCCAGTACCGGACCGTGCAAGGATCGGGACCAGACCAGACTAGACCAAAAAATTCGGTCCGGTCCCGGTCCGGTCCCGGTTTCTCCCATTGTAATGCGGAATATTTAAAATAAAAATTAAAAAAAGCAAAAAATTCTGAAATTGCATACAGATTTTTTCAATAAACTCAGCATACATATTTTTACTTGTACTCTTAATCGAAAGAATAAAAAATGAAAGTAACGTATATTAAACTAACAAATTAAATCTAATAATCCATGATTAAAATAAAATCTCATAAGATAAACTAAATTTAACATCTAAAATATATCCAACTATCTAACATAAAAACTAAATCCAACTATTTAACATAAAAATTCAATTCAACTATCAAACATTATAAAATATAATGAAATCTAAAAAATTAAATTCAATATAAAAAATAAATCGAACTATCTTGGTCCGGTCCGGTCTTTTGGGAATTTCGAACTATGGACCGTGGACCGGACCATTGCTCATGGGATTTTATCTTTGAGGACCGGTCCCGGACCGAGAATCGTCAAGAACCGCCCGAAACCAGACCGACACTTGCGGTCCGGTCCGGTTCTCGGTCCGCGGTCCGGTCTTGCTCACCCCTATTTGGAGGTGCACTCCACTCGGGTGATTTTCAATCGAGGAAACCAGGTGAAGGTTCAACAAACTCTTCCCTCTTGAAGATAACTTCAATTCAATTTCATTTTCGTCAAAGGTTCAACAACCATTACAAGAGCTCAAATTGAAGCTTAAATAGGAGAATAGTTATAAGAAGAAGAAAAAAGAGAGAAAGCTCAAAGAGCCGTTGGAGTTTTTTCGGCCAAAAATATAGTCGTTGGTGGTACGACCTGGCTCGCGCTCGTGCGCGCTACTTAGCTTCGCGCGCTGCCCTGATGCGAGGCGCATGGTCGGCTCCTCGTGCGCACTGGCTATTGTGATGGTCTTCCTATGCGCGCGCTGCCCTTGTCTTGTGCACGCCCTACTGCACCCTGCTGCTTCCTGTGCGCTACTACTGCTTCTCTGTTCCTTGTTGCGCGTGCACAAACCGGTTAGACGTAAATTAGTTAGAATACTTACTTTGGTTTGTGCTTGTTAGGTTGGGCTCTTAGGCACATCATGTTCAAGTCTTCTGTTGCAAACCTAGCCTTGGGCTTGGTGGTCGGGTCCTTTCCAAGGATCGGGTCGCCCAACCCGGTGTTCTGTTATGCCCACCTCCGGGTCGTGACAATATCTTTGGTTCTTACCAATAATTTTGGTTTGGGTCAATCTCCTCTTTCTTGATAACTTTGGTTTCATTGGCAAGGTTTGATCAGTGTTCAGTTCCTCGTATTTGATTATAACATTGTTGAAGGATCTATGATTCTCAATACTCGTGGTTCTCATCATTTAGTATCAGAACAAAGACTTTTCGTTTCAAGTTTCCATTTTTATTATCTTGCAAATTTTTTTCTTCTCTTGAATTCTTCTCTCAAAATTTTTTTCAAGATTAAAAAAATAAAAATTTATTATTCTTGAAATTTCTTCTTTGAAAAGTTCTTTATAATAAAAAAAATGCAAAAATCGCAAAAGTTCAAAAAATCTCCACTTTCTTCTATTATTTTCAAATTATCACTCTTGAGTGTTGAGTTATGGAGCCTACTCTAGTGCTGGGGGTATTTTGGTCATATTTATCTTGTTATTTCGTAGCCCTAATTCATCTAATATATAAATATGTATTTAGGTTGTTGAAGGGTGAGTGAGCGTGAGAGGCAAAAACTATTGTAACTTGTTTTTGTTCTTAGTGAAATCTGTTAGCAACCAGTAGACGTAGCTCTCACAACGAGAGTGAATCACTATAAATTTGTGTGTTTTTCTTTTTCATATTTTCTCGATCATTCTTTATAGGTTGAATTAGGACATCTAATCCTAACATTGAGATATTCGACACACTCAATTCAATCATTCTCAAAATCTTATTCTTGAGATATTCGACATATTCAATCATTCTCGGATTCTTATTCTTTAGATATTCAAAATATTCAATTATTTTTCTCGAAGTCTTATTCTTGAGATCTTCGACATACTCAATTGAAGTTTCAAACTTTGAAATTTCAAATCTTGTGCTTAAGATCCTATATTCTCACTCTTAAATTATTGTGATTATTATTGTTGAAATATTTGATTCTTGTAACACCCGGAAAATTCCTATACGCCTTAGATTAGACGTGTTAGGAGAGTTTAATTATTCAAGATTAGTGATGAGCATGGAAGTGTAATAGAAGAGAAAAGAGAAGTGGAGACGTTGACAAGTGAACCAATAAGAAAGGAGTTAGAAAAATTGAAAGGAAGGGAAAAAGGAGGTTCCACGTTGGAAGATGAAGGGTAGGAGTAGAGTTTGAAAATTTAACATAAAAAGGGGTTTGAAAAGTCAAAACCTAAACCAACCAATAGAAATTGTTGTTGAAAATTCAAATAAAACTTTAACCAATAGGAATTAAGTGCATTAAATGAACGAATTGTGAGAATTTAAGAAGCAATCACGTTGGAGTGTTTGAAGGAGAATGGGAGGGTGTATGTGTAATTTCAATGGTTATTAAAATAATAGAATAAAGAAAAAGTGGTTTTATAAAAAGAGGAAAATTTTGGGAAAGTAAGCACTTGTCTTCTTCTTCTCCTCCCTCCATCGACGGCAGCCATTGAAGCTCTTCCAAGCTTCATTCCATCAAGGTTCTTCAAGTTTTTAAGGTAAAATCATGAAAGGTTTTAATTGTATACAATTTAGGTTTGGTTTTTAAGGTTTTTAGAGGGTTTTGGGTGAATTTACTTAGGGTTTGGAAACCCTAGAATGTGAAGTCCGAAAATTGAGTTTCAATGTTGGATTGGAAGTAAATTACACAAAATCAGTTTTGATACAAATGTGTAACCGCTTCTGGTCTGTGCATTTCGGGTTGGCTAAGTGTGTTGTTTAGTTAATTTGAGTGTTTGAATGAATAGTAGACGTGTAGAGGTTTCCGAATTGGGGTGACACGTCAAAATCCATTGAAAAACGAGAGAGTTATGACCGTTTGAAGTTTGATGGCCAATTGTGGGTAAAAATCGGGTTTTGTGTTTTGGGGAATGAATTGTGTTATAGTTTTAGTTAGGTTAGGTTAAGAATTTTCTTAGAGTTCGTGAGGAAATTACTAAGTTGAGTTTACTTGATTTTAGGTCATCGAGCGTGTACTTTGATTGGACGAAGTGACAGCACGTTTTTGGAGCAGAACTCGAGAGGTACGCTGATGTGTCTCGAGGAGAACTCGAGAGGTACGCTGATGTGTCTCGAGGAGAAGGATTTCTACTCGAGAGGTACGCTGATGTGTCTCGAGGAGAAGGATTTCTACTCGAGAGGTACGCAAATGTGTCTCGAGGAGAACTCGAGAGGTACGCTGATGTGTCTCGAGGAGAACTCGAGAGGTACGCAAATGTGTCTCGAGTAGAAGGATTTCTACTCGAGAGGTACGCAAATGTGTCTCGAGGAGAAGGATTTCTACTCGAGAGGTACGCTGATGTGTCTCGAGGAGAAGGATTTCTACTCGAGAGGTACGCAAATGTGTCTCGAGGAGAACTCGAGAGGTACGCTGATGTGTCTCGAGGAGAACTCGAGAGGTACGCAAATGTGTCTCGAGTAGAAGGATTTCTACTCGAGAGGTACGCAAATGTGTCTCGAGTAGAAGGATTTCTACTCGAGAGGTACGCAAATGTGTCTCGAGTAGAAGGATTTCTACTCGAGAGGTACGCAAATGTGTCTCGAGGAGAAGGATTTCTACTCGAGAGGTACGCAAATGTGTCTCGAGTAGAAGGATTTCTACTCGAGAGGTACGCTGATGTGTCTCGAGGAGAACTCGAGAGGTACGCTGATGTGTCTCGAGTAGAAGGATTTCTACTCGAGAGGTACGCAAATGTGTCTCGAGGAGAACTCGAGAGGTACGCAAATGTGTCTCGAGTAGAAGGATTTCTACTCGAGAGGTACGCAAATGTGTCTCGAGGAGAACTCGAGAGGTACGCAAATGTGTCTCGAGTAGAAGGATTTCTACTCGAGAGGTACGCTGATGTGTCTCGAGGAGAACTCGAGAGGTACGCTGATGTGTCTCGAGTAGAAGGATTTCTACTCGAGAGGTACGCTGATGTGTCTCGAGTAGAAGGATTTCTACTCGAGAGGTACGCAAATGTGTCTCGAGGAGAAGGATTTCTACTCGAGAGGTACGCTGATGTGTCTCGAGTAGAAGGATTTCTACTCGAGAGGTACGCAAATGTGTCTCGAGGAGAAGGATTTCTACTCGAGAGGTACGCAAATGTGTCTCGAGGAGAACTCGAGAGGTACGCAAATGTGTCTCGAGTAGAAGGATTTCTACTCGAGAGGTACGCTGATGTGTCTCGAGGAGAACTCGAGAGGTACGCAAATGTGTCTCGAGTAGAAGGATTTCTACTCGAGAGGTACGCAAATGTGTCTCGAGTAGAAGGATTTCTACTCGAGAGGTACGCTGATGTGTCTCGAGTAGAAGGATTTCTACTCGAGAGGTACGCTGATGTGTCTCGAGTAGAAGGATTTCTACTCGAGAGGTACGCTGATGTGTCTCGAGGAGAACTCGAGAGGTACGCTGATGTGTCTCGAGTAGAAGGATTTCTACTCGAGAGGTACGCAAATGTGTCTCGAGGAGAACTCGAGAGGTACGCTGATGTGTCTCGAGTAGAAGGATTTCTACTCGAGAGGTACGCAAATGTGTCTCGAGGAGAACTCGAGAGGTACGCTGATGTGTCTCGAGGAGAAGGATTTCTACTCGAGAGGTACGCTGATGTGTCTCGAGGAGAAGGATTTCTACTCGAGAGGTACGCTGATGTGTCTCGAGGAGAAGGATTTCTACTCGAGAGGTACGCTGATGTGTCTCGAGGAGAACTCGAGAGGTACGCTGATGTGTCTCGAGGAGAACTCGAGAGGTACGCAAATGTGTCTCGAGGAGAACTCGAGAGGTACGCAAATGTGTCTCGAGTAGAAGGATTTCTACTCGAGAGGTACGCTGATGTGTCTCGAGGAGAAGGATTTCTACTCGAGAGGTACGCTGATGTGTCTCGAGGAGAACTCGAGAGGTACGCTGATGTGTCTCGAGTAGAAGGATTTCTACTCGAGAGGTACGCTGATGTGTCTCGAGGAGAACTCGAGAGGTACGCAAATGTGTCTCGAGTAGAAGGATTTCTACTCGAGAGGTACGCTGATGTGTCTCGAGGAGAACTCGAGGGGTACGCAAATGTGTCTCGAGGAGAACTCGAGAGGTACGCAAATGTGTCTCGAGGAGAACTCGAGAGGTACGCAAATGTGTCTCGAGTAGAAGGATTTCTACTCGAGAGGGTACGCTGATGTGTCTCGAGTAGAAGGATTTCTACTCGAGAGGTACGCTGATGTGTCTCGAGGAGAACTCGAGAGGTACGCAAATGTGTCTCGAGGAGAAGGATTTCTACTCGAGAGGTACGCTGATGTGTCTCGAGGAGAACTCGAGAGGTACGCAAATGTGTCTCGAGGAGAAGGATTTCTACTCGAGAGGTACGCTGATGTGTCTCGAGGAGAACTCGAGAGGTACGCAAATGTGTCTCGAGTAGAAGGATTTCTACTCGAGAGGTACGCTGATGTGTCTCGAGTAGAAGGATTTCTACTCGAGAGGTACGCTGGACTCGAGAGGTACGCAAATGTGTCTCGAGTAGAAGGATTTCTACTCGAGAGGTACGCTGATGTGTCTCAAGGAGAACTCAAGAAGTACGCAAATGTGTCTCGAGTAGAATGGATATTCTACGAGAGAGGTACGCCTACGATTAACAAAGTGAGAACGTGATACATACAACTGAGAGTAGAAACTGCATATGTTAGGGTCGTGTGTGTGAGGGTTGAGGGTGCATCGTGCATTGTTTGTGTATGCATTATCATTATTCCCTACTTGCTAAGCATTAGGCTTACGTTTTGTGTTCTGTGGTGTAGGTGACGAGTATTTGACAGGTGAGGTTGACGAGACCGCCGAGGATTAGGCCGCAGTCGGAGGAGTACGGAGCTCGCCGGTGCAGGCTATTTGTCGGGGCGTCTGGATCACTAACCTTCTTCGGGTATTTTGTGGGAATGTTGTGGATAGTTTTGTTTGTAAAGGTTTTGTTTTGAAATAGATTAGAATGGTGGAAGGTTTTAGTACTCGGTTTCGTAAATGTTTTCGTACTCACTTTGATGGTTTTATGAATTTATTGTGTTGATAAGTAGTGAGTACAAATGTTTGGAATTTAAGGCGTTACGCCATCCGTTTTGATTTTAAACTAAACAACGTCGGGTTTAAGTTAGCTATTTTTATTAATATCCGTTTGAAGTCGGTTTTCCACAAAATTTACGGGATTTGAAGATTTATGTGTTGGGAGGGTATGGTAAAAATTTCGGGATTTTTGGAGTGTCGGGCTAGTAGAAAAGTGTAGAAAGGTTGTGAAAGTCAAGAAAAGTCAAACCGGGGTGTTTTGGGACTTTTTTGGCCCAAAATACCCGAGCCGGCCCGATCGATCGGGCGTGGGTCACGATCGATTGCGGCCGGGGTCAATTTTGGTGAAAATAGCCCGAGCAGGCCCGATCAATCGGGCCCAAAACGCGACCGATCGCGGTTGGGCATGCACGGGGCGCGCCCGGCGCCCAGCACGCGCGCCCAGCAGTGTTTTAAAAAAATTCTAAAAAAAATACTATTTCTACTTTGTTTTAACCCGACTTTTTTCGACATATTTTAAACGTATTTTGGCACGTTTTCCAACAAAAATCAAGGGTTCGAAAAACCCAAAAACTGGGTCGAAAAATTTACGAAAAAGACTTTAAACATCATTTTAAACACAGGATTGGTTTGGAATGTGACGCACCGAGCCGGGGAGGGTTCGGGGTGTTACAATTCTTGCTCCGAATATTCAATTGTTGTTTTTATACTTTTGGATTCTTATCAATTGAATATCCTTGTTGAACTTGAAATATCTTGACCATAAATTCTCTCTGATTCTACTTTGTAAATTCTTTCCTTGGATATTAGCAAAGTTTTATTCATTGATTGTCCTTTATTCCTTTTCAAATTGTTTGATTATACTAATCTTGAATATTGGAATTTTTGCTTGAGTTAGATGTTGCTTGATTTAACTTGTTGAGTATTTTCTCTTAATAAAAGTTTTACATAAAGAGCTAAAAGAGAAAATTAAGGGATAAAAGGTAAGAGAGTGAGACTATTTTTTAAAGGCCATATTTTGAGCGAAACACGAGAAGTGTGACAATTATTTGAGTGTGAACACGTGAGAGAGTGAGAGAGATCCGATTAAACTTACATATTTTTATTTAGTTTATTTCTTCTCTTTACTTGTTGATTATTCAAAATTGTGAACCAAACCATGAGTAGTGAAGGAGACAATATAATTTTGATCCAAAGATGTTAATGAGTACAAGATCAATTTAAGGCATCAAACGTGCAGTTGGATAGAATGGAGTTCCTAACAACAAACCATGCACAAAAAGGTAAAGTACCGATGGTGCATGAACATGAGAAATCATTTGCGGATGATAATTATGTAAGAGGAAGAGGATGTGAAGCGAATCAAGAGGATGAAAATCTAAACAACATCAAATTTATAATACCTCATTTTCAAGGTAAAAGTGATCCCGAATTATATTTGGAATGAGAAAGGAAAATCGATAATATGTTTGATTGTCATAACTTCACCGATGAGAAAAAGATTAAGCTAGCCACAATAGAGTTCACGGATTACGCAAGCATAAGGTGGGATCAATTAGTAAGGAATCAGAGGAGATACAATGAGCAACTCATTCGTACATGGGAGAAAATAAAGTAACTATGAGAAATAGATTATTCCTAGCCACTATTATCGATATTTGTGCTGAAATTTTACAAGGTTTGACTCAAGGAGTTAAGAGTGTGGAGGAATATTACAAAGATTTAGAAATAGCCATGATAAGGGTTAAAGTAAAGGAGAATATGGAAGCCACGATGACACGATTTATTAGAGGATTAAATAGAAATATTGCGGATATTGTGGACTTACAACATTATATGAATATGGAGAAATTATTACATAAATCCATCCAGAATGAAAGAACTAAAAAGCAAGTTAAACTCAAAGATGGGATCTACCTCTAATTGGAAGAATAAAAAGCCAATCTCAAAGGCAAATGAGGAGTTCAAAGGAAATGACACAACATCAAACACAAAAAGTAAGGCCGAATTCTCCATGCCTACTAGGACTCAAGAAATCGAGTGTTTTAGATGTTAAGGATTTGGACATATTACTTCTAATTGTTTGATCAAGCGAGCTATGACTATAATGGATAACAGTGATGTGGCAAGTATTAACTCAAGTGACGATGAAATGCCATCATTGGAATATTATAGCAATGTGAATGTGGAAGAACCCGTAAGAGGTGAATTATTGGTCATAAGGAGAGCATTCAACATTCAACCTAAGGATGATGGAGTCGAAGTGCAAAGAGAGCACATCTTTCTTACTAGATCCCATATGAACAATAAGGTATCTAGCTTGATCATTGATAGTGGAAGTTGTACTAATGTGACTAGTACTCTATTGATAAAAAAATTGAGTTTGGAAATTGAGAAGCATCTGAAACCATATAAGCTTCAATGGTTAAGTGATTGTGGCAAAGTGAAGGTCACCAAGTAAGTAAAAGTGACACTATCAATTGGAAGGTATAAAGACGAGACCTTGACAATTCGATAGAAAAGTCAAGCACAATGGATTCAAGAATGAATACTCGTTTGTTCAAAATGGAAGAATGGTAGTCCTAACGCCATTAACACCTTGGGAGGCTTATGAGGATCAATAGAGGATTGCGAAAGAATTAATAAAAATAAAGAAAAGCCAACGACTGAACAAAACACGAGTGAAAAAGTGAGTCAAACGAGTGGAAAGAATAGAGGAGAAAATAGAGTGGAAAAAGAGAGAAAAACTAAGCTAGAGAGAAGACAAAAGGAGAATGGAAAATGAATGGAATGACAAGAAAAAGTGAGGTAAAAGTGCGATGTTACAAAGATGTTATTTTTTATCTATGAACTAACTGCTTCTCTGCCGATCACTAGACGACAAAATAGCACTTCCATCATCCGATGGCTTAAGCACTCTACATCTGCCGATCACTAGACGACAAAATAGCACTTCCATCATCCGATGGCTTAAGCACTCTACATCTGCCGATCACTAGACGACAAAATAGCACTTCCATCATCCGATGGCTTAAGCACTCTACATCTGCCGATCACTAGACGACAAAATAGCACTTCCATCATCCGATGGCTTAAGCACTCTACATCTGCCGATCACTAGACGACAAAATAGCACTTCCATCATCCGATGGCTTAAGCACTCTACATCTGCCGATCACTAGACGACAAAATAGCACTTCCATCATCCGATGGCTTAAGCACTCTACATCTGCCGATCACTAGACGACAAAATAGCACTTCCATCATCCGATGGCTTAAGCACTCTACATCTGCCGATCACTAGACGACAAAATAGCACTTCCATCATCCGATGGCTTAAGCACTCTACATCTGCCGATCACTAGACGACAAAATAGCACTTCCATCATCCGATGGCTTAAGCACTCTACATCTGCCGATCACTAGACGACAAAATAGCACTTCCATCATCCGATGGCTTAAGCACTCTACATCTGCCGATCACTAGACGACAAAATAGCACTTCCATCATCCGATGGCTTAAGCACTCTACATCTGCCGATCACTAGACGACAAAATAGCACTTCCATCATCCGATGGCTCAAACACTCTAGATCTACCGATCGCTAGACGACAAAATAGCACTTCCATCATCCGATGGCTTAAGCACTCTACATCTGCCGATCACTAGACGACAAAATAGCACTTCCATCATCCGATGGCTTAAGCACTCTACATCTGCCGATCACTAGACGACAAAATAGCACTTCCATCATCCGATGGCTTAAGCACTCTACATCTGCCGATCACTAGACGACAAAATAGCACTTCCATCATCCGATGGCTTAAGCACTCTACATCTGCCGATCACTAGACGACAAAATAGCACTTCCATCATCCGATGGCTTAAGCACTCTACATCTGCCGATCACTAGACGACAAAATAGCACTTCCATCATCCGATGGCTTAAGCACTCTACATCTGCCGATCACTAGACGACAAAATAGCACTTCCATCATCCGATGGCTTAAGCACTCTACATCTGCCGATCACTAGACGACAAAATAGCACTTCCATCATCCGATGGCTTAAGCACTCTACATCTGCCGATCACTAGACGACAAAATAGCACTTCCATCATCCGATGGCTTAAGCACTCTACATCTGCCGATCACTAGACGACAAAATAGCACTTCCATCATCCGATGGCTTAAGCACTCTACATCTGCCGATCACTAGACGACAAAATAGCACTTCCATCATCCGATGGCTTAAGCACTCTACATCTGCCGATCACTAGACGACAAAATAGCACTTCCATCATCCGATGGCTTAAGCACTCTACATCTGCCGATCACTAGACGACAAAATAGCACTTCCATCATCCGATGGCTTAAGCACTCTACATCTGCCGATCACTAGACGACAAAATAGCACTTCCATCATCCGATGGCTTAAGCACTCTACATCTGCCGATCACTAGACGACAAAATAGCACTTCCATCATCCGATGGCTTAAGCACTCTACATCTGCCGATCACTAGACGACAAAATAGCACTTCCATCATCCGATGGCTTAAGCACTCTACATCTGCCGATCACTAGACGACAAAATAGCACTTCCATCATCCGATGGCTTAAGCACTCTACATCTGCCGATCACTAGACGACAAAATAGCACTTCCATCATCCGATGGCTTAAGCACTCTACATCTGCCGATCACTAGACGACAAAATAGCACTTCCATCATCCGATGGCTCAAACACTCTAGATCTACCGATCGCTAGACGACAAAATAGCACTTCCATCATCCGATGGCTTAAGCACTCTACATCTGCCGATGACGTCAGCCGGATGATTGCCTTATTCAGCTTCTATCACACGGCAACAAACACCATAATCATTGTTCATAATCATTGTTCATAATCATTGTTCATAATCATTGTTCATAATCATTGTTCATAATCATTGTTCATAATCATTGTTCATAATCATTGTTCATAATCATTGTTCATAATCATTGTTCATAATCATTGTTCATAATCATTGTTCATAATCATTGTTCATAATCATTGTTCATAATCATTGTTCATAATCATTGTTCATAATCATTGTTCATAATCATTGTTCATAATCATTGTTCATAATCATTGTTCATAATCATTGTTCATAATCATTGTTCATAATCATTGTTCATAATCATTGTTCATAATCATTGTTCATAATCATTGTTCATAATCATTGTTCATAATCATTGTTCATAATCATTGTTCATAATCATTGTTCATAATCATTGTTCATAATCATTGTTCATAATCATTGTTCATAATCATTGTTCATAATCATTGTTCATAATCATTGTTCATAATCATTGTTCATAATCATTGTTCATAATCATTGTTCATAATCATTGTTCATAATCATTGTTCATAATCATTGTTCATAATCATTGTTCATAATCATTGTTCATAATCATTGTTCATAATCATTGTTCATAATCATTGTTCATAATCATTGTTCATAATCATTGTTCATAATCATTGTTCATAATCATTGTTCATAATCATTGTTCATAATCATTGTTCATAATCATTGTTCATAATCATTGTTCATAATCATTGTTCATAATCATTGTTCATAATCATTGTTCATAATCATTGTTCATAATCATTGTTCATAATCATTGTTCATAATCATTGTTCATAATCATTGTTCATAATCATTGTTCATAATCATTGTTCATAATCATTGTTCATAATCATTGTTCATAATCATTGTTCATAATCATTGTTCATAATCATTGTTCATAATCATTGTTCATAATCATTGTTCATAATCATTGTTCATAATCATTGTTCATAATCATTGTTCATAATCATTGTTCATAATCATTGTTCATAATCATTGTTCATAATCATTGTTCATAATCATTGTTCATAATCATTGTTCATAATCATTGTTCATAATCATTGTTCATAATCATTGTTCATAATCATTGTTCATAATCATTGTTCATAATCATTGTTCATAATCATTGTTCATAATCATTGTTCATAATCATTGTTCATAATCATTGTTCATAATCATTGTTCATAATCATTGTTCATAATCATTGTTCATAATCATTGTTCATAATCATTGTTCATAATCATTGTTCATAATCATTGTTCATAATCATTGTTCATAATCATTGTTCATAATCATTGTTCATAATCATTGTTCATAATCATTGTTCATAATCATTGTTCATAATCATTGTTCATAATCATTGTTCATAATCATTGTTCATAATCATTGTTCATAATCATTGTTCATAATCATTGTTCATAATCATTGTTCATAATCATTGTTCATAATCATTGTTCATAATCATTGTTCATAATCATTGTTCATAATCATTGTTCATAATCATTGTTCATAATCATTGTTCATAATCATTGTTCATAATCATTGTTCATAATCATTGTTCATAATCATTGTTCATAATCATTGTTCATAATCATTGTTCATAATCATTGTTCATAATCATTGTTCATAATCATTGTTCATAATCATTGTTCATAATCATTGTTCATAATCATTGTTCATAATCATTGTTCATAATCATTGTTCATAATCATTGTTCATAATCATTGTTCATAATCATTGTTCATAATCATTGTTCATAATCATTGTTCATAATCATTGTTCATAATCATTGTTCATAATCATTGTTCATAATCATTGTTCATAATCATTGTTCATAATCATTGTTCATAATCATTGTTCATAATCATTGTTCATAATCATTGTTCATAATCATTGTTCATAATCATTGTTCATAATCATTGTTCATAATCATTGTTCATAATCATTGTTCATAATCATTGTTCATAATCATTGTTCATAATCATTGTTCATAATCATTGTTCATAATCATTGTTCATAATCATTGTTCATAATCATTGTTCATAATCATTGTTCATAATCATTGTTCATAATCATTGTTCATAATCATTGTTCATAATCATTGTTCATAATCATTGTTCATAATCATTGTTCATAATCATTGTTCATAATCATTGTTCATAATCATTGTTCATAATCATTGTTCATAATCATTGTTCATAATCATTGTTCATAATCATTGTTCATAATCATTGTTCATAATCATTGTTCATAATCATTGTTCATAATCATTGTTCATAATCATTTTTCATAATCATTGTTCATAATCATTGTTCATAATCATTGTTCATAATCGTTGTTCATAATCATTGTTCATAATCATTGTTCATAATCATCATTTAAGTTGTGTGGAATGACAGAGGATTTGTGCCGGTAAAGGGGGTTCGACAATGAGTTTGATCACGGTCCCTACTGCGGGTCGTATTCATATGTCCTTCTTTGGACTGTGACATACGCCGAACCGCCCCCAACCCTCACTCAACCACGTTGCAAGGATTTTATCATCTTATCTTGTTCATGAGAAAACATGCTTTTAAAACATTTTCATGTGTATAAAACATTGATAATGCATGAACATGGGAATTCTTACTCATTCAGACTATAGAACAGAACATTCATCCAGTATGAAAACTTACCATTAAACTAAACGTCAACATAAGTACTAGACTGTAGCATAATAACCTCTAATCGTCATATCAGTTACTATCTAGCATCCTTGTGATGTAGGGCCCTATTGGCTAGAAATCCTATACATTCACTTACCTGGTGTCCTTAGCAATGAGAGCTCCTTTTCCTCAGGCTTCTTTACCTAAAACATTGACATTACAGTAGTTAAAACAAAATCCTAAAAGTTCTACTCGTAAGTCATCCTAGGGTCTAATAGCTAAGAGTCATTCCCGAATTCTTAGTTTAATACTCAATGTAGTCTGAAATCCCAAAACCAAAACAGACAGATTCAATTACCGATAACTCAAGGGTGGTTGTTTTAAATGTCCAGAATCGATTTGATAAAAGCATTCCCACTCACAGATTTCAAATGTTCTTATTATTAGTCGGCCATTGGAAAATCCAAAACTCCAATGCCGAGTAGAAAACAGGGCTAGCAAACTAACAGATAGCTACGTTGTCTATTGCATACCTCAGGCACAGAGTAGTCGAGTAGTGGCAGAGAAAACCGATCGTCGAAGAGAGTATGCTGAAAGTAGAGAGCAAGAGCTCGGGAGAGAAGAAATCGCCGGAAAGGAAGGTGTCAGCTACAGTGGCTTGAATGAGGTTTAAAACATTTCCTTTTTCTTTATATACTGGTCATCACCCTCCATTATTACAACTTTTCCACCCAACCTAGTTTAATTCCACATGAAATTAGTTATTCTTGGCATAAAACTCTAAACCGTGAAGATTGAATGTTCATGACTGTTAATACAGTTAGGGAGTCACCTGGTTGAAGTTGTCGGGTGTTACATCTAATCGAGCGGCGTATCGATCTAATCCTGAAAAGACTAAGGAGATTCAAAACAAAGTGGATGAATTGATGAAAAAAGTGTTAGTGAAGGAAAGCTTGAGCCCATGTTTGGTGCCCGTGACTTTAGTTCTGAAGAAAGACAGAACGTAGAGGATGTGTGTGGACTCTTGAGCGATCAACAAAATTACGGTAAAATATTGACATCGTATTCCAAGGTTAGATAATATGTTTGATGAGTTATATGATGCATGATTATTTTCAAAGATTGATTTAAAGAATGGATACTATCAAATTCACTTGAAAGAGGGTGATGAAAGGAAAAGCATTTTCAAAACAAAATTAAGATCATTTATTAACCTCATAAAATCATTTATTAGGTTAATAAATGACGTTTTAAGATCGTTCATTGGAAAATTTGTCGTGGTTTATTTTGATGATATATTAGTTTATAACAAAACGTTGGAACAACATGTTGAGCATTTAAAATCTATTTTTAATGTTTTGCGAATAAACTAATTATACGCTAATCTCAAAAAGTGCATATTTTGCATGGAATTAGTAGTTCTTCTTGGTTTTGTTGTGAGCTAGAAGGGAGTACCAGTGGATAAAGAAAAAATCAAAGCAATCAAGGAATGGCCGAGACCTAAGAATGCTAATGAGGTACATAGTTTTTATCGTTTAGCTAGCTTTTATAGAAGATTCGTTAGTGACTTTAGTACCATCGTGGCACCATTAAATGGTTAGGTTAAAAAAATGTAGAATTTAAGTGGACCGAGGTACACAATAAATCATTTAATCTTCTAAAAGAAAAGTTAACTAATGCATCTTTATTAGTATTATTGAATTTTGATAAAACTTTTGAGATTAAATTAGACGGGTCGAGAAAGGGAATTGAAGGTGTTTTAATGCAGGAAATGAAGTCAATAGCTTATTTTAGCGAAAAGCTTAATGGAGCAGCACTGAATTTCCCCACATACGATAAAGAATTGTATACCTTGGTGAAGACGTTACAAACATGGCAACATTACTTGTTGCCAAGATAGTTTATCATTCACTTCGACCACGAGAGTTGTAAAATGGATGGAGTTCATAGAGATCTTTCCTTACGTTATCCATTACAAAAAAGGTAAAGAAAATGTTGTTGTCGATGTATTGTCAAGAAGGTACATTGTAGCGACCCTTACCCGTATCCTAATTTTACCGTATAAAATTTTTCTTTTCTCTATAACCCTATAATATTACGTCGTAATTTAAACCATTGAAAATCATTTAAGAAAATAAGAGAAAATATTTAAGTAAAAATAATAAAACAGGGGAGGGATCTACCTAAATCTGGAGAGTCATTGAAAATCGTTGAACAAAACGTATTTAAGGTGAGGAAAACTTAAAGAAAAATAAACAATTAAAGAAAACAGAATTAAACATAAAAGAAATCGGGCATCAATTGGAGGGGCAATGTAACACCCGACATTTCGGCCAGGTGATTTTCTGACCATTTTCATTGTCACCCTCTTATTTAACCTTTATGATTTAAATTTAATGTTAAGACAAATTTATTACAAGTTGAGTAAAACTAGGTTGGGTGGCAGTTTTGTAATTAAAACTGATGGATTGAGTATAAATAGGAAATGGAAACCTTAAACCTCATTTATTACCACTGTAGCCGACATTCCCTCTCGGCGATTTCTTCCCTCCCAAGTTCTTGCTCTCGGCTACCAGAACTTTCCTTACCGACGGCTGGTTTCAGCCTGCTTTTCTCTGCAAATCTGCACCCGAGGTATAAAATGGACAATGTAGTCATTTATTAGTGATTAAAGTTCTGCTTTCAGCTCGGCATTTGAGTTCGGAATTTTCTTAGCAGTGGCCGAGTAGTTTAAGACCCTTTTAAGTCTGAGAGTAGAAATGTCATCCCAAATCGATTCTGAACATTTCAAAGTAACCACTCGGATTTAATCAATAGTAAAACCTGTCCACCTAGTTTCAGATTTCAGACTGCAGTGTGTCAAACAGAGGATTCGGAGTAACCTTAGCTATTAGAGTCCTAGGACGATTTATGATAGAACTAGTAGGACCTTTGTTTTAACTACTGTAATGTACATGTTTTAGGTGAAGAAGCTTAAGGGAAGAAGCTCGGATTGCTAGGAATCCAGGTAAGTGAATGTATTAAGGTTTCCGGCCACGTAGGGCCCTACACCGCAAGGTATTAGGAATCATTGAGATGTTAGTCTGTTGACTATGATTAGTTAGTACTATACATGAAGAATCGGAGTAAGAAGATGTTAGGTTACGAGATGTTATGCTTGTCCTTATGATATGGACTTCTCTCTATGAACTTTATGTCTATGCACTGTGTCCATGTTATGATTAAGTTGAGAACATGAAAAGCAATGTAACCAAGATTAAGTGCAGAGCGGGAAAGACTATGTTATGTATGACCTCGCGAAATCTCCCACTGGTGGAGGCCGAGTTAATGATATGTATGGCTCGCGAAATCTCCCACTGGTGGAGGCCGAGTTAATGATATGTATGGCTCGTGAATTCTCCCACTGTGGGAGGCCGAGTGATTATTATGATTGCCGCGATAGGCAAATGATTATATATGATTCCGCGATAGGCAAATGACTATGTACCCCTGTCTTCCTCCCTCGTCTCCTGCCTAGATACATGTCATGTAAATAATGAAAATGAACGTGAATGAGAAAGATTTATGAACTTGTGTTCTTTAAATTGTGCACTCATGTATATACTGGAGCAGTATGCTTCCTTACTAAGCATAGGCTTATAGTTGAACCTTATAGTGTAGGTGAAGAAGGTTCAGGTGAGGATACTATGGTCAAAAGAGGATGCTTAAGGCTGGTTGCTGGTGGAAGCTCAAAATGACAGTGCAGGACTGGAAAGGCGATTGATGACCCTGGTTACTGCTCTTTTGTTTCAAGTATAATAAAGATAGTAAAAGTTTAAGTAGATGAGATTATTTATAATGTTGAGCTTTGAGACTGTCTAGTTGATTCACTGAGTTAGGGATTGATTTTTATAGACTTATAAATGATCTGTTACTTAAGTCTTCCGCTATATGCATTCTGAATGGGTTGTGAGTATGTCTGTTGTTAGAGTTTGATGGTTTAGTCTTCCGGCTGATGTCATCGGCAGATGCCGAATGTTAGAGTTTGATGGTTTAGTCTTCCGGCTGATGTCATCGGCAGATGCCGAGTGATAGAGTTTGATGGTTTAGTCTTCCGGCTGATGTCATCGGCAGATGCCGAATGTTAGAGTTTGATGGTTTAGTCTTCCGGCTGATGTCATCGGCAGATGCCGAGTGATAGAGTTTGATGGTTTAGTCTTCCGGCTGACGTCATCGGCAGATGCCGAATGTTAGAGTTTGATGGTTTAGTCTTCCGGCTGATGTCATCGGCAGATGCCGAATGTTAGAGTTTGATGGTTTAGTCTTCCGGCTGATGTCATCGGCAGATGCCGAGTGATAGAGTTTGATGGTTTAGTCTTCCGGCTGATGTCATCGGCAGATGCCGAGTGATAGAGTTTGATGGTTTAGTCTTCCGGCTGACGTCATCGGCAGATGCCGAATGTTAGAGTTTGATGGTTTAGTCTTCCGGCTGATGTCATCGGCAGATGCCGAGTGATAGAGTTTGATGGTTTAGTCTTCCGGCTGACGTCATCGGCAGATGCCGAATGTTAGAGTTTGATGGTTTAGTCTTCCGGCTGATGTCATCGGCAGATGCCGAGTGATAGAGTTTGATGGTTTAGTCTTCCGGCTGATGTCATCGGCAGATGCCGAATGTTAGAGTTTGATGGTTTAGTCTTCCGGCTGACGTCATCGGCAGATGCCGAGTGATAGAGTTTGATGGTTTAGTCTTCCGGCTGATGTCATCGGCAGATGCCGAATGTTAGAGTTTGATGGTTTAGTCTTCCGGCTGACGTCATCGGCAGATGCCGAATGTTAGAGTTTGATGGTTTAGTCTTCCGGCTGACGTCATCGGCAGATGCCGAATGTTAGAGTTTGATGGTTTAGTCTTCCGGCTGACGTCATCGGCAGATGCCGAATGTTAGAGTTTGATGGTTTAGTCTTCCGGCTGATGTCATCGGCAGATGCCGAATGTTAGAGTTTGATGGTTTAGTCTTCCGGCTGATGTCATCGGCAGATGCCGAATGTTAGAGTTTGATGGTTTAGTCTTCCGGCTGACGTCATCGGCAGATGCCGAATGTTAGAGTTTGATGGTTTAGTCTTCCGGCTGATGTCATCGGCAGATGCCGAGTGATAGAGTTTGATGGTTTAGTCTTCCGGCTGACGTCATCGGCAGATGCCGAGTGATAGAGTTTGATGGTTTAGTCTTCCGGCTGACGTCATCGGCAGATGCCGAATGTTAGAGTTTGATGGTTTAGTCTTCCGGCTGACGTCATCGGCAGATGCCGAATGTTAGAGTTTGATGGTTTAGTCTTCCGGCTGACGTCATCGGCAGATGCCGAGTGATAGAGTTTGATGGTTTAGTCTTCCGGCTGACGTCATCGGCAGATGCCGAATGTTAGAGTTTGATGGTTTAGTCTTCCGGCTGATGTCATCGGCAGATGCCGAATGTTAGAGTTTGATGGTTTAGTCTTCCGGCTGACGTCATCGGCAGATGCCGAATGTTAGAGTTTGATGGTTTAGTCTTCCGGCTGATGTCATCGGCAGATGCCGAATGTTAGAGTTTGATGGTTTAGTCTTCCGGCTGACGTCATCGGCAGATGCCGAATGTTAGAGTTTGATGGTTTAGTCTTCCGGCTGACGTCATCGGCAGATGCCGAATGTTAGAGTTTGATGGTTTAGTCTTCCGGCTGACGTCATCGGCAGATGCCGAGTGATAGAGTTTGATGGTTTAGTCTTCCGGCTGACGTCATCGGCAGATGCCGAATGTTAGAGTTTGATGGTTTAGTCTTCCGGCTGATGTCATCGGCAGATGCCGAATGTTAGAGTTTGATGGTTTAGTCTTCCGGCTGACGTCATCGGCAGATGCCGAATGTTAGAGTTTGATGGTTTAGTCTTCCGGCTGACGTCATCGGCAGATGCCGAATGTTAGAGTTTGATGGTTTAGTCTTCCGGCTGATGTCATCGGCAGATGCCGAATGTTAGAGTTTGATGGTTTAGTCTTCCGGCTGACGTCATCGGCAGATGCCGAATGTTAGAGTTTGATGGTTTAGTCTTCCGGCTGATGTCATCGGCAGATGCCGAGTGATAGAGTTTGATGGTTTAGTCTTCCGGCTGACGTCATCGGCAGATGCCGAATGTTAGAGTTTGATGGTTTAGTCTTCCGGCTGATGTCATCGGCAGATGCCGAATGTTAGAGTTTGATGGTTTAGTCTTCCGGCTGATGTCATCGGCAGATGCCGAGTGATAGAGTTTGATGGTTTAGTCTTCCGGCTGACGTCATCGGCAGATGCCGAGTGATAGAGTTTGATGGTTTAGTCTTCCGGCTGATGTCATCGGCAGATGCCGAATGTTAGAGTTTGATGGTTTAGTCTTCCGGCTGACGTCATCGGCAGATGCCGAGTGATAGAGTTTGATGGTTTAGTCTTCCGGCTGACGTCATCGGCAGATGCCGAGTGATAGAGTTTGATGGTTTAAGGACAGAAGGCTTCGTGGACGACGAAGCCAGAAGACATCGTGGACTTTAAGGACAGAAGGCTTCGTGGACGACGAAGCCAGAAGACATCGTGGACTTTAAGGACAGAAGGCTTCGTGGACGACGAAGCCAGAAGACATCGTGGACTTTAAGGACAGAAGGCTTCGTGGACGACGAAGCCAGAAGACATCGTGGACTTTAAGGACAGAAGGCTTCGTGGACGACGAAGCCAGAAGACATCGTGGACTTTAAGGACAGAAGGCTTCGTGGACGACGAAGCCAGAAGACATCGTGGACTTTAAGGACAGAAGGCTTCGTGGACGACGAAGCCAGAAGACATCGTGGACTTTAAGGACAGAAGGCTTCGTGGACGACGAAGCCAGAAGACATCGTGGACTTTAAGGACAGAAGGCTTCGTGGACGACGAAGCCAGAAGACATCGTGGACTTTAAGGACAGAAGGCTTCGTGGACGACGAAGCCAGAAGACATCGTGGACTTTAAGGACAGAAGGCTTCGTGGACGACGAAGCCAGAAGACATCGTGGACTTTAAGGACAGAAGGCTTCGTGGACGACGAAGCCAGAAGACATCGTGGACTTTAAGGACAGAAGGCTTCGTGGACGACGAAGCCAGAAGACATCGTGGACTTTAAGGACAGAAGGCTTCGTGGACGACGAAGCCAGAAGACATCGTGGACTTTAAGGACAGAAGGCTTCGTGGACGACGAAGCCAGAAGACATCGTGGACTTTAAGGACAGAAGGCTTCGTGGACGACGAAGCCAGAAGACATCGTGGACTTTAAGGACAGAAGGCTTCGTGGACGACGAAGCCAGAAGACATCGTGGACTTTAAGGACAGAAGGCTTCGTGGACGACGAAGCCAGAAGACATCGTGGACTTTAAGGACAGAAGGCTTCGTGGACGACGAAGCCAGAAGACATCGTGGACTTTAAGGACAGAAGGCTTCGTGGACGACGAAGCCAGAAGACATCGTGGACTTTAAGGACAGAAGGCTTCGTGGACGACGAAGCCAGAAGACATCGTGGACTTTAAGGACAGAAGGCTTCGTGGACGACGAAGCCAGAAGACATCGTGGACTTTAAGGACAGAAGGCTTCGTGGACGACGAAGCCAGAAGACATCGTGGACTTTAAGGACAGAAGGCTTCGTGGACGACGAAGCCAGAAGACATCGTGGACTTTAAGGACAGAAGGCTTCGTGGACGACGAAGCCAGAAGACATCGTGGACTTTAAGGACAGAAGGCTTCGTGGACGACGAAGCCAGAAGACATCGTGGACTTTAAGGACAGAAGGCTTCGTGGACGACGAAGCCAGAAGACATCGTGGACTTTAAGGACAGAAGGCTTCGTGGACGACGAAGCCAGAAGACATCGTGGACTTTAAGGACAGAAGGCTTCGTGGACGACGAAGCCAGAAGACATCGTGGACTTTAAGGACAGAAGGCTTCGTGGACGACGAAGCCAGAAGACATCGTGGACTTTAAGGACAGAAGGCTTCGTGGACGACGAAGCCAGAAGACATCGTGGACTTTAAGGACAGAAGGCTTCGTGGACGACGAAGCCAGAAGACATCGTGGACTTTAAGGACAGAAGGCTTCGTGGACGACGAAGCCAGAAGACATCGTGGACTTTAAGGACAGAAGGCTTCGTGGACGACGAAGCCAGAAGACATCGTGGACTTTAAGGACAGAAGGCTTCGTGGACGACGAAGCCAGAAGACATCGTGGACTTTAAGGACAGAAGGCTTCGTGGACGACGAAGCCAGAAGACATCGTGGACTTTAAGGACAGAAGGCTTCGTGGACGACGAAGCCAGAAGACATCGTGGACTTTAAGGACAGAAGGCTTCGTGGACGACGAAGCCAGAAGACATCGTGGACTTTAAGGACAGAAGGCTTCGTGGACGACGAAGCCAGAAGACATCGTGGACTTTAAGGACAGAAGGCTTCGTGGACGACGAAGCCAGAAGACATCGTGGACTTTAAGGACAGAAGGCTTCGTGGACGACGAAGCCAGAAGACATCGTGGACTTTAAGGACAGAAGGCTTCGTGGACGACGAAGCCAGAAGACATCGTGGACTTTAAGGACAGAAGGCTTCGTGGACGACGAAGCCAGAAGACATCGTGGACTTTAAGGACAGAAGGCTTCGTGGACGACGAAGCCAGAAGACATCGTGGACTTTAAGGACAGAAGGCTTCGTGGACGACGAAGCCAGAAGACATCGTGGACTTTAAGGACAGAAGGCTTCGTGGACGACGAAGCCAGAAGACATCGTGGACTTTAAGGACAGAAGGCTTCGTGGACGACGAAGCCAGAAGACATCGTGGACTTTAAGGACAGAAGGCTTCGTGGACGACGAAGCCAGAAGACATCGTGGACTTTAAGGACAGAAGGCTTCGTGGACGACGAAGCCAGAAGACATCGTGGACTTTAAGGACAGAAGGCTTCGTGGACGACGAAGCCAGAAGACATCGTGGACTTTAAGGACAGAAGGCTTCGTGGACGACGAAGCCAGAAGACATCGTGGACTTTAAGGACAGAAGGCTTCGTGGACGACGAAGCCAGAAGACATCGTGGACTTTAAGGACAGAAGGCTTCGTGGACGACGAAGCCAGAAGACATCGTGGACTTTAAGGACAGAAGGCTTCGTGGACGACGAAGCCAGAAGACATCGTGGACTTTAAGGACAGAAGGCTTCGTGGACGACGAAGCCAGAAGACATCGTGGACTTTAAGGACAGAAGGCTTCGTGGACGACGAAGCCAGAAGACATCGTGGACTTTAAGGACAGAAGGCTTCGTGGACGACGAAGCCAGAAGACATCGTGGACTTTAAGGACAGAAGGCTTCGTGGACGACGAAGCCAGAAGACATCGTGGACTTTAAGGACAGAAGGCTTCGTGGACGACGAAGCCAGAAGACATCGTGGACTTTAAGGACAGAAGGCTTCGTGGACGACGAAGCCAGAAGACATCGTGGACTTTAAGGACAGAAGGCTTCGTGGACGACGAAGCCAGAAGACATCGTGGACTTTAAGGACAGAAGGCTTCGTGGACGACGAAGCCAGAAGACATCGTGGACTTTAAGGACAGAAGGCTTCGTGGACGACGAAGCCAGAAGACATCGTGGACTTTAAGGACAGAAGGCTTCGTGGACGACGAAGCCAGAAGACATCGTGGACTTTAAGGACAGAAGGCTTCGTGGACGACGAAGCCAGAAGACATCGTGGACTTTAAGGACAGAAGGCTTCGTGGACGACGAAGCCAGAAGACATCGGCAGATGCCGAATGTTAGAGTTTGATGGTTTAGTCTTCCGGCTGATGTCATCGGCAGATGCCGAATGTTAGAGTTTGATGGTTTAGTCTTCCGGCTGATGTCATCGGCAGATGCCGAATGTTAGAGTTTGATGGTTTAGTCTTCCGGCTGATGTCATCGGCAGATGCCGAATGTTAGAGTTTGATGGTTTAGTCTTCCGGCTGATGTCATCGGCAGATGCCGAATGTTAGAGTTTGATGGTTTAGTCTTCCGGCTGATGTCATCGGCAGATGCCGAATGTTAGAGTTTGATGGTTTAGTCTTCCGGCTGATGTCATCGGCAGATGCCGAATGTTAGAGTTTGATGGTTTAGTCTTCCGGCTGATGTCATCGGCAGATGCCGAATGTTAGAGTTTGATGGTTTAGTCTTCCGGCTGATGTCATCGGCAGATGCCGAATGTTAGAGTTTGATGGTTTAGTCTTCCGGCTGATGTCATCGGCAGATGCCGAATGTTAGAGTTTGATGGTTTAGTCTTCCGGCTGATGTCATCGGCAGATGCCGAATGTTAGAGTTTGATGGTTTAGTCTTCCGGCTGATGTCATCGGCAGATGCCGAATGTTAGAGTTTGATGGTTTAGTCTTCCGGCTGATGTCATCGGCAGATGCCGAATGTTAGAGTTTGATGGTTTAGTCTTCCGGCTGATGTCATCGGCAGATGCCGAATGTTAGAGTTTGATGGTTTAGTCTTCCGGCTGATGTCATCGGCAGATGCCGAATGTTAGAGTTTGATGGTTTAGTCTTCCGGCTGATGTCATCGGCAGATGCCGAATGTTAGAGTTTGATGGTTTAGTCTTCCGGCTGATGTCATCGGCAGATGCCGAATGTTAGAGTTTGATGGTTTAGTCTTCCGGCTGATGTCATCGGCAGATGCCGAATGTTAGAGTTTGATGGTTTAGTCTTCCGGCTGATGTCATCGGCAGATGCCGAATGTTAGAGTTTGATGGTTTAGTCTTCCGGCTGATGTCATCGGCAGATGCCGAATGTTAGAGTTTGATGGTTTAGTCTTCCGGCTGATGTCATCGGCAGATGCCGAATGTTAGAGTTTGATGGTTTAGTCTTCCGGCTGATGTCATCGGCAGATGCCGAATGTTAGAGTTTGATGGTTTAGTCTTCCGGCTGATGTCATCGGCAGATGCCGAATGTTAGAGTTTGATGGTTTAGTCTTCCGGCTGATGTCATCGGCAGATGCCGAATGTTAGAGTTTGATGGTTTAGTCTTCCGGCTGATGTCATCGGCAGATGCCGAATGTTAGAGTTTGATGGTTTAGTCTTCCGGCTGATGTCATCGGCAGATGCCGAATGTTAGAGTTTGATGGTTTAGTCTTCCGGCTGATGTCATCGGCAGATGCCGAATGTTAGAGTTTGATGGTTTAGTCTTCCGGCTGATGTCATCGGCAGATGCCGAATGTTAGAGTTTGATGGTTTAGTCTTCCGGCTGATGTCATCGGCAGATGCCGAATGTTAGAGTTTGATGGTTTAGTCTTCCGGCTGATGTCATCGGCAGATGCCGAATGTTAGAGTTTGATGGTTTAGTCTTCCGGCTGATGTCATCGGCAGATGCCGAATGTTAGAGTTTGATGGTTTAGTCTTCCGGCTGATGTCATCGGCAGATGCCGAATGTTAGAGTTTGATGGTTTAGTCTTCCGGCTGATGTCATCGGCAGATGCCGAATGTTAGAGTTTGATGGTTTAGTCTTCCGGCTGATGTCATCGGCAGATGCCGAATGTTAGAGTTTGATGGTTTAGTCTTCCGGCTGATGTCATCGGCAGATGCCGAATGTTAGAGTTTGATGGTTTAGTCTTCCGGCTGATGTCATCGGCAGATGCCGAATGTTAGAGTTTGATGGTTTAGTCTTCCGGCTGATGTCATCGGCAGATGCCGAATGTTAGAGTTTGATGGTTTAGTCTTCCGGCTGATGTCATCGGCAGATGCCGAATGTTAGAGTTTGATGGTTTAGTCTTCCGGCTGATGTCATCGGCAGATGCCGAATGTTAGAGTTTGATGGTTTAGTCTTCCGGCTGATGTCATCGGCAGATGCCGAATGTTAGAGTTTGATGGTTTAGTCTTCCGGCTGATGTCATCGGCAGATGCCGAATGTTAGAGTTTGATGGTTTAGTCTTCCGGCTGATGTCATCGGCAGATGCCGAATGTTAGAGTTTGATGGTTTAGTCTTCCGGCTGATGTCATCGGCAGATGCCGAATGTTAGAGTTTGATGGTTTAGTCTTCCGGCTGATGTCATCGGCAGATGCCGAATGTTAGAGTTTGATGGTTTAGTCTTCCGGCTGATGTCATCGGCAGATGCCGAATGTTAGAGTTTGATGGTTTAGTCTTCCGGCTGATGTCATCGGCAGATGCCGAATGTTAGAGTTTGATGGTTTAGTCTTCCGGCTGATGTCATCGGCAGATGCCGAATGTTAGAGTTTGATGGTTTAGTCTTCCGGCTGATGTCATCGGCAGATGCCGAATGTTAGAGTTTGATGGTTTAGTCTTCCGGCTGATGTCATCGGCAGATGCCGAATGTTAGAGTTTGATGGTTTAGTCTTCCGGCTGATGTCATCGGCAGATGCCGAATGTTAGAGTTTGATGGTTTAGTCTTCCGGCTGATGTCATCGGCAGATGCCGAATGTTAGAGTTTGATGGTTTAGTCTTCCGGCTGATGTCATCGGCAGATGCCGAATGTTAGAGTTTGATGGTTTAGTCTTCCGGCTGATGTCATCGGCAGATGCCGAATGTTAGAGTTTGATGGTTTAGTCTTCCGGCTGATGTCATCGGCAGATGCCGAATGTTAGAGTTTGATGGTTTAGTCTTCCGGCTGATGTCATCGGCAGATGCCGAATGTTAGAGTTTGATGGTTTAGTCTTCCGGCTGATGTCATCGGCAGATGCCGAATGTTAGAGTTTGATGGTTTAGTCTTCCGGCTGATGTCATCGGCAGATGCCGAATGTTAGAGTTTGATGGTTTAGTCTTCCGGCTGATGTCATCGGCAGATGCCGAATGTTAGAGTTTGATGGTTTAGTCTTCCGGCTGATGTCATCGGCAGATGCCGAATGTTAGAGTTTGATGGTTTAGTCTTCCGGCTGATGTCATCGGCAGATGCCGAATGTTAGAGTTTGATGGTTTAGTCTTCCGGCTGATGTCATCGGCAGATGCCGAATGTTAGAGTTTGATGGTTTAGTCTTCCGGCTGATGTCATCGGCAGATGCCGAATGTTAGAGTTTGATGGTTTAGTCTTCCGGCTGATGTCATCGGCAGATGCCGAATGTTAGAGTTTGATGGTTTAGTCTTCCGGCTGATGTCATCGGCAGATGCCGAATGTTAGAGTTTGATGGTTTAGTCTTCCGGCTGATGTCATCGGCAGATGCCGAATGTTAGAGTTTGATGGTTTAGTCTTCCGGCTGATGTCATCGGCAGATGCCGAATGTTAGAGTTTGATGGTTTAGTCTTCCGGCTGATGTCATCGGCAGATGCCGAATGTTAGAGTTTGATGGTTTAGTCTTCCGGCTGATGTCATCGGCAGATGCCGAATGTTAGAGTTTGATGGTTTAGTCTTCCGGCTGATGTCATCGGCAGATGCCGAATGTTAGAGTTTGATGGTTTAGTCTTCCGGCTGATGTCATCGGCAGATGCCGAATGTTAGAGTTTGATGGTTTAGTCTTCCGGCTGATGTCATCGGCAGATGCCGAATGTTAGAGTTTGATGGTTTAGTCTTCCGGATGACGTCACCGGTAGATGTAAATGCATGTTGTGCATATCAGTTTCAGAAATCATGCAACATCTTTCTTATCATTGGACTTTACGGACAGACGGCTTCTTGGACGACGAGAAGCCAGAAGGCATGTGGACTTTACGGACAAAAGGCCTTCATGGACGACGAAACCAGAAGGCATCGTGGGACTTTTAAGGACAGAAGGCATGTGGACGAACGGAAGCCAGAGGCATCGTGGACTTTAAGGACAGCAGGCTTCGTGGACGACGAAGCCAGAAGAGCATCGTGGACTTTAAGGACAGAAGGCTTGTGGACCGACGAAGCCAGAAGACATCGTGGACTTTAAGGAAAAAAGGCTTCGTGGACGACGAAGCCAGAAGACATCGTGGACTTTAAGGACAGAAGGCTTCGTGGACGACGAAGCCGGAAGGCATCGTGGACTTTAAGGACAGAAGCCTTCGTGGACGACAAAGCCTGAAGGCATCGTGGTGAGACGATCACTGGGCGCGACCAAAGAGGGGGAGGTGATCGATCGCCAAGCTCTCTGGAATTTTTTCCAGAGAGCTCGGCTCCCTCTTTTCCTTTTCTTCCTTCTTCTTCCTTGCATAACAACTTAAACACAACCATTTTTCTTCCTCAATTACTACTAACTCCACATACACCTTCCCATTACCATTTGACATCAAACCACCCGATACTCCTACGTCCTCCATAATCTCACTCAAAACCGACTCAAGACGCATTTAACACGAAATACGTTTTCACGAAAACGAACTGCATGGATTTGTTTAAAAAAAACGAAAATTTCCCTAATACCAAACATTTACAAAACAAGTTTCCAAAACGTTTAAAAACTTCAAAACACAAACCTATCAACTAGTCCAGATCCAAACATCCTATAATGTTCTATCTGTTTTCCTTAAACGTTTTCTATCCAAAATAACAAAAAATACCTACAAACGTCTCCACGGGTCATGAAACGCCTCGACTGCGCCAGCACACTCCTGCGATCATTCTTTATCAACTGGACTCATGCTTCAGGAGGAGGAATGTCATCCTCACCTGTTTCGATATCACCTACACCATACAAACGCACTATGAGCTAAAGGCTCAGTAAGTTTCGTAGATGTAAATGCATGCTGTGCATATCAGTTTCAGAAATCATGCAACATCTTTCTTATCATTACGTCGCAGACAGAATGTCACCGAGGTCTCAGCCTATTAGATGGAGAGGACACATCCCGCGGTTGGACTGCCCTCTTCACCTAACGGGGGAGGGGGGGTACACGCTCACATCCGTAAACAGTCGTGCCTGAGCCCCACCTCGCGTAACCAGATAACAGATTACGTAGATTCATTTCGTTCGTTCATTTCATTTTCTTTAAACTCGTGCGGAAATCCGTTTTCATGCTATTTTAAAAAAACACGTGATGCGTGAACAGTTATAGACATAAAGTAAACAAACATCATACATACCATCGAGACCATAAAAAACATAACCTATAAAAGAACTAACCCTATCTACCCTACCAAAGCATATAAACAAACATTCTCCAAAGATCCTCGACGCAACTTTGACGTACGGTGTAGGCCACTCGGCCAAGTAAGTCACGAGAACTTACCTCGCGCGCGCTGAACTTCGAGCTCTGTCCATGAGCGTCGTTTGTCTGAGGCAAAACACAACAGTTGTCGTTAAACGAGATTAAATTATTAAAGGTCCAAGTTAATGAAATCCTAAACGAAACCCTAACCATCAAACGACCCAAAAACTACGAATAAACTTTCCAAAACCATAGAACCTTACCTAAAGCGTTGATTGGAGGAGAAACACGAAGAAAACGAGTCGATCGGAGGAAGAACGATAGTCAGAATGGAAGAACACAATGAAAGGCGATGAAGAAATCGCCTGGAGAAGAAATCACAGAGGAGTTTTCGCGAAGTGGTGGAGGAGAAAGAAATATGATGGTTTTTAATTAAAATTTAGCTTGGTAAATTACCCTAACGCCCTTTAATTGTTTTTTTATATTAATTTCGTCCTTCGTTTCGTTAATTAGCTAACAATTCGTTTTCTTCAAATCTCCTTACTTCGCCAATAACTTCAACTTATTATCAGGGTTCCATTAAAACTGTCTGTTCGTAATTCGAACCCCGTTTACTATTTTTATCAAAGTATCCTTTATATTACGATGAACGTAATTCTCGTAAAATTAGCGTTAAACTCCTAAAATTCCCTAAAATTTTCTCAAAATCCTTATTAACTATTAGGATCGTAATAACTCTTTCTTTTTGCAAAATGGACTTGATTTGACATAATAACAAAAATGCTATTATATTAAAATATTAATATTTCGTACAGCCGGGTATTACAATCCATCCACCTTATTTAAAATTTTGTCCTCAAAATTTGATTATACAAACAACTCAGGATACTTAGTCATCATATCTTGTTGTCGCTCCCAAGTTGCTTCTTCCACCTCGTGGTTCCGCCATAAGACTTTGACTAGCAGGATATCTTTGTTGCGTAAAACTTTGATCGAAGACTCCAAAATACGTACTAACTTCTCCACATATGTTAAGGTAGGCTGTACCTCGATCTCTCTTGCCTCCACGATATGCGATGGATCGCGCAAACACTTCCGAAACATAGACACGTGAAATACATCGTGGATACCCTCCATCGAAGCCGGAAGCTGCAGTCGATACGCCATCTTCCCGATCTTCTTCAAAATAGGGAAGGGTCCCACATATCAAGGGTTCAACTTACCCTTCCTTCCGAATCGCATTACACCTCTAAACGGAGAAACCTTCAAATAAACTTCATCACCTTCTTCGAACTCCAGTTCTCTCCGTCTTGTGTCAGCATAGCTCTTCTGTCGACTCTGAGCTATCTCGATATGCTGTCTGATAACGGCAATCTTCTCTGCCGTTTGCTGTAGAATCTCAGGACCAACAATACTGGCTTCACCAACCTCGTCCCAATATAATGGAGATCTACCCTTTCGACCATACAAAGCTTCGTACGGAGCCATACCAATGGTAGCCTGGAAGCTGTTGTTGTGAGAGAACTCGATCAGTGGCAAATATCTGCTCCACGATCCCTGAAATTCCAACACACAAGCTCTGAGCATATACTCCAGAATCTGATTTGTCCTCTCTGTTTGACCATCAGTCTGAGGATGAAATGCCGTGCTGAAATTTAGCTGAGTTCCCATAGCTTTGTGCAGACTCTTCCAGAACTTAGAAGTAAATCTTGGTAAAAAAAAAAAAAACAAAAAAAAAAAAAACAAAAAAAAAAAAACAAAAAAAAAAAAAAAAAAACAAAAAAAAAAAAAAAACAAAAAAAAAAAAACAAAAAAAAAAAAACAAAAAAAAAAAAAAAAAAACAAAAAAAAAAAAAAAAAAAACAAAAAAAAAAAAACAAAAAAAAAAAAAACAAAAAAAAAAAAAACAAAAAAAAAAAAAAACAAAAAAAAAAAAAAAAACAAAAAAAAAAAAAAACAAAAAAAAAAAAAAAAACAAAAAAAAAAAAAAAAAAAACAAAAAAAAAAAAAAACAAAAAAAAAAAAAAAACAAAAAAAAAAAAAAACAAAAAAAAAAAAAAAAAAAAAACAAAAAAAAAAAAAAAACAAAAAAAAAAAAACAAAAAAAAAAAAAAAACAAAAAAAAAAAAACAAAAAAAAAAAAACAAAAAAAAAAAAACAAAAAAAAAAAAAAAAAAAAAAACAAAAAAAAAAAAAAACAAAAAAAAAAAAAAATCTTGGATCTCTGTCTGAGACAATAGAAACTGGCACTCTATGCAGTCGAATAATCTCCTGCACGTAAAGCTCGACGAGCTGATCCATAGAAGACGCCATCTTCACAGATAAGAAGTGAGCCGACTTTGTCAATCGGTCCACGATCACCTAGATGCCGACGTGTCCTTTTGTCATCCTCGGGAGCCCCACAATAAAATTCATGGAGATCTGCTCCCATTTCCACTCCGGAATCGGCAGTGGCTGTAGTGTTCCGGCCGGCCTCTGATGTTCCACCTTAACCTGTTGAAAAATTAAACAGGTTCCAACATATTTCGCAACTTCCCTCTTCATATTCGGCCACCAAAAATGTTGTTTTAAATCCCGGTACATCTTGGTACTTCCCGGGTGCACAAAATAAGCTGAAGAATGTGCTTCGGCCAAAATCTCCTTCTTTAACTCCTCATCGTTAGGCACGCACCACCTATGCCTGAACTTTAGAATACCATCGTCTGACAAATTAAATTCAGATATGTCTCTAGATGTCATGCTCAATCGAAGCTCTTCACACTCCATATCATTCTGCTGAGCTTCACGTATCTTATCCAGAATAGTTGGCCTGAGAGAAATATTGGTGAGTATACTGAACAACTCTGCCACAATCTCCACATCAAACCTCTCAATCTCATACCGCAACGTAACCGACATCGCTGCAAGTGAAGGCTGACTCGCAGAAGGCATTCGGCTTAAAGCATTAGCGACCTTGTTCGCCTTTCCTGGATGGTACTTTATCTCAAACTCATAGTCTTTGACGAACTCAAGCCACCTTCTCTGTCGCATATTCAATTCCTTCTGCGTAAACTAACATTTCAGGCTTTTGTGGTCAGAAAATATCTCGCACTGCTGCCCATACAAGTAATGCCTCCATATTTTCAGTGCAAAGACCACGGCTGCTAATTCCAGGTCATGCGTAGGATAGTTCTGTTTATACGGCTTCAACTTCCGAGAAGCATACACAATAACCTTTCCTTCCTGCATCAATACACAACCAAGTCCAACTTCAGACGCATCACAGTAAATAACGAATTTATTACCTTCATCAGGTAGCGTTAGAACTGGAGCTGTGGTCAACTTCTACTTTAACTCCATAAAACTGTTGTCACAAGCAGCCGACCAAATAAACTTTTCGTTCTTCCGAGTCAAACGTGAAAGTGGAACTGCAATCTTCGAAAATCCCTCTATAAATTTCTGATAATAGCCAGCCAACCCCAGAAATCCACGTACTTCACGCATGTTTTTAGGCTGTGGCCAATCTCTGAACACCTGAATCTTGCTCGGATCTACAGAAACCCCTTCCTGTGATATAATATGGCCGAGAAAACTGACCCGATCCAACCAAAACTCACACTTGGAGAACTTTGGATATAGCTGGTGTCGTTGCAAAATTCCTAGAACAATCTGCAATTGTTCTTCATGCTCCTCCTTCGTCTTAGAATAAATCAGAATATAGTCGATGAAAACCACAACGAATTTGTCCAGGTACTCCTTGAAGACTCGGTTCATCAAATCCATAAACGTTGCAGGGGCATTAGTAAGTCCAAAAGACATAACAAGGAACTCATAATGCCCGTACCTCGTTCGGAACGCTGTTTTCTGAATATCTTCCTTCCGGACCTTCAACTGATAATAACCCGAGCGTAGGTCAATCCTAGAAAACACTCGGGCACCTTGCAGCTGGTCAAATAAATCATCGATCCGAGGCAGTGGATACTTATTCTTCACCGTGAGCTTATTCAGCTCCCTATAATCTACACACATTTTGAGGGTCCCGTCTTTCTTCTTGACGAATAGAACGGGCGCACCCCAGGGTGAAAAACTGGGTTGTATGAAACCCTTATCCAGCAACTCCTCCAGCTGAGTTTTCAACTCTCTCAATTCAGCAGGCGCCAATCTATATGGATTCTTAGACACTGGCGCAGAGCTCGGATATACATCAATAATAAATTTGATCTCCCTGTCCGGCGGTAATCCAGGAAGATCATCAAGGAATATCTCAGAGAATTCTCTGACTATATGAATGTCACTTGGCTTTACTCCGCTGAGCAACTGAATATCGACTACTGTGGCCAAACAAATAGAGCACTCACCTTTAAACTGCTCGTTGACCTTCATGGAATAAGAGATAGGCGATCCACTCAATCGGTTCATCGCCTGATAAGAAAACTCTGCTTTACCCGGGGGTCGAAAGGTTACAATCCCGAATCGACAATCGATGGTGGCGAAGTGCTGTGAAAGCCAGTCCATCCCTAAGATAAGATCGTACCGCTCTATGCTCATAACTATCAGACAAGCATAAAGGGTAGCATCTCCCACTGAGATGACATTTCCCTGGAGAATACGATCCGACTGCATATCCTCTCCCGAAGGCAGCATCACTTTATACTCGACCTCTGCTAACTCAGACGCTAATCCCAGTCTAGCCATGCAAGTAGTTGAAATAAAGGAATGCGTAGCTCTAGTGTCTATCAGTGAAAATACAGCTACGCCCATAATCAATATAGTACCTGTTATCACGGAAGGCTGAGTCTCATCATCGATATCACCAGGCTCGATGAATGCAAAGATCCTTGGCATAACCCTCCTCTGGTCTCCACCCAACTGATCTCGGCCCGACTTTGGGCAATCTCTGACGAAATGGCCGACTTCACCACATCTATAACATTTGTTAGTGCCCACTCGGCACTCTCCACTGTGTTCTCGCTGAGATTTAGGGCACCAGGGTATCTGAGAAGTCCCCTATACTTGCTTGCCTTTCCCACGATCATTGCCTCCCTCTAAAGGCCTCTTTACACCCATTTGCTGCTGCTGGGGCTTTGGTGCTCTGGGCTGCCAACCTCGGTTCTGTGACTGAGGGCGGATCTCACGGAAGAAGCCCTTAGCTGGCTCCCTCGGTCTAACACAAGTCGCACTGGCAGCCTCGAAGTCCAGAGCTCTAGCTGCAATGTCAGAATGGGGCACATCTATAATACCCGACACAATAATGTTCATCTTGATCTCCGGGTTCAGCCCCTTCATAAACTGATGCACCTTGTCTTCATTATCACTTACTAGGCGCAGTGCAAATCTCGATAGGGCTTCAAACTTCCTTATATAATCCGCAACTGAACCTGTCTGCTTCAGCTGTGTAAACTCATTCCTCTTTGCCACTCTCAAGTACGGCTGAAATACTTGTCGAAGAATACGGTCTTGAACTGTTCCCAAGTCATAACTGATACATCTGTTGTCGACTTGATCGAATCCCACCAGAAATGGGCATCTAACGCCAAATGGAAGGTGACGTAGGCCACCTTGCTCCCGTTCCCAACCTCTGCATACCCTAGCATATCCTCCATCACCCTGATCCATTCTTCAGTAACCGTTGGATCCGATGATCGGCTATCGAATACTGGAGGCCGTAGGCTTTGGAATTTCTGCATGCCCTGATTATTAGGAACCACCAAATCTTGGGCCCTCTGATTCTCTCGGTTCACTAAGCTCTCAATTTGTTGGGCCTGCTGGACCATGTGCTGAGACTGACGATCCAACAATTCCGTAAGTCTGTCTAAGGCGTCGTCTCTAGGATCTTTTCCTCAAACCATTTTTTTTTTTATAAAATTCCTATAAAAATCATAATAAATAATCCTAAGAAACAAAAACAAAAAAATAAATTAGAACGTACTTACAGTTGAAGAAGGATGTCTGCGTAGTGGCTGTGCAGTCGAGCAGTCTACAAAACCGTTTTTAAAAGCCGGGGGCTCTGATACCATAACTGTAGCGACCCTTAACCGTATCATAATTTTACCGTATAAAATTTTTCTTTTCTCTATAACCCTATAATATTACGTCGTAATTTAAACCATTGAAAATAGTTTAAGAAACTAAGAGAAAACATTTAAGTAAAAATAATAAAACAGGGGAGGGATCTACGTAAATCTGGAGAGTCATTGAAAATCGTTGAACAAAACATATTTAAGGTGAGGAAAACTTAAAGAAAAATAAACAATTAAAGAAAACAGAATTAAACATAAAAGGAATCAGCCATCAATTGGAGGGGCAAAATCGTCATAGGGTGGCAGATTACACAAGGATGTGAAGTCAATAATTCCTCTCGGGTTTCTTCAGTTTGAATAGTGGAAGTCAACCTTTCGTTCTATCGGGTTTGGACAACAGGACTGTAGACAATCGTGGACTTTTAAATCTGAAAACTTCATGGACATTTAACACAGAAGGTTTCATGGATGAAGAAGCCAGAAGGCATCGTGGACAGTAAAGACAAAAGGCTTTGTGGACGACGAAGCCAGAAGGCATCGTGGACTTTAAGGACAGAAGGCTTTGTGGACGACGAAGCCAGAAGACATCGTGGACTTTAAGGACAGAAGGCTTCGTGGACGACGAAGCAAGAAGACATCGTGGACTTTAAGTGTAACGCCCCATTTTAAAAACCCCTAATTTAAAACCCTAATTTTGAAAACCCTAAATTTTCCCCCAAATTGATTTTTAAATCGAGCATTAAATCATAAATGTTACTTGAAAACTTTAAATTTGCGGAAGCTTTAAATTAAATTTATCAAAATCTTGAAACTATCACATAATTAAAACATTTAATGAAACTTTATTTAATAATAAAAATTCAACATAATTTTCAAAGTCTTAAATTAAAACAAAGCATTAAATATCGTTTAAAAACTAAAGCATACTCAATTTAATTCATTTCCCTCGAAATCAATATGCTCTTCATCTGTATGCTCGCTTGCCACTGGAGGATTCTCAATTGCAGCAATTTCTTCCTCAGACAAAAACTCACCTACATCACAAGTTTAAAACAAAAAGGTGAGATAAATCTCAGCAAGTGAAAATACGTGCAGTTTTACAAAACTTTTACTTTTACCGAATCCTGTTAAGACTTAGCCATCTCATTGTCGTTCAGGCTTCGTCATCTTTTACTTTTAATTTTAACGATCAAGCTCACCATCTCACTGTCGTTCAGGCTTTTGCTATCACGTTAAAACATATGCTCAAGCTCACCATCTCACTGTCGTTCAGGCTTTTGCTATCGCATTTCTTTTACTTTTTCATACACATGCACATAACCTATCCATTTTATCTTTTAAACTATTCTATGTCGATATTCTAACATACGTGCTCAATCATTAAAAACGTGTGACTGAAAATTAAAATAGCTATAAAATAATACATATCTTGTGATGTAGGGCCGTAGCCAAAACTTTGTATTTCACTTACATGGATTCCGAGCAATTTAATATTTATCGGGATAGTCCAAAAATTCCAGAATAATATCCTGCTCAAATAAAATCTTTGATATTAATATCCTACTTCATAAATCCAATTTCCAAAGTAAATTGAGCAGAATTTTCTTACGTTGTGTTATCGGGTCGAATTGGATCGGTTGGATCGGTTTGGATCGAATCGGACGGTTCCAAAATATTTTCTGCCTAATTCGAATATCAAAATTAAAATCTCACTTAAATTATTCCAACTTAAAAGAATTTGGGCAGAAATTCTTACCTGATAAATTTTCGATCGGTCCGGAAAGATTCGGGTCGAAAATCGGGTCGGGTCCGGTTCGGGTGAACAGTGCCGGGTCGGGTCGTGAACAGTGCGGTTCGGTTCGATTCGGGTCACTACTGGTTCGGTTCGGGTCACTACTGGTCCGGTTCGGGTTGGGTTGCTTAAATGAACCGGTTCAGGTTTTTAAAACAAAAACCTGAACCCTTCTTCTTCGTGATTCTGCAGAGAGCGAGAGTGAGGGAGAGTGAGAGCAGAGAGTGACAGAGTCTGAGAGAGGTTAGGGCGAGAGAGATCAGGGAAGAGAGAGACAGAGCGGTAGAAAGAAAGGGAAAGGAGCTTTACAGTGCGAAGATAATCGTCGGCAGAAGGCCGAGAGAAGAGTCTTCGATGATGCGAAGACAGATTCGGCTGAAAGAGGAGACTTCGTCGGAGGATTGTTCAGAGCGGGGTTGATGTTTTGACAGAGGATTTCGGCCGCAGCTGAGGAGTTCGCGGTGGTCGGAGGTCGGTGTGGCGATTCCGGCGAGGTGAGAACTCGAATTGTTCCTCTGGTTTACATACTTAGAGCGAGAAGAGTTTGAGTGATTAGGTGTGATTTCCTTCCTCACAGAGACGCTTGATTTATAGGGAAGGATTTCCATTCTTTCCTTAGAAAGAATGATACGAATCTGACCTCCAATTTGGTCAGATTCATTGAAGAAATGGGAAGGAGATAATTTTCTGAATGTTTCCATAAATTTTCTGATTGCCGGTTGAACATCAACATTAAGTGGGTGAATTTTCCCTTAGTAGAAAAGAACAGATTTGAACGTTTAGGAATGATTTAATTCTATATTTATGTTTTGTAACTTTATGGTTTATGGTGTAATTTGGAAATAAATCTCAATTTGGAAATCAACTTCAATTTGGAAGTTAATTTTCTTTTAGTCGTTGATTGAGATTCAATTTAGGGTTGATTGAATCTCTTTTAATTTAGGGCAACCCCCTGATTACAGGTTAATTAGGGTTCTAAATTGCAAATTGAATTCTTAATTTGGGGATACAATTTTGTGATGTTACATTAAGGACAGAAGGCTTCGTGGACGACGAAGCTAGAAGACATCGTGGACTTTAAGGACATAAGGCTTCGTGGACGACGAAGCCAGAAGACATCGTGGACTTTAAGGACAGAAGGCTTTGTGGACAACGAAGCCAAAAGGCATCGTGGACTTTAAGGACAGAAGCCTTCGTAGACGACGAAGCCATAAGGCATCATGGTGAGACGGTCACTGGGTGCAACCAAAGAGGGGGAGGTGATCGATCACCAAGCTCTCTGGAATTTTTTCCAGAGAGCTCTGCTCCCTCTTTTCCTTTTCTTCCTTCTTCTTCCCTGCATAACAGCTTAAACACAACCATTTTTCTTCCTCAATTACTACTAACTCCACATACTGTAACACCCGACATTTCGACCAGGTGATTTTCTGACCATTTTCATTGTCACCCTCTTATTTAACCTTTATGATTTAAATTTAATGTTAAGATAAAATTATTACAAGTTGAGTAAAACTAGGTTGGGTGGCAGTTTTGTAATTAAAATTGATGGATTAGGTATAAATAGGAAATGGAAACCTTAAACCTCATTTATTACCACTGTAGCCGACATTCCCTCTCGGCGATTCCTTCTTTCCCAAGTTCTTGCTCTCGGCTACCAGAACTTCCCTTACCGACGGCTGGTTTCGAGCTTGCTCTTCTCTGCAAATCCACACCCGAGGTATGAATTGGACAATGTAGTCATTCATTAGTAAATAGAGCTCTGTTTTCAGCTCGGCACTGAGTTCGGATTTTTTTTAGCAGTGGCCGAGTAGTTTAAGACTTTTTAAAATCTGAGAGTAGAAATGTCATCCCGAATCGATTCTGAACATTTTAAGTAACCAACTCGGATTTAACCAATGGTAAAACCTGTCCACCTAGTTTCGGATTTCAGACTGCAGTGTGTCAAACAGAGGAATCGGAATGACTTTAGCTATTAGATCCTAGGATGGTTTATGATTAGGACTATTAGGACTTTGTTTTAACTACTGTAATGTACATGTTTTAGGTGAAGAAGTTAAAGAGAGGAAGTTCGGATTGCTAAGGAATCCAGGTAAGTGAATGTGTTAAGATTTCCGGCCACTAGGGCCCTACACCGCAAGGGTATTAGGAAATCACTGAGATGTTAGCTTGTTGACTATGATTTGTTATTTCCACGATATGAAGAAGTTGTGTAAGTAAATGTAAAGTTACAGGATGTTCTACTTGTCCTTATGGTATGACTTTTCTCTATGAACCTCATGTCTATGCATTATGCCCACGTTTATGATTAAGTAGAGAACATGAAAAGTAAATGTAACCATGATTAAGTGCAGAACGGGGAAAAGACTATGTTATGTATGACTCGCGAATTCTCCCACTGGTGGAGGCCGAGTTAATGATATGTATGACTCGCGAAATCTCCCACTGGTGGAGGCTGAGTAATGATATGTATGGCTCGCGAATTCTCCCACTGGGGAGGCCGAGTGATGTATCATGATTGCCGCGATAGGCAGATGATTATGTATGACTGCCGCGATAGGCAAATGACTAATGAAAGAATATGAACACGTCAAGCAAACGATTAATGAAAGAATATGAACACGTGACGGCTCCTGGCCGGGGTCGTTACACATACACCTTCCCATTACCATTTGACATCAAACCACCCGATACTCCTACGTCCTCCATAATCTCACTCAAAACCGACTCAAGACGCATTTAACACGAAATACGTTTTCACGAAAACGAACTGCATGGATTTGTTTAAAAAAAAACGAACATTTCCCTAATACCAAACATTTACAAAACAAGTTTCCAAAACATTTAAAAACTTCAAAACACAAACCTATCAACTAGTCCAGATCCAAACATCCTATAATGTTCTATCTGTACAAATATTTTCCTTAAACGTTTTCTATCCAAAATAACCCAAAATACCTACATACGTTCCCACGGGTCATGAAACACCTTGACTGCGCCAGCACACTCCCGCGATCATTTTTCATCAACTAGACTCATGCTTCAGGAAGAGGAATGTCGTCCTCACTTGTTTTGATATCACCTACACCATACAGACGCACTATGAGCTAAAGGATCAGTAAGTTTCGTAAATGTAAATGCATGCTGTGCATATCAGTTTCAGAAATCATGCAACATCTTTCTTATCATTACGTCGCAGACAGAATGTCACCGAGGTCTCAGCCTATTAGATGGAGAGGACACATCCCGTGGTTGGATTGCCCTCTTCACCTAACGGGGGGGGGGGGGGGGGTACACGCTCACATCCGTAAACAGCCATGCCTGAGCCCCACCTCGCGTAACCAAATAACAGATTACGTAGATTAATTTCGTTCGTTCATTTCATTTTCTTTAAACTCGTGCAGAAATCCGTTTTCATGCTATTTTAGAAAAACACGTGATGCGTGAACAGTTATAGACATAAAGTAAACAAACATCATACATACCATCGAGACCATAAAAAACATAACCTATAAAAGAACTAACCTTATCTACCCGACCAAAGCATATAAACAAACATTCTCCAAAGATCCTCGACGCAACCTTGATGTACGGTGTAAGGCCACTTGGCCAAGTAAGTCACGAGAACTGACCTCGCGCACGCTGAACTTCGACCTCCGTCCACGAGCGTCGTTTGTCTGAGGCAAAACACAACAGTTGTCATTAAAACGAGATTAAACTATTAAATGTCCAAGTTAATGAAATCCTAAACAAAATCCTAACCGTCAAACGACCTAAAAACTACGAATAAACTTTCCAAAACCATAGAACCTTACCTAAAGCGTTGATTGGAGGAGAAACACGAAGAAAACGAGTCGATCGGAGGAAGAACGATAGTCGGAATGGAAGAACATAGTGAAAGGTGATGAAGAAATAGCCTGGAGAACAAATCACAGAGGAGTTTTCGTGAAGTGGTTGAGGAGAAAGAAAAATGATGGTTTTTAATTAAAATTTGGCTTGGTAAATTACCCTAACGCCCTTCCATTGTTTTTTTATATTAATTTCGTCATTCGTTTCGTTAATTAGGTAACGATTCGTTTTCTCCAAATCTCCTTACTTCGCCAATAACTTTAACTTATTATCAGGGTTCCATTAAAACTGTCCGTTCGCAATTCGGACCACGTTTACTATTTTTACCAAAGTATCTTTTATATTACGATGAACGTAATTCTCGTAAAATTAGCGTTAAACTCTTAAAATTTCCCAAAATTTTCTTAAAATCCTTATTAACTATTAGGATCGTAATAACTATTTTTTTTCACAAAATGAACTTGATTTGACATAATAACAAAAATGCCATTATATTAAAATATTAATATTCCGTACAGCCGGGTATTACGCGTAACTCATAACTTCTCTACAATCTAAGTTGTTAGGATTCAATTTTATAAAGATTTGTATGAAAAGGATATCGATTTTAAACTAGTTTGGAAAGAGTGTGAGAAACATGTATGTGATAACCATTATAAGAATGAGGGTTTTCTATTTAAAAAAATAAACTTTGTATCCCTAAATATTCATTAAGAGAATTGATTGTTATAGAAACTCATGGAGGAGGATTAATGGGACATTTTGGAGTAACTAGAACTTTGAGTGTGCTTTGTGAACATTTTTTTGGCCAAAAATGAGGCATGACGCACAAACTATTTGTGATAAGTGCATTGAGTGCAGGAAAGTCAAATCAAATATTAGACCTCATGGACAATACACTCCCCTTCCTATCCTTAACCAACCTTGGGTTGACATTTCAATGGATTTTATAATAGGGTTGTCGAGAACTCAAGGTACGGATAACATATTTGTGGTTGTGGATAGCTTTACTAAAATGTTTCACTTTAATACGTGTTCAATGACTAATGATGCTATGCATCTAGCAAATTCATTTTTTAAAAAAATTGTGCGTTTATATAGATTACCTAGAACCATTGTGCATGATAAAGACGTTAAGTTTTTAAGTGACTTTTGGAGGACTTCATGGAAGAAACTAGATAATAAACTTTTACTATCTATAGTCGAACACTCTCAAAAGGATGGACAAACCGAAGTAGTAAATAAGACACTTTCTCCCTTGTTAAGAGCAATTATATCAAAAAATTTAAGATGATGGGAGAAATGTTTACCTCATGTAGAATTTGCATATAATAGGGTTGTTCATTCTACTACTTCTTATTTTCCATTTGAAATTGTTTATGGTTTTAATATTTTAACTCCGCTTGATATGTTACATTTGCCTATTAATAAGTTTGCTAATGTTGATGGAAAGAAAAAGCTGAGTTTGTGAGGGATTTACATGTAAAAGTACGACACAAAATTGAGAAAAAAAATTAGCACTACGCAAGACAAGTTAACAAAAGCCGAGTGAAAGTAACCTTTGAACCTAGATATTGGGTTTGAATATAGTTAAGAAAGGAAAGATTTGCCAAACAGCAGAAGAGCAAGTTGAAACCGCGAGGAGACGACCCCTTCCAAGTTTGAGAACGCATGAATGACAACCTTACAAGATTGAGTTACCTAGTAAATATGGTAATGTAAGCGCCTCTTTAATGTTAGTGACTTATCATTGTATGATGCAGGAGGTTTGAGGATAAATTTTTTTGAAGAGGGAGAGAATGATGCAAATCAAGGTGCAGTCATGCCCTAAATCAAGAACCATGATTCATTACAAGACATAGAAGGCCCATGACAAGGTCAATAACCAAGAAGATGCACAAAGTCTTATATAATTTGATCATGGAGACCCAAGCGATTGAGACCCAAGCGAAAGAGTCATCACAACACGAGCAAAGACCAATGAATGTGCTAAATATTGATGAGGAGCCAATGAGAGAAATCCATGCAAAACACCAAGAAAACATGGCAATCAATGAGTTGTTGCTAGGGAGGAAAAGAAGCAGCCCAGCGTGCACCGAGCAACAACTAGCGTTCGTATTGCACGCAACTAAGCACCGCACACCACGCGAACACACGAGATCACCGTGCACCCACTTACAGATATAGGCCAGTCCCCACGGCCATCCCGCATGCATCTAGGATAGTCCCCATGTGATGTTGCGCAAGCCCGTACATTGGTTCGGCCTGAGCGAGCACTCAGCCCAGTCGGGCGCGCCTTGCCGCTCTATGCGGCTATCCGTGGCTGACTTATCATTTTGTGATTTTCCTAATTTTTGAGTTTTGTAATTTTCCTATTTCATAATTAAGTTAAGTTTACTTATTTTTAGCTACCTTGAGGCAATTTAAACACGATGGATGTACTCCAAAAAAGGACACGATTGTTGCTATTGAATTTTCTTCTTGAGAGTTTCCTTTTAGAAATTTCTCTTTGGTTCTTTGTAAAGAACTAGGTCTTCTTCAAGTTAAAACTTGAAAGATCACTTGATAGCTTTGGTTCTTACCAACAAGTTTTGTAACACCCGGGATTTTTTTTTAAATTGGAGAGAAAATAAAAGAAATAATAAAATAGGTTGTTTTAATTAAATTAAAAGAAAAGTGAATAGGTTCGGATATTTCCTGTGAAATTAAGCCGTAGGTTATAATTTAAGAACAAGATTTAATGAAATTCGAAATGGTCGAAAACAGAGGAGGTCAAAACGGTAAATGAGGATTTAACTAATGGTTAGTTTTATTATTATTATTATTATTATAAAAAAAAATAAAACACAAAACAACAGAATGGCCGAAGCCATTCTGTTGAGCGCGAGGACAGGGAAGGGGAGAGGGCGAGGCGCGAGCGACGAAGGCGACGGCCGTTCACCACCGTGGTTCCGACCAGACAACGTCGACGGCGTCTAGGGCTGCCATTTCCGTCGTCGCCGCGCACAAATCGATCGGTATGCATAAGTTTTTCCTCTGTTTTTGCTCTGTTCGTGGCTGAGGGTGAGGAGCGAGTTTGTGCTCCGATCACCGGCCAATTTTGGGAGCTCTCGGCATGGGTTTGTCGACCCTTGGACCAGCAATGGTCGCCGAGTTGTGGGAAGCTCAATTTGAGCGAAAAACAGTGAAACTCGATTTGGGCATTTCGGGTTTTGCTTGTAATCTAGGGATTTTTTGGTTAGTTTATGTTAATTAGAGGTTAGGGTAGTTGATTGGTGAGGAATTTGGTGAGAATTGATGAAAAATCAAAATAGGGAAAATTCCGGGTTAAGGGCAGATTCGGGTTTTCTGAGTTTTGACCTAGCTACGGTCGTTTGTTTTAAAATTCCTTTTGGCAGGTTAAAATAGGTTATTAGAGGAGTACGTGGCCGCTAGAATCGTTCGATTCTGATAACCGATGCAAAAGTTACGCGTGTTTGAAGTTTTGGGTCGGTTTTTACCGAACCCAAATTAGTGGCCCGTTTAGATATGTTTTAGTTGGATTAGGCTAGAAATAGTAGTTTGAGAGTTAATTGGTGAAAGTAGGCTTGATTTTAATGAAGTTTGAATTATTGTCGTAGGTCGAGCTGCAGATGGACAGGTAACCGAGTAACCACAGCGAGCTAGGACGCCAGGTAAGTAGAGGATGAGTGTTTGTTGCCTTCGGGCCTACACCATAGAACGGTAGGGTTTGTTTGCTTGTTTGTTATGTTTTGCTTTGTGTCATGCATCGTGTGCCATGCATCGTGTGCCATGCATCATTGTTTTCTAAACTACGAAACCACGTGTTTTGCATGCTTGAGTGGTGAGGATGAAATGGAAGATAATAAATTATTTGCAACTTGGTCTCGAATAGAATAGCTTCGTTGGGCAAGTGGCTCGTTGACCACTCCGCGAGGGATTTTACTCGAGATGCTATGCTAATGTACGTAATGCATCGTGAGTATGAATGTCTCGACCTGTTCGTGCTTGAAGTGCATAATGAGGATTCTACGATTGATTGGGGGAGATTCGTGTTGGCCGTCCTGGACTGTGTTGGGACGTGTGCCTCCGGTCTAGCTCCGTGGATCAAGGCGTGGCCGTCCTGGACTGTGTGGGGGCGTGTGCCTACTTGATTCACCTGAAAGTGAAAGATAATTGCAACCGAAATGAAAAGAAAGCAAGAGAGTGTGTAGAAACTGCATGTTAGGGTTGAGTCGAGCATTTAGTGTGTTGTTGTGCATTATTTCCCTACTTGCTAAGCGTTAGGCTTACATTTGTGTTCTATGGTGTAGGTGGCGAGTTTTATCCTGGTGAGATAAAGAGGACAGCTGAGGACTAGGCCGCAGTTGGAGGAGTTCGGGGCATGCCGGTACAGGCAGTTGTCGGGGCGCCTCGACCATAGTCTTCGGAGGATATGGGGTTTTATATTTTGATTCTCTATTTTAGATGTCTGTTTGTAGAAATGATGGGAATGCTTAACTATGTGTATTTGTTGTTATAGTCATAGTTCAGGTTGATGTGTTACCCTGTATTGTGGGTTTCTTCATTTTGGTTGATTGTTGGAGATTTCGTAGGTTGGTTAGATGGTTAGGAATATTCTGGATTGGATTTTATGCAGGTATTTAGCATTTTGGAGGCGCCATTTTCAGGTGTTACTTTGCCGAAATTTTCGGGAAGAACGCCGGGGTGCTGAAAGGTTAGGGGTCAGGGAATTGGTGAGTCTAGGCAGTTAGGTATGACGTAAGAGAGTTTCAAGAGACTTAGCTTTAAGAGAGCTTAGGGAGATTAGCTTTAAATTTCGCAGTGTCAGTTTTATTTTATGCTTTATGTTTTAGCGTGAGATTGGTTAGCAAAGTAGCGCTCCGAGCCAGGGTGGGTTCGGGGGCGTTACAAGATCGCGCTCGCGCGTGCCCAGCGCCCATTTGGCTGATTTTTTTTTAAATTTTAAATTTCTTCATTTTTCTACAATATTTTGACCCGACATTTTCCGACGTATTTTAAACGTATTTTGGGCCCGTTTTCCAATAAATTTCGAGGGTTCGAAAAACCCAAAAACGAGTCATAAAATTTACGAAAATTATTTTAAACGATGTTTTAAACGCGGGTTTGGTTTGGTATGTGACGCACCGAACCGGGTCGGGTTCGGGCGTTACAAGTTTAGTTTGGGTTAATCTCTTGATGTTTGATAACTTTTGTTCCACCAGCATGGTTCGATCAGGGTCAAGTTCTTCGTATTTGATTCTAAGAAATTCCTAAGTTTTATTTCGCATTGTTGTTCTCAATACTTGTGGTTCTCATCACCTATTTTCAAATAAGGCTCATTCCACCTTCTCATGTTGTTGTATGTTGATGAGATTTTATTAGTCAATAATAATTTAGAAAAATTATATCAGTTGGTTGCATTCCTCAACTCTCTCTTTGCCATGAAGGATCTCGATAAGCTCCATTGCTTCCTTAGAATGGAAGTACTGTTTTTTTATTCTTAGATTTCTTTAAATCAGACAAAATATTTAACTTCTCTCCTTCCTAAAGTCAATATGTAGGATTGTTAATCAGTCTAATCTCCTATGTCAATATGTCTTTGTCCTCTGGAAGTCCTTTTCAAGACAGTTCAATATATAAAAGTATCATTGGTGCTTGCATTATAGTATTTTTACTCGTCTAGCTATTTCTTTTGCAGTGAACAAACTAGGTCAATTTATGCAGAGTCTATAGCAAGCTATCAAAAAGGCTTCTTCGATACATCAACGGCCCTGTTAACCTTGGACTTCAATTTACCAAGCAAAATCAGCGTGATTTACTTTACTATGTCAATGCTGATTAGGGCACATGTCCATATGATCAAAAAAGCACTGCAACTATTGCATATTTCTTGGTTTGAACATCATATCTTGGTCATCGACTAAACAAAATGTGGTATCCTTGTCAAGCACTTATGCACAAACAAACTCACTTTAGGGAAGTGCAAAAGGAAAAGATATTAACTTCATAGTTTTCTGAATGAAAGTTTGACTGCAATAAAATTGCACAAACAAACGATTTTTGGCTCAGTTTTTGGACAACACACCAAGGCCTTAATAAATAATAAACTCTCAAAATTTCATGGTCAAAATCGAACAGAAATAGAAGTTATGGTCGAATAGGTGCAAGTTGTTCAAATTAGTGCTCATACACCCCTTCACTTCAACAACTACAATTAGTTGATTTGCAACATCCGACTTGATATATAGTGAGATTCTTCTGCTTCATCGATATTTTTCACCTCTATGAAGTAAAGGAAATTAAAAGAAGAAGTTTTTTATTCAACTCTCACAAATGGACAAAACAACAAAACACAAACAATAAGTTACAAGTAATCGAATGGAATGTGGGGTTTTGCAAGAGCAAAAATAAATATATTTTCAAACATTCAAAGTTGTTTGCAATAGTCACAAAAAAGGTATAAATAACCCCATAAAAATAAGGGTTAGAGCCCAAGAGAGAATGACCAAAAAGACCCTTACAAGGAATAAGACTAACTCGGCTAAAATTTCCTCTATCCAAGTGACAATTTTACGTATACTCTATAGTTTCACTCCTCAAAAATAAAAGAAGACTTCAACAATGACAAAACTCTAAAGTCTTGTACGCCATCAATTCATTAGAGCATCTTGAAGAGCCAAATTCAATTGGTCTTTGACTTCAACTCCAAAGAGGTGTGAAAAGATTTCCCCGCGAGCATATGATTCACCACTTCTTCATCCTTTGGTTTGGAAGTTCTTCTAAGCTTCTTTGCTTGTTACAAAGAGAAGTGTAGTAATTTGTTAACCTCTTTATTTGTGACCTAGTGATAGGTTCGTGTGGCAATGATCCCATGGATTATCTTCAAGGCTTATATTGAAGTGGATTTTGGCTTCATGTCCGAGTAAGAAGAATGTGCTTCTTTAGCAAAAATTAGGCTCTCTATTTCGGGTCTATTTTCCATGCAAGTGATATCTAATTTTTACAAAACACCCCATTCTGAAAAGCTAAATATGGCAGCTACAATCCTTAAAAAGAGCATGTTTTTATATGAGACTGATAAAAATGTCAAATACGCCAAATACTTATGTGAGCTCAGATTGTCGATAGTTTCAAGCTACTTAATAATCCTTTTAAATATGAGCTTGTTTTTTCACTTATGATTTATCTTAAATAACTCCAGAATATATGTGAATGCTCTAAGGTTGTAAATGATGAATTGAACACACTTTTCTCCATGTTCACCTACAAAATATTAGACAATCTCTTTGCTTGATTGTGAGTTGAAGGATCTCATAGCACATCAAACACATAATTCTAGTATTGGAGCTTTGCTGACTATGTTGCTGAAGTTAGTTGGATACAAGTTCTACTATCAAAAATTCAACTTCCAATCTCCTTTGTTATCCAAGTGTTTTGCAAGCTCATTGCAACAACATAAGTGCTGCTTATTTGGCAACAAATCCGGTTCAACATTCAAAAATAAAGCATGTGAAACTTGACTACCACTTTGTTCGAGGAAGAGTCTAGTCCAACACATTAATCGTCCCCTTCATCTTGTCGCGCTTACAAATAGCAGATGGGATAACCAAACTGCTACCATCAACTACTGTCTCCAAATTCAGATCCAAGCTCTGCCTCATAGAGAGTTGAGCTTGCGTGGGGCTGTTGAACTTATTTTCTACCTCAGCATAACAGAATGTGAATACACACATTCAATGTGTATATTCACATTCATATTTTTTTCTCTCTTTCTCACCATGTAATGCCATCTATCACTCTTTATGTAAACTCTACAATTATTCATTACTGTGAATAGAAAGAATAAGCTTCAAATTCTCTCTTGAATGTAAATAACAAATTCTCCTGCTCTCTTTCATTTTCTCTACTCATGAAAACACTTAGATGAAAAGGAAAAAAAATTATTGGATAACATACTATTCTTCAACTAATTTACAACATTAAATAGATGTATTTTGTAGCGCCCCGAGTCCCCTCGACCCGGTTCGCTACTCATTCCTCTAATTCTCGTACTCAAAAACTTCGTATAAAAAAAAACATTATCCATCGACTCAAAACTTCACCGTTTAAAAACAATTAAACGCTTGCAGCGGAAAACTACTTTAAAACTCGTTGGAAAACACACGTTGGAATTTGGAAATAAAAAGGTGAAAATCTAAAAATCTAAACATCTGTAAAAAGGCTCGCACAGTGAAACTGGTTGGCACCCCTCGAAACAGGTCGACACTTCACATGGCTTAGCCCCCTTGAGGGTCGACACCTACAGGTTGGGTCGACACCTCATTTGCCTCTGTTATTCGGTTGAACAGACACTGGTCGACACCCACACTCTTAGGTCGACACATGAAGAAATGGGTCGACACTTGCAGGCATAGGTCAACACTTTTGGGTATGGGTCGACACTTGCAAGCATAGGTCGACACTTCATTCTTCTCTGTTTTCAGATTTCACGAAAATCGGTCGGCACCCTTAAGCGGGGTCAACACTTCAATCGTCTCGGGTTGCAACATTTTAGCATCCCGGTCGACACCTATTAAAATAGGTCGACACCTTACATGGCTTATCACCATCAAGGGTCATCTCCCATGCATTCTGGTCGACACTCTGACCCCCACCTACACAAAATGGGGTCGACACCTACACTAATGGGTCAACACCTCCCTCCTGACTTCCTCTTAAAGCCTTCAAAATTTGACAGCATAACGTTTAAATCCTTTAAAACCCAAAACCTACAATTTCAAACCTCAACTTCCTGCATTTTCAAACCATCCCAAAATACTTCTATCAAAACAATTTCCCATTCATTTCCAAAATACATTTATACATCAAAACGATTCAAAACGTTATACAAATTCATTCATCTTAACAAACCCGAAATGCCATTCTAAATTGTTTTCAAAACACAAAACACACTCTCTCAAACCTTACTTCCAACATACGGCTACACACCCGGGTTATGTGTAACGCCCCGAATCCTTAAACTCGGTTTGTTACTAAACTCGTGACGTAACTTGATCATAATAGTCCACATATTTATTCATCTATATTTTTTTTTTTTGACTTAACATAACTTAAAACATCTCATTCAATTCACTGAATATATCCATTATAACTCTCACTCCTGCCGATCACTAAACGACGAGTTCTAGTTGATCTGCCGGTCAGCACGTGCATCCCACATGATTCATTAAACATCTATCGGCAGGCACACATATTTGCATCTGCCGACAGTCACGTGCAACCCGTGTGATCAATTAAAACTTCGCGTGGTTCATTAAAACTCACTTCCTCTACCGGTCAGTAAACGACAAGGAACTCACTTCCTCTACCGGTGACGTCAGTCGGAAGACAAACCTACCCGACTTCCATCACAATTCTTCTACCGATGACGTCAGCCGGAAGACAAATACTTTTCCTCTTCCGATGACGTCAGCCGGAAGACAAACTCTCCCGACTTCCATCACATTTCTTCTACCGATGACGTCAGCCGGAAGACAAATACTTTTCCTCTTCCGATGACGTCAGCCGGAAGACAAACTCTCCCGACTTCCATCACATTTCTTCTACCGATGACGTCAGCCGGAAGACAAATACTTTTCCTCTTCCGATGACGTCAGCCGGTAGACAAACTCATTCCCTCCAATAATCCTCAGCGGAAGACATCCTGGTTCTCTCAGACTTCTATCTAGATAAACGTAGACCTCATAACTTAAATCTTAATGGCCAAAACTCATCGGAATAATCCATAAATTCATTCAAACTCACACAGCGGAAGACTTAGGTAAAATAACTCATTCTATATCTTCATAAATATTTTCAGACTCAGTACTCATATTAGACAGACTTAAGACTCAATATTCGAAAGTAAACTCATCATACTTAGACTTCCTTGTTCATAAACATTATTAAAATCTTAAAGGCTTAAACCAGAGAGTCATGTTCGCCATCCAGCCACAGATTTTCCACCCTGATCACTTCCAGCAACCGAACTCAGACACTTTCATCAATCTTGAAATCCTCACCTGATATTTCTTCACCTACATCATAAGGTGTAACTGTAAGCCTAAGGCTTAGTAAGGAATGCAAACTGTTATGAGTTCATGAATGCATAACTTGGAGAAAAACATGCTCATGAGTCTTTTCTTTTCGTGTACTTAGTCTTAATCATCATTCATAGATATGCTCATATTCATCATTCGTATTCTTCATTACATTATGTGGATTAAGAGAGGATTTGTGCTGGTAAAGGGGGTTCGACAGTGAGTTTGATCATGGTCCCTACTGCGGGTCGTATTCATATGTCCTACTGCGGACTGTGACATACGCCGAACCACCCCCAACCCTCACTTAACCACGTTGCATAAATTTTATCTTCTTATTTTATTCATGAGAAAACATATTTCAAAACATTTTCATATGCTTGAGAAGTAAAACATGATGCATAACATAAATGCACTTAATCATCGAACTAAGACAGGGGAGTATATCAGAATACCAGAATCATATCCATCGACATTTCCTCGAACTTATAGCTGACAACGTTCACTAAATGTAACATAATCCTTTGATGTAGGGCCCTATTGGCCGGAAACTTAGTACATTCACTTACCTGGATTCCTTAGCAACTTGAATCACTTTCTCTTCAACTTCTTCACCTAAAACATTCCACATTACAGTAGTTAAAATAAAGTCCTAAAAGTTCTACTCGAAAGTCATCCTAGAATCTAACAGCTAAAGTCATTCCGATTCCACTGTTTGACACACTGCAGTCTGAAATCCGAAACTAGGTGGACAGGTTTTACCATTGATTAAATCCGAGTTGGTTACTTTAAAATGTTCAGAATCGATTTGGGATGGCATTTCTACTCTCAGACTTAAAAGAGTCTAAAACTACTCGGCCACTGCTAGAAATCCGAACTCAAATGCCGAGTTGAAAGCAGAGCTTTAATCACTAATAAATGACTACATTGTTCATTTCATACCTCGGGTGCAGATTGCAGAGAAAAGCAGGCTGAAACCAGCCGTCGGCAAGGGGAGGTTCTGATAGCCGAGAGTAAAAGCTTGGGAGAGAAGGAATCGCCGAGAGGGAATGTCGGCTACAGTGGTAATAAATGAGGTTTAAGGTTTCCATTTCCTATTTATACCTAACCCATAAATTTTAATTACAAAACTGCCACCCAACCTAGTTTTACTCAACTTGTAATAATTTTATCTTAACATTGAATTTAAATCATAAAGGTTAAATAAGAGGGTGACAATGAAAATGGTCAGAAAATTACCTGGCCGAAATGTCGGGTGTTACATTATGTCACCCTAACAAAAAGCCACATCGTCGTATGGATGCACTACTCCAACCATCCTAGTCCTAAACGTTCTCTTGGACCTCACCTGCTATATCTTCGTCACCTATATCACAGAACTCAACTATTAGCCTAATGCTACGCAAGTAATACAAATATGAAAGCAAACACTTCCCATCCTATCACATGCAATTTCTACCATCTTGTTTCATGCTCATTCTCGTTTTTTATTTCATTCTTAACATTCTTTTTTCGATCTTAACATTCTCTGGCCCAGTCCGACTCACTGTCCCTGGGATCTGCAGAGTTTAACTCTACCCGTCACTCTTCAGTCCAAGTCCCACCCGAGATTCGCGGAGTACTGAGCACTATGGAACCGGCCCAAGTCCCACCTGGGATCCACGGAGTTTTAACCCAACACATGTCACCCTCCGGCTCAAGTCCCACCAGGGATTCGCGGAGCACTGGGTGGTCCCGCTCATCTAACAGCACTTCACTCTCCGGCACAGTACGACTCACTGTCCCTGGGATCCGCAGAGTTTATAGCATCTCTTAGTTACGTATCTTTTAGCTGTTTCATTCATCACCTTTCACAACATAACACGCTACTTATCAAAACCATGAAAATTTATTTTCGTCTACTAGCGTACTTTTGAAAACCATGATGCATGCCAATTTAAACATCCTACCACATACACCACAAACATACAATACATACAAACATACATAACCATACATTCCTAACGAACTATGATGTAGGCCCGAAGGCAACACACAAGCATACATTATTTACCTGGCCTACTTAGCTAACCTCGTACTCATACGCTACGTCGGGAACTCGTTCAAACCTATAAACCATAACGCATAACATTAATTTAACCTGCATTAAACCTCATTCATCAAACTCTCACAAGGAAAACTAGTAGTCCACTAAAACTCACCGTTTTTGGCCAAACTTCTAAATCACGTAACTAATCTTACATTTATCAGTTTTGGACGATTCAAAGCTCTACGGACTCCTTAGGATATCTACTTTCTAAAAGGTCTGGACCGTTCAACCAAATAATGCAAATGGCTCGGTCGTTTTACACAAAACGAAACTGCCCTACACACTCAAAATTCCAGATTTTAGGCCACTTCCCAAAATCCAACTACTCATCCATACTATTCTCTAATCATCATTAAACATCTAAAAATCAAAGAAAACTAACAAGGAAACTCTAATTTCATGAAACCCTAAACTCACGCCAAAACCTTAACCAAAACTCCCACAAAACTCATCATAATCCACTCATAACTCCTTCTTCTAGCTAAAAACTATCAACCCATAGGAAAATAGATAGGAATTTACCTTAGATGAAGAAATTGCAGGGAGAAGAATCAGAGAGTTTCTGAAATCGCCGTGGAGGGAGAAAGAGAAGAGAAGAAAGGTTTTTACTTTTGCCCTTTCACGTGGAAGTCTTCTTTTTACTCTTCGTCTTTTATTTTCTTTTCTTTTTATTAACTTCAATTACAATTATACCCTTGCTTAATTAAATCACAATGTAATACCCGGTTCTATCAAACCGTTTCTCTATTCCTTTTAAACTAATGGCACAATTTATATGACAATATTAAATGTAGGGTTAGTAGATGACAATGCAAGGGCATAAGGGTAATTAGAAATTTAAAGGTGGATAACGTATTTAAGGAAACTATTAATGAAGTAGCCGCCACTGTTTACTTCATTCCCTCTCCATTTTAAGCTCCTCAGCTTAGCAGAGCGCGATAGGAGACCCCTTCGACTTCCTCCAGCGATTTCCTCCGAACTTGGTGAGTTTTGCTTCTATTTCTTGTTACATTGTATCTATTGTTGGTAGGAGGGATGATAAATGAGATTTTGAGAAGGCGGTAAGCGAATGGTGGTTTCGGTTTAAGTTGAAATCGGGAATGCACAATGACTAGAGTTCCCAAAACAGTTTTCCTTAGATTTCTAGTGGTTTAGAATGAAGATTAGAGGGAATATAATGTATGCTCTGTCTATGATTTTAGGTTTGAGTAATACCCGAAGTAGCTTGCAACCAAGTTTTTCCAAGAGACCAGGTAAGTAAAGTTTGCTTGTGCCTTCGGGCCTACATCACAAAACATTAGGGTTTGTATGCTGGAATGTGTTGATATGTCATGCATCATATTTTTAAAGTATACGAAAATGAATTTGAATGCATGTTGGCATAGTGAGGATTGAACATATTGAAACAGCTATGTGAATCAGTTTCACTGTTAAGGAAAGTAATCCGCCCCTTAATGAGACAGTGGATATTTATACTTTGGGAGAGTTGATCCAACTTCCAATTTCACAGGGGGATCTGAACATGTGAATCAAATTTGCTGTTAAGGGAATTTATCCGCCCCTTAATGAGCCAGTGGATGTATATACTTTGGGAGAGTTGATCCAGCTCCCAATTTCACAGGGGGATCTGAACAGAAACGAAACATGAACAACTGAGTTGAGAAAGTAGAAATTGCATGATTAGGAATTTATATATATTTCAGTGTTTCATTTCATTACAGCTTTACTTACTTAGCATTAGGCTAATAGATGAGTTTTGTGATGTAGGTGTTGAGGATATTGCAGGTGAATTTCCTGATTGCACAGATGATTACATTCATGCCTCGGCCTGGTAAACTGATGAGGTTGGTTAACTGTTTTCTGATGGTGTGAAAGTTTAGTTGACAGTATTTCAATTTAAGTATGTTGAATTTTCATTACAGAAGTGATTTCAATGTTTTGAATTCAATTTCGAGATTTTCCTGTTAATAGTATTCTGTTGGGATTTAATGTTGGCACTCACTGGAACTTTAGTAATGTGATGGTTTGAAATGTTTTTGAATGGTTTTAGTAGAGTGAGTAAATTCTTTTCTATAGGTTGAGTTGTTGTTCTATTGTCTATCGGAAGATGTCTTTAGTGGAAGCCATCGGATGATATAGAATGAAATTTGTCGTTTAGTGCTCGGTGGATGTCGTGTGTTAATCCACCGGAAGATGTAGAAAGTCTTTTGTCGTTTAGTGACCGGTGGATGTCGTGTGTTAATCTGTGTTAATCCACCGAAAGTTGTAGAAAATGTTTTGTCGTTTTGTGACCGGTGAATGTCGTATGATAATCTACCGGAAGATGTAAGAAGTGTTTTGTCGTCTAGCCACCGGTGGATGCTGTATAGTGTCGATCATCCGGCTGATGTCACCGGAAGGTGTAGAGCGTATTTTGTCGTTTTGCCACCGGATGATGTCTTCTATTTTCTGCTTCAGCCCCTTTGTTGACTTTATCCAGCGGACGATGCGTTTGACTTTTGAAACCTATAAAGTGTTATGCGATTTAATCATTTATTCCTTTTGCCGATTATTCCCAAAAATTCTAACTGAGTATTCAAATCGTGTACAATAGTTTTGTTTAACTCCATTTTACTTGAATGATTTCCGCTGCAAGTTTCGAATATTATTGTTTTGAAGATTCCGCTTATGTCAAGTTTTTTTTCAAAAAAAAAATAAATACGGTTGAAATTTTAGTCATGTACGGGTATGGTGTGACGAACCGGGTTCAGATAACTCGGGGCGTTACAGTGTGGTATCAGAGACATTCAGTTAAACCGTTCAAAAGATCACTCATCAGTGCCAATCATTGCATGGAAGTACTCCAACAGCTGTAAGTGTTATGTTAAGTACAGTTATTAGATATTATAAAAATAGTTGACCCTGTACAGGAATATAGCAAAAATGTCCAGACGACCGGGAAGGCCAAGAGTGCAGAGAGTATTTGTGCTTTTTGGCTTGTGCTTTAGACACACAAACAGTAGGAAAATCAAGCCCCAAAAATGTTTTAGTTGTCCAAGATTTTCCAGAAGTATTCCTAGATGACCTTCCGGGTTTGCCACCAGATAGGGAAATTGAATTTGTTGTAGATATTTACCTCAGAGTCGAGCCTGTGTCTAAGAATTCATATAGATTTGCTCCAACTGAACTTATAGAATTAAAGAAACAGTTAGAGGATTTGTTGGAGAAGGGGTTCATACGCCTTAGCTTTTCACCATGGGGTGCACCTATCCTTTTTATCAAAAAGAAGGATGGATCAATGCGTATGTGCATAGACTATAGAGAATTGAATAAGTTAACTGTCAAAAACAAATACCCTTTGCCGAGAATTGATGACTTATTTGACCAACTTAGGGGTGCAAGAGTTTTCTCTAAGATTGACCTTAGGTCCGGTTATTACCAGTTGAAGGTTAAATCTGAAGATATCCCAAAGACTGCCTTTCGCACAAGGTATGGACATTATGAGTTTTTGGTTATGTCTTTTGGTTTGACAAATGCACCAGCAGCCTTCATGGATCTCATGAATAGGGTGTTTCACGAGTATTTGGACAAGTTTGTCATAGTATTCATAGACGACATTCTGATCTATTCTAGAACTAAGGATGAGCACGCAAGGCATTTGAGTTTGGTGTTAAGAGTACTTAGACAGCACCAACTTTATGCTAAGTTTTCCAAGTGTGAGTTTTGGTTAGACAGAGTTCACTTTCTTGGTCATGTGATCTCTGGTGATGGGATATATGTCGATCCAGCCAAGGTTCAAGTAGTTAAGGAGTGGCCCCAACCGAAGAATGCTACAAATATTCGAAGTTTCCTCGGGTTAGCAGGATATTACAGAAAATTTATTGAAGGATTCTCAAAGATTGCAACACCCCTCACTCGGTTAACTAGGAAAAATATCAAGTATGCTTGGACAGAGGAGTGTGAGTCCAGTTTCCAGACCTTGAAAAAGAAACTGACCAATGCCCCTATATTGACCCTACCCGATGAGAGTGGAAAGTTTAGCATTTACTGTGATGCTTCCAAGATTGGTCTTGGATGTGTGTTAATGCAAGATGGAAAGGTTATAGCTTATGCTTCTAGGCAGTTAAAAGTACACGAAAAAAATTACCCTACACATGACTTAGAATTAGCTGCTATGGTTTTTGCATTAAAGATTTGGAGGCACTACCTGTATGGACAAACCTGTGAGATATTTTCGAATCATAAAAGTCTGAAATACATTTTCACGCAAAAGGAACTGAATATGAGGCAACGTAGGTGGTTAGAGTTCGTTAAAGATTATGATTTTGAGATTAAGTACCACCCTGGCAAGACGAATGTAGTGGCTGATGCTTTGAGTAGAGTGACTCCTTCAGTCTCTGCATTGATTCTAGAAATACCAATAGCTTTAGAGACAAAATTCCAAAGATTTAACCTGGAAGCTGTGTTTAGTGTGTCAGCCATGCTTTCGGCCATATCTTTGAGGCCAACTATTTTGGAGAAAATAAAGGAAGTTCAAATGAATGACGCTGAATGTAATAAGTATAAGTTGTGCATAGATTCTACTAATAAGTCGGATTTTAATTGCTCAGCTGATGGAATTCTCAAGTTTCGAAGTAGATGGTTTGTTCCGGCTGATACTGAACTTAGAAAGGAAATCCTATCTGAGGCACATTCCTCCAGACTTTCTGTTCATCCTGGAGGTACGAAAATGTACAGAGATCTCAAGCAACATTATTGGTGGCCAGGTATGAAGAGAAGTGTGGCGGAGTATGTGGAGTCATGCCTGGTCTGCCAGCAAGTCAAAGCTGAACATCAGAGGCCTGCTGGGACATTACAACCTTTACTAGTTCCAGAATGGAAATGGGAACAAATAACTATGGATTTTGTTATAGGGTTACCTAGAACAGTAAAAGGTCACGATGCAATTTGGGTAGTAGTTGATCGTTTAACCAAATCAGCTCACTTTCTGCCAATGAAGATAACATACTCGATGGATCAATTGGCTGAGTTGTATGTGCACGAAGTTGTTAGACTGCATGGTGTTCCAAGCACCATAGTTTCAGACCGAGACTCCAGATTTACATCTAAGTTTTGGAAAAGCTTGCACAAGGCTATGGGGACACAGCTTAATTTTAGCACAGCCTTTCATCCTCAAACCGATGGACAATCCGAGAGAACTATCCAAACGTTGGAGGATATGCTCTGGGCTTGTGTGCTGGAATTTCAAGGTTCGTGGAGAAGTATTTACCATTGGTTGAGTTCTCTTATAATAACAGTTTTCAGGCAACAATAGGCATGGCACCATACTAGGCATTGTATGAACGGAAGTGCAGATCTCCATTGTATTGGGATGAAGTTGGAGAAGCACAGTTGTTTGGTCCTGACATTTTGCAACAGAAAGTGAAGAAGATTGCTCTTATCCGACAAAGAATCTTAACAGCTCAAAGCCGGCAGAAAAGCTATGCAGACAAAAGACGAAGAGAATTAGAATTTGATATTGGTAATGAAGTTTTCCTTAAGGTGTCACCTTTCAAAGGAGTTGTGAGATTCGGGAAAAGAGGCAAGTTAAACCCCAGATATATTGGACCTTTCCAAATTGTGAAGAGAATTAGGAAGTCAGCATATCAACTTCAGTTACCAGCCTCTCTGGAGGGAATTCATAATGTGTTTCACGTTTCCATGCTAAAGAAATGTGTTAGAGATCCTTCGCAGATTATGGAACAGCAGAACATTGAAGTCCTTCCTACTCTTACTTATGAGGAGAAGCCAGTAAGGATCTTAGATTATGCAGTAAATGTATTGCGCAACAAGGAGGTTCCACTGGTAAAAGTCTTATGGCACAATCAGAACATAGAGGAGACAACTTGGGAGCGCCAGCAAGACATGATGGACCAACATCCATAATTATTCAGGTACTGAATTTTGAGGACAAAATTCTTTTAAGGAGGGTAGATTGTAATACCCGGTTCTATCAAACCGTTTCTCTATTCCTTTTAAACTAATGGCACAATTTATATGGCAATATTAAATGTAGGGTTAGTGGATGACTAGGCAAGGGCATAAGGGTAATTAGAAATTTAAAGGTGGATAACGTATTTAAGGAAACTATTAATGAAGTAGCCGCCACTGTTTACTTCATTCCCTCTCCATTTTCAGCTCCTCAGCTTAGCAGAGCGCGATAGGAGACCCCTTCGACTTCCTCCAGCGATTTCCTCCGAACTTGGTGAGTTTTGCTTCTATTTCTTGTTACATTGTATCTATTGCTGGTAGGAGGGATGATAAATGAGGTTTTGAGAAGGCGGTAAGCGAATGGTGGTTTCGGTTTAAGTTGAAATCGGGAATGCACAATGACTAGAGTTCCCAAAACAGTTTTCCCTTAGATTTCTAGTGGTTTAGAATGAAGATTAGAGGGAATATAATGTATGCTCTGTCTATGATTTTAGGTTTGAGTAATACCCGAAGTAGCTTGCAACCAAGTTTTTCCAGGAGACTAGGTAAGTAAAGTTTGCTTGTGCCTTCGGGCCTACATCACAAAACATTAGGGTTTGTATGCTGGAATGTGTTGATATGTCATGCATCATATTTTTAAAGTATACGAAAATGAATTTGAATGCATGTTGGCATAGTGAGGATTGAACATATTGAAACAGCTATGTGAATCAGTTTCACTGTTAAGGGAAGTAATCCGCCCCTTAATGAGACAGTGGATATTTATACTTTGGGAGAGTTGATCCAACTTCCAATTTCACAGGGGGATCTGAACATGTGAATCAAATTTGCTGTTAAGGGAATTTATCCGCCCCTTAATGAGCCAGTGGATGTATATACTTTGGGAGAGTTGATCCAGCTCCCAATTTCACAGGGGGATCTGAACAGAAACGAAACATGAACAACTGAGTTGAGAAAGTAGAAATTGCATGATTAGGAATTTATATATATTTCAGTGTTTCATTTCATTACAGCTTTACTTACTTAGCATTAGGCTAATAGATGAGTTTTGTGATGTAGGTGTTGAGGATATTGCAGGTGAATTTCCTGATTGCACAGATGATTACATTCATGCCTCGGCCTGGTAACTGATGAGGTTGGTTAACTGTTTTCTGATGGTGTGAAAGTTTAGTTGACAGTATTTCAATTTAAGTATGTTGAATTTTCATTACAGAAGTGATTTCAATGTTTTGAATTCAATTTCGAGATTTTCCTGTTAATAGTATTCTGTTGGGATTTAATGTTGGCACTCACTGGAACTTTAGTAATGTGATGGTTTGAAATGTTTTTGAATGGTTTTAGTAGAGTGAGTAAATTCTTTTCTATAGGTTGAGTTGTTGTTCTATTGTCTATCGGAAGATGTCTTTAGTGGAAGCCATCGGATGATATAGAACGAAATTTGTCGTTTAGTGCTCGATGGAGGTCGTGTGTTAATCCACCGGAAGATGTAGAAAGTCTTTTGTCGTTTAGTGACCGGTGGATGTCGTGTGTTAATCTGTGTTAATCCACCGAAAGTTGTAGAAAATGTTTTGTCGTTTTGTGACCGGTGAATGTCGTATGATAATCTACCAGAAGATGTAAGAAGTGTTTTGTCGTCTAGCCACCGGTGGATGCTGTATAGTGTCGATCATCCGGCTGATGTCACCGGAAGGTGTAGAGCGTATTTTGTCGTTTTGCCACCGGATGATGTCTTCTATTTTCTGCTTCAGCCCCTTTTGTTGACTTTATCCAGCGGACGATGCGTTTGACTTTTGAAACCTATAAAGTGTTATGCGATTTAATCATTTATTCCTTTTGCCGATTATTCCCAAAAATTCTAACTGAGTATTCAAATCGTGTACAATAGTTTTGTTTAACTCCATTTTACTTGAATGATTTCCGCTGCAAGTTTCGAATATTATTGTTTTGAAGATTCCGCTTATGTCAAGTTTTTTTTCAAAAAAAAAATAAATACGGTTGAAATTTTAGTCATGTACGGGTATGGTGTGACGAACCGGGTTCAGATAACTCGGGGCGTTACAGTGTGGTATCAGAGACATTCAGTTAAACCGTTCAAAAGATCACTCATCAGTGCCAATCATTGCATGGAAGTACTCCAACAGCTGTAAGTGTTTATGTTAAGTACAGTTATTAGATATTATAAAAATAGTTGACCCTGTACAGGAATATAGCAAAAATGTCCAGACGACCGGGAAGGCCAAGAGTGCAGAGAGTATTTGTGCTTTTTGGCCAGTGCTTTAGACACACAAACAGTAGGAAAATCAAGCCCCAAAAATGTTTTAGTTGTCCAAGATTTTCCAGAAGTATTCCTAGATGACCTTCCGGGTTTGCCACCAGATAGGGAAATTGAATTTGTTGTAGATATTTACCTCAGAGTCGAGCCTGTGTCTAAGAATTCATATAGATTTGCTCCAACTGAACTTATAGAATTAAAGAAACAGTTAGAGGATTTGTTGGAGAAGGGGTTCATACGCCTTAGCTTTTCACCATGGGGTGCACCTGTCCTTTTTGTCAAAAAGAAGGATGGATCAATGCGTATGTGCATAGACTATAGAGAATTGAATAAGTTAACTGTCAAAAACAAATACCCTTTGCCGAGAATTGATGACTTATTTGACCAACTTAGGGGTGCAAGAGTTTTCTCTAAGATTGACCTTAGGTCCGGTTATTACCAGTTGAAGGTTAAATCTGAAGATATCCCAAAGACTGCCTTTCGCACAAGGTATGGACATTATGAGTTTTTGGTTATGTCTTTTGGTTTGACAAATGCACCAGCAGCCTTCATGGATCTCATGAATAGGGTGTTTCACGAGTATTTGGACAAGTTTGTCATAGTATTCATAGACGACATTCTGATCTATTCTAGAACTAAGGATGAGCACGCAAGGCATTTGAGTTTGGTGTTAAGAGTACTTAGACAGCACCAACTTTATGCTAAGTTTTCCAAGTGTGAGTTTTGGTTAGACAGAGTTCACTTTCTTGGTCATGTGATCTCTGGTGATGGGATATCTGTCGATCCAGCCAAGGTTCAAGTAGTTAAGGAGTGGCCCCAACCGAAGAATGCTACAAATATTCGAAGTTTCCTCGGGTTAGCAGGATATTACAGAAAATTTATTGAAGGATTCTCAAAGATTGCAACACCCCTCACTCGGTTAACTAGGAAAATATCAAGTATGCTTGGACAGAGGAGTGTGAGTCCAGTTTCCAGACCTTGAAAAAGAAACTGACCAATGCCCCTATATTGACCCTACCCGATGAGAGTGGAAAGTTTAGCATTTACTGTGATGCTTCCAAGATTGGTCTTGGATGTGTGTTAATGCAAGATGGAAAGGTTATAGCTTATGCTTCTAGGCAGTTAAAAGTACACGAAAAAATTACCCTACACATGACTTAGAATTAGCTGCTGTGGTTTTTGCATTAAAGATTTGGAGGCACTACCTGTATGGACAAACCTGTGAGATATTTTCGAATCATAAAAGTCTGAAATACATTTTCACGCAAAAGGAACTGAATATGAGGCAACGTAGGTGGTTAGAGTTCGTTAAAGATTATGATTTTGAGATTAAGTACCACCCTGGCAAGACGAATGTAGTGGCTGATGCTTTGAGTAGAGTGACTCCTTCAGTCTCTGCATTGATTCTAGAAATACCAATAGCTTTAGAGACAAATTCCAAAGATTTAACCTGGAAGCTGTGTTTAGTGTGTCAGCCATGCTTTCGGCCATATCTTTGAGGCCAACTATTTTGGAGAAAATAAAGGAAGTTCAAATGAATGACGCTGAATGTAATAAGTATAAGTTGTGCATAGATTCTACTGATAAGTCGGATTTTAATTGCTCAGCTGATGGAATTCTCAAGTTTCGAAGTAGATGGTTTGTTCCGGCTGATACTGAACTTAGAAAGGAAATCCTATCTGAGGCACATTCCTCCAGACTTTCTGTTCATCCTGGAGGTACGAAAATGTACAGAGATCTCAAGCAACATTATTGGTGGCCAGGTATGAAGAGAAGTGTGGCGGAGTATGTGGAGTCATGCCTGGTCTGCCAGCAAGTCAAAGCTGAACATCAGAGGCCTGCTGGGACATTACAACCTTTACCAGTTCCAGAATGGAAATGGGAACAAATAACTATGGATTTTGTTATAGGGTTACCTAGAACAGTAAAAGGTCACGATGCAATTTGGGTAGTAGTTGATCGTTTAACCAAATCAGCTCACTTTCTGCCAATGAAGATAACATACTCGATGGATCAATTGGCTGAGTTGTATGTGCACGAAGTTGTTAGACTGCATGGTGTTCCAAGCACCATAGTTTCAGACCGAGACTCCAGATTTACATCTAAGTTTTGGAAAAGCTTGCACAAGGCTATGGGGACACAGCTTAATTTTAGCACAGCCTTTCATCCTCAAACCGATGGACAATCCGAGAGAACTATCCAAACGTTGGAGGATATGCTCTGGGCTTGTGTGCTGGAATTTCAAGGTTCGTGGAGAAGTATTTACCATTGGTTGAGTTCTCTTATAATAACAGTTTTCAGGCAACAATAGGCATGGCACCATACTAGGCATTGTATGAACGGAAGTGCAGATCTCCATTGTATTGGGATGAAGTTGGAGAAGCACAGTTGTTTGGTCCTGACATTTTGCAACAAAAAGTGGAGAAGATTGCTCTTATCCGACAAAGAATCTTAACAGCTCAAAGCCGGCAGAAAAGCTATGCAGACAAAAGACGAAGAGAATTAGAATTTGATATTGGTAATGAAGTTTTCCTTAAGGTGTCACCTTTCAAAGGAGTTGTGAGATTCGGGAAAAGAGGCAAGTTAAACCCCAGATATATTGGACCTTTCCAAATTGTGAAGAGAATTAGGAAGTCAGCATATCAACTTCAGTTACCAGCCTCTCTGGAGGGAATTCATAATGTGTTTCACGTTTCCATGCTAAAGAAATGTGTTAGAGATCCTTCGCAGATTATGGAACAGCAGAACATTGAAGTCCTTCCTACTCTTACTTATGAGGAGAAGCCAGTAAGGATCTTAGATTATGCAGTAAATGTATTGCGCAACAAGGAGGTTCCACTGGTAAAAGTCTTATGGCACAATCAGAACATAGAGGAGACAACTTGGGAGCGCCAGCAAGACATGATGGACCAACATCCAGAATTATTCAGGTACTAAATTTTGAGGACAAAATTCTTTTAAGGAGGGTAGATTGTAATACCCGGTTCTATCAAACCGTTTCTCTATTCCTTTTAAACTAATGGCACAATTTATATGGCAATATTAAATGTAGGGTTAGTGGATGACTAGGCAAGGGCATAAGGGTAATTAGAAATTTAAAGGTGGATAACGTATTTAAGGAAACTATTAATGAAGTAGCCGCCACTGTTTACTTCATTCCCTCTCCATTTTCAGCTCCTCAGCTTAGCAGAGCGCGATAGGAGACCCCTTCGACTTCCTCCAGCGATTTCCTCCGAACTTGGTGAGTTTTGCTTCTATTTCTTGTTACATTATATTTATTGTTGGTAGGAGGGATGATAAATGAGGTTTTGAGAAGGCGGTAAGCGAGTGGTGGTTTCGGTTTAAGTTGAAATCGGGAATGCACAATGACTAGAGTTCCCAAAACAGTTTCCCTTAGATTTCTAGTGGTTTAGAATGAAGATTAGAGGGAATATAATGTATGCTCTGTCTATGGTTTTAGGTTTGAGTAATACCCGAAGTAGCTTGCAACCAAGTTTTTCCAAGAGACTAGGTAAGTAAAGTTTGCTTGTGCCTTCGGGCCTACATCACAAAACATTAGGGTTTGTATGCTGGAATGTGTTGGTATGTCATGCATCATATTTTTAAAGTATACGAAAATGAATTTGAATGCCTGTTGGCATAGTGAGGATTGAACATATTGAAACAGCTATGTGAATCAGTTTCACTGTTAAGGGAAGTAATCCGCCCCTTAATGAGACAGTGGATATTTATACTTTGGGAGAGTTGATCCAACTTTCAATTTCACAGGGGGATCTGAACATGTGAATCAGATTTGCTGTTAAGGGAATTTATCCGCCCCTTAATGAGCCAGTGGATGTATATACTTTGGGAGAGTTGATCCAGCTCCAAATTTCACAGGGGGATCTGAACAGAAACGAAATATGAACAACTGAGTTGAGAAAGTAGAAATTGCATGATTAGGAATTTATATATATTTCAGTGTTTCATTTAATTACAGCTTTACTTACTTAGCATTAGGCTAATAGATGAGTTTTGTGATGTAGGTGTTGAGGATACTGCAGGTGAATTTCCTGATTGCACAGATGATTAGATGTGGTTGGAGGAGTACATTCATGCCTCGGCCTGGTAAACTGATGAGGCGGGTTAACTGTTGTTTGATGGTGTGAAAGTTTAGTTGACAGTATTTCAATTTAAATATGTTGAATTTTCGTTACAGAAGTGATTTCAATGTTTTGAATACAATTTCGAGATTTTCCTGTTAATAGTATTCTGTTGGGATTTAATATTGGCACTCACTGGAACTTTAGTAATTTGATGGTTTGAAATGTTTTTGAATGGTTTTAGTGGAGTGAGTAAATTCTTTTCTCTAGGTTGAGTTGTTGTTCTGTTGTCTACGGAAGATGTCTTTAGTGGAAGCCATCGGATGATATAGAACGAAATTTGTCGTTTAGTGACCGGTGGATGTCGTGTGTTAATCCACCGGAAGATGTAGAAAATGTTTTGTCGTTTAGTGACCGGTGGATGTCGTGTGTTAATCTGTGTTAATCCACCGGAAGTTGTAGGAAATGTTTTGTCGTTTTGTGACCGGTGAATGTCGTATGATAATCTACCAGAAGATGTAAGAAGTGTTTTGTCGTCTAGCCACCGGTGGATGCTGTATAGCGTCGATCATCCGGCTGACGTCACCGGAAGGTGTAGAGCGTATTTTGTCGTTTTGCCACCGGATGATGTCTTCTATTTTCTGCTTCAGCCCCTTTTGTTGACTTTATCCAGCGGGCGATGCGTTTGACTTTTGAAACCTATAAAGTGTTCTGCGATTTAATCATTTATTCCTTTTGCCGATTATTCTCAAAAATTCTAACTGAGTATTCAAACCTTGTACAATAGTTTTGTTTAACTCCATTTTACTTAAATGATTTCCGCTGCAAGTTTCGAATATTATTGTTTTGAAGATTCCGCTTATGTCAAGTTTTTTTTCAAAAAAAAATAAATACGGTTGAAATTTTAGTCATGTACGAGTATGGTGTGACGAACCGGGTTCAGATAACTCGGGGCGTTACACACAACTAACTCACTCTTTCTCATTTAAATCTTACACTTATTTTCATTTCATCTAACATTTGTTATTTCCATAAATTGTAATTCATCAATATTTGATACAAGATACGAGCCGATAAATTGCCGGGTGCTACACACTTTCTCTTTACAAAATTCATTTTAGTTAACAAAACATAGTAAGTTTTGTGGGTTACTAAAGACAGATCACAACAATAGAGAAATGATCTAACTAATTTAGGCTACAAGAAAAATAACTCCATAGAAGGCTAATGAAAATTTCACACTATTGATGTTGACTATCTCTACACAAAGAAAAATATATCAAAAAATCAATATGATTGGGTCAATGCTCGATTACTCATCTAACGTCTATTTTTTGATTTATTTATTTTTTCTATCGATACTACACGAATCTTGAGCAAACCTTCATTTATTTTTAACAAACCATTACTTGACCTTTCTTTCTACATAATTTGCTTTTATAAAGGCAAATAAGCCTTAGTGAGTTTTGAATTAAAGAGACTATACATTTGATAGTAACTATTTATAATCTATTATGTCACTACTCGCACATGAGCCTTAACAGAAACACCAAGTTGAGCGACCCGATTTTCAGAGAGTACCTAATCACACAGCTCAAGGGTAGGTTTTATAGTATACACTTTAAAATAAATTGAGTCTTATCTCACAAAGAATGGGTCGAACTCTACATTGTGATCACATAAAACTTAGATAGTGCAAAACTTAAATTATCTAATGAAATGTTATGCAGGAAAACCCAATAGTTTATACAAACGAAAAGTAAGGGAAAATAATTAAACAAATAGTTTCTGACTAGGACAAAATAACACGCAAGATAAAAAAAGAGGAACTGAAAATGGAACCACTCCTCAGCGAGTAACAGCATCATCAGCCTCCATGATCTAACATGAGAAATGGAGAGGGTGAGCAATTAACTTAATAGAGAACCCTATACTATATCCAAATGTATGTGAAAACTAATTTTATCATTTCCTTTAAAAAATATGAAACAATTATAAAAATTCAATGTATAGATTTATATTCAAATCATTTCCTTATCATTTCAAAAACAGGTTTCAAGAGCCATCAAATTTTTATTACCATTTAAAAAAAAAAAACCTCAACAAGCCATCAGTGGGGACAATTTTAAAAACATTGTTACATACCAAAGTAGCTATAAATAAAGTCTCGATCATTTTCATTAGAAAATCGTCCCAGTGAAAAACGAGGGTCACTTATAGACCCCCTGACACACCATCCGAGAAAACTGGCGATTTAAAGACCTGACAATACCTCATGAGTTAGAAAGAAACTACAAAGTGACGGCGATCCGAAGATCCAACAATGTTACATGGGCTACTAGCGAGCGAACTTGATATGCCTTAGGTCCTGCAAATGGAAAGTTAACAAAGTATTGGCACTCATTCAGAGAAGTCAAAGAGCAACCCAAAAACAACAACATTATCTTCACAAACAGGAACAAAAAAAACATGTGAATTATGTGCAGAAATGGAAGCGTAAAAATAAACAAACCAGTGGAGATGGGTGATGTTCAGATAGAGATGAAAATAAAGAAGAAATGAAAATTGAATTGCAGAGAAACCCGTGGTTGGTCTGAAAGCAACCTAGAGCACTTTCAGGGTGATGACACTTTCCGATGAGAGTGTCAACAGCACTTGGGCTATGGATTCCAACCTTATACTGCCTTCAAACCCAAAGAGGAGTAGGAGAGAAAGATGACCTAAGATCCACCGATCAACCCAATAACTTGGCAAAAATATGAACCACTCGGTGCTACACACCGAGGCTCTCGGAATGCATCGTGAATACGAGGAGGAACTCCACGTTTCTGAAGATGAACTTCTAAATTTTCAATTGATTAAAAGACCTCTTACAATGCTTCAAAATTGAGTTTAAATAACAAGATGATAGACGCTGAAGAAAAACTAGAAAGGAAATAACAGAGATAGCCGATGGCAAAATATAGTCGTTGGAGCATCGATGGTTTGAACACGTATGCACGCAATCAGCGCTTCTGCTACATTGCTCATGTGAGTGTGTTGTTGCTAGGCGCTGGATTGAGCGCACCCAAATGCGCACACAACTTAGCTTCATCCGCGCGCCCTAATAGTGATTTGTGCGTGCGCCTGTTGATGATTGTGTGTGTCCGCTGAGGGTCTTCGCGTGCACTTGCGGCTGCTGCCTTGTCTTGCCCATGCGCACATGATGCTGGTCAAGTCTTCCTTGTGCACGTGCTAAGCTGATCACGGGTGCTCGGCTATTTCCTCCATTTGTGCATCAATGCTGCTACTACCTTCCTTTGCGCACGTCAGGTGCTCGACTGAATGTGCCTTCCGTGTGTGCCTCTCCTGCAATCTGTGTGTGTCATTCCTTTTCTATATGCGTCATTCCTTTAAGCCATATGACGATGCTCCCAATCCATGTTTTAAGATGGCATTTTCCTCTAAAATTGGCAATCAGTTAGATGAAGAATTGGTTAGTTTACGTACCTCGATTTGTGATCGTCCGATAGGAACCTGTGGCACATCATCCACTCTAGGTGATTAAGGATTTGTCCTCAAATCCAGAGGCTGGCCAGTTTCAAAAACGCCTTGATGGTGGAGCTTTACTTTCATGTGGGCACTAACTTGTTTACCTACAAGCTGAACAAAAATGTTAGAAATAAAATTCAGCCATGGGTCTTGCCGGTTTCGAGCTATGGTTTCCCATAGCATATCATCCTCCTGGGGCGGTTAAGGATTTGACCTCAAATTCAGAAGGTTGCCTCCTTTCATTATTTCTTCTTCTTTTCCTGCATCAAAAAGATAGATGATCAAATGATGGTCTTGATCATTGAGACCTAAAAAAAAGATATAAACATTTAAAGAGTCGGGCCATGGAGTTGGTCGTGGATGATGGCTCGTTTGATCATCCATTAGTAAGATCCTGGGAACATTGTCCATAGGTGCTAAGGAAGTTCGATTTTTCTTTGAATTGTTGTTCAAAAATAAATTTCCCTTCAAGAATCCTAAAGGATGTTGTTCAAATGCATCAATGTAGAAAGGATCCTTGTTCAAGAGGTTTATCCAATCAACTTGATTGACAAATATTAACTCCATCCTTAGATAAGGATCTTCATTGGGAGGTGGTTTAACAAATTTCTCCGTAGTCTAGGACAAGGTGATTTCTTCCCTTTGAACATGAACTTTCTCTTCATGCTCATTTCCGAGGTCCAAAATGTATGACTTCTATAGCATAAAATTCTTCATTATCTTTGAGAAGTCCTTCAAAGTACTCAATAATCTCAAGTTCTTTATTGAAGTTTGAATCTTCAATCCTCTTTGGATCTTTTAAATCCATTTGCTCTTCATGAGAGAGAGCGATCACTACATCCTCTTTTGGGCAAATATCTTTTTCAACTAATTGCCCATCAATTTCGAGCAGTGGAACTTCTTCAGGATAACAGATTTCTTGTCCTTGTACTTCATCCTCCTTTTTCCCTAAGCTATGGGATTCCTTCACAAACTTTTCTTGGGCTTGTACTTGAAAGTAGGTAGGTTGGGTTGTACTTTGGCAATTTGGTGGAGAATTTGACTTAAACCCAAAATCATGTGTTTGGGTTTTGGGCAAATTCCTTTTTCATTAGTTATGCATTATCAAATTCATTTTCCAAAGTGTCTTCCTTTGGAAATTTACCTTTAAATGTTGGGGAAATCCTTTTCTTCCGAAGGTGATTCGGTTGATACCTATTTTCGTAAGGATCTTGATATTTCCTTTGCATTCTTGCAACAAACCCCTTTTCATTAAATTCTTCATCCATTTCCAAGTACTAATTTCATCCTCGCCATTTCTTCTCTTTGCTACAAGATCATCCCACCAATCCTTAGCATAACCTATTAATTTCTTAGAGGCAATCCTGATCTTTCCTTTTTCCGAATAATCCTTATATTTGAATTATTCTTCCACTATTTCAATCCAAGAATAATATTCGTCCTTATCTATGAAACAATACAAAAACAACAACAATGATACTAAATGGCAAAAATTAAAGATGCAATTGACACCTAAACAAACACAGCAAACATGCAATTTATCTTCACAGTTCAGGTCTAAATATTATAACAAATACATACTAGGACAATCAACAAAATAATATACTACCAACAATCAGAACAATCAATACAAAAAACAAAATAGAAGGTTCAGATTCGGGAAACAAAAAAGCAACACACTAACAAATTGGCAATTAGTTAATGAAGCAGAAAGTGGAATCAGAATGTACCTTTGGCCCGCAAAGAAATTCTGATTTACAGTGCAAAATCTTAGCTTAATAACCAAACAAATACCACCAAAAGACAGAGCAATATATATCCAAGGGAAAACAAGAAATCACAATTCACAAATTATTAACCTAGAGTACTTTCGGGTGATGACATTTTCCGATGAGAGTGTCAACTGCACTTGGGCTATGGATTCCAACCTTCTACTACCTTCCAACCCAAAGAGGAGCTGAAGAGAAGGATGGCCTAAGATCCACCAATCAACCCAATAACTTGGGGGAAATATGAACCACTCGGTGCTATGCACCGAGGCTCTCAGAATCCACCGAGAATATGAGGAGGAACTCCACGTTTCTGAATATTAACTTCTAAATTTTCAATTGATCAAAAGACCTCTTAACATGCTTCAGAATTGAGTTTAAATAACAAGATGATCGATGCTGAAGAAAAACAAGAAAGGAAATAATAGAGATGGCCATTGGCAAAATATAACTGTTGGAGCTCGATGGTTCGGCCACGTATGCACGCAATCAGTGCTTTTGCCGCCCTTCTCACGTACGTGTGGTGTTGCTAGGCACTGGATTGAGCGCGTCCAGATGCGTGCACCACTTGGCTTCGTCCGCACGCCCTATAGTGATTTGTGCACCTACCTGCTAATGATTGTGCGCGCCCGCTGATGGTTTCTGCACGCGCTTGCAAGCTGCTACCTTGTTCTGCCTATGCGCGCATGATGCTAGTCAAGTCTTCCTTGCGTACGCGCAAGCTGATCATGGGTGCTCGGCCATTTCCTCCATTTGTGTGCCAATTTTACTGCTACCTTCCTTCGTGCGCGCTAGGTGCTCAACTGAATGTGCCTTCCATGCGCGCCTCTCCTTCAAGCCGTGCATGCTATTCCTTTGCTATGTGCGTCTTTCTTTCATGCCATGCGACGATGCTCTCAATCCATACTTTAAGATGGCCTTTTCCTGTAAAATTGACAAACCGGTTAGATGAAGAATTAGTTAATTTACGTATCTCGAATTGTGATCGTCCGATAGGAGCCCATGGCACATCAGACTCAGAGACGGTACAACTAGTGAATCAAAGCGTGGTCGGCAAACGAATCAGCAACGACATCACCCACGTATCAAAAGAGTGGCAAACAAGCAAGCTCAGCGATGACAGCACTTAACATAACATCATCACATCAAATATACCCTCGCTAGGTTTAGAGATTTGAAACCCAAAGAGCGCATCATCACCGCCCTATTACCCATTTTCGTCATGTATAAACAAGCAACCTTCATGTCATAGAATATGTATATGATTTGACTCCAGTTGTTTTAGTTTCTCGGTCGCTGCAGCCTAGAAAAACTATAGATCAATACCAGAATGTCTCAACCAACCCAAGGAAACAATTAGCCCATCGAGAGTGCATGTATAACAAATAAAAATGAAATATCATGCACTTATAAGATAAAGGTATAAAACATACATACATATAAGTAAAAACTAACGTGCTGGCGACTAGACCCAATTAGGGTTTTCATAGGTATCAATCATCCAAAATTTATCTCAATGACGACCACGACCTTACCAGCTACCTGACACACGCTATTGGGAACAGGCACTGTGAACAAGGCACCAGATCCCAAGACGCCGAAAACAAGGACACTGTCCGAACCTATAACAAACCGGACATCAAAATCCTAGAACACAAAAATATCATTAGAGGAGTCTTAAACTGAAACTAGGAACTTACACGAAAAGAGTTGACAGTCGAACTTAAACATGACCTAGGTGCGAAGCGCTGAGGTGATAAAATTCTACCTAAAATAAATGAGTGTGGGTGCAAAATGCATTGTAGGGGTAGACCGCTCCAAGCAAGGGTTGAACCTTTACATGCATTAGCAACAAGGGTCGGCCCTTGCCCACCAAATTCAATAAGGGTCGACCGAGCCGGTCGACGCTTTCGGGCAAGGGTCGACCCTTATTTCTTAATAAATAAATAAAATTTATTTATTTATTAAATTAATTAATATATAGATATATAAATTAAATACCTAAATTCAACTCCACGAATATTTAGAGTGGAACCAAAATTCCCAAAATCTAATTTAAGGAGAAAAATTTCAATGCTATTTAAAACGTCACCCGTGATAAAACGATTTACCTAATAAAAAAAATCCTGGGAACTAACGATGCGAAACCCCATAAAACAATTGCTACATAAAATCCCCTCAAACATTTCGAGGATAAAATAACAATTTATCCAACACGAAACTTCAAAACTCACAGTTTGACTGATTTGACCAAAAAACTACACGTGACAAATGCCAACTAAGTAAAGACAATTCGAATCATCATGAAACAAGTTAGACCTCGAATAATGTGAAAAATTGACTTAAAAAAATGATGAATATAAAATTTGTCGGATATTACATATTAGAATTACTATATAGATGTGTAATTCTCAAAAATATTTAACTTATGATTTCTTGTTACCTGTTAAGGTGAAATTTTATATCCGAATTTCTATGGATTTATTGATGTTTGATTGTAATTAAGGGGTGATTGATTAATTAGATGATGAAGTGTTAGTATATTTTTAAGAGTTAGGATATTTTTTTAGCCTAAGGTGAAAAGGAGGTAGCCCTAACAATGGAAAATTCAATAAAAAAAAAAAAAAAAACATAAAGGTTGAGCGGTATACCGTGAACAGTGCACCGTCGGCATGTCCACTGGTAATTTCAAAACCAGCAAGGTTGGGTAGTTGACCTATGAACAATAAGTAGTCACCTTGGCTTCTGCAGATTAAAAATTGTGAACAAAATCATGTAAAATACGATTATGCGGTTGACTACGAGTCTGTGAGGTCGACCAGAGAGTAAAAAATTACGAAAATAATTCACGTTGACAGCACGGAAATGAAAAGGGATTAAGGATTTAATTGAAAAGAGATGCTGAATATTAGGTTGAGGAAAGAATTGACACATCAACCCTTGGGTGATGACTCAAAGCTCAAACCATCCAACCGTGCTATATCAAAATACACTAAGGAAGCTAGACTCTAGAATTGATGGAATTGATTAAATATTTGGTAAGTTACGAATTTGGAATTTAGGGTTTGACAGTGAGGAAAAACTGGATTTTATGCTTGTTTGAATCAGTTTGTTGAGATTATCGTGAACCTGCTTGATGAGTAGTTTCTGAGTTGATTTGGTATATTAATGTACACTCTCTTGGATGAATATGAGTCTTGAAATCAAGTGAATTAGATTAGTATGTAGAGTTATGCATGTCGTAGATCATTATGCAACGAGTCATTGTGGGCGAGGTTGAATCGGACTGTCTCGTGAGTTAGATCAAATGGTGTTTGTTCTTCCTCGTAACTTGAGTAGGTTGTTTTTTCAGGTCGACCAAATGGTGCCAACTATCTCGCGACGGTTGCCTTATCAATCAAATGGTTAAGTGAAAAGAAACAGAAAATAGTAAATCATGGCACTGTTTTCGTAAAGAAAAGCATATGACACTTGCATCATGTTCATAATAATGTTATACATTGATTACTGAGCAGACTCAAATAAATTATGTGACGTAGGTGAAAAACAGGATGAAGATTTACATATGAATCGACTTGGTTAGTGATGAAGTTGATGAATTATTTCGATAAATGAATGCTTGGATCTTCGTTGTTGCATGGACAAATAACATATGGCAAGTTAGAAGTTCCTTAAGCAACGAGAGTGACATAGAATTATGAGTTTTTAATCAATGACTTTCATATCAAATAATTTTCTTAAGTATGAAGAATTTATGTAAACTGACTTTTGTAAATTGATCTAAAACCTTAACTATTTTGATATGAAAGGTTGGTTTACGTTTATGATTGAAAGACTTTCGTTGTGTTTAAAGTTTTCAAAAACACATAAAAGAATATTTCAAATTATTGGTTTTGTCTCTAAGATAAAATATGTGTAACGTTGTTTGAAAAAATAAATAAATTTTGTACGCTGTGGGGTGTTACATAATGAGTGAATAACATATGGACCACAATTTAGATTGTAATACTATGGTTCATATATATTATTACTTGAGTAATGTCAGATTTATTTTTTATTTCTACACTTTTATCTTAACTTCTTAAGTAATGCTAATTCAATGGTGAATTAATGTCTTATTTTAACGATACATAATTTATCTTAATTGTTGCACGAATTAATGAATGATTCAAAACGTCATATAATAAGGTAAATTTAGAGTATAGAAATATAAAATAAATTTAACATTATTTTGTTTAAAGACTTTGTTGTTTAAGTCAATGCATTGAAAACATCACAATTAAGAATAATTATCCGATGTAATTGAGTCGAGAATGCCAAAGGATGTAGGGGAAACCGAGTTAGCGATGCAACCTTGTGGAAACGGCAATCAACAACAAAATTATGTAGATTTGTTTGTTGAGATAAGGACATTAACTATCCACATAGGTTGAAATTATCTACATTTTCTTATCTTTTACGGATAGATTTGGAATTTTAATCATTAATTTGCTCACTCTCATCAACGTCGATCATCGAGAGATTTCATTTTATGATTAAATCCATTTTCACTCTTAAAGTAGAATTTTTTTTTTTAAATTTTAAAAGTATCAATCCTAACAAAACAAACCTTAAACTATAAAAAACCTAACAAAAAAACCTCTGACGGTCAACTGATATCCCCCATTCTGTATTTTATACATAGAATGGGAGACCGTTCTTTGTTCTAAATGGGACAAATATCACGTGGATTACCTTCTTCACTTTATAAATTAATTTTAAAAAATACCAAACGATATTCAATTTACTTGAAATATTTATCACATTTTCACCACATCATGGACAGATAATATAAAAATTTTTGTAATTTTATAACACTTGTATGATTTATTATAATTTGTTTATAAAATAATTAACTAAAATTACAATATATCGTACAAGTGTTAGAAAATCACGAAAATTTTCAGATTATATCCACATAATATGGTGAAAATGTGGTAAAAAGTTTAAGTAAATTGAATATCGTTTAGTAGTTTTTAAAATTAATTTATAAATGTTCCTCTTCACTTTATAAAAGTTTCCCTTCACTTTATAAATTAATTTTAAAAAATACCAAACGATATTCAATTTACTTGAAATTTTACCACATGTTCACCACATCATGAAAATATAATTTGAAATTTTTCGTGATTTTATAATACTTGTACGATATATTGTAATTTTAGTTAATTATTTTATAAAACAATTATAATAAATTATACAAATGTTATAAAATCACAAAAATTTCAAATTATCTTTCCATGATGTGGTGAATATGTGGTAAAAATTTCAAGTAAATTGCATATAGTTTAGTATTTTTTAATTAATTTATAAAATAAAAAAATAATTTACGTGACATTTATCCTCTTTAAAACGGGGGATCATTCTAAAAAGAACTTAGAACGGTCCCCCGTTTTATATGTAAAATACAGAATAGGGGATATCGGTCGACTATCAGAAATTTTTTTTGTTAAATTTTTTTCTAGTTTAACATTTGTTTTGTCAGGGTTAATACTTGAGAATTTTTTTTAAAAAAATCCACTTTGAGTTGAAATGAATTTAACCCTTCGTTTAAGCATGGTCTAAATCAGCCCTTCAGAACCGTCTGATTCTTTGACTAAAGCAACAAACGGAAAGGACTATTACACCCCCACATAGACCTCTCCTTTGGACGGAAAGCTGGAAAACTTTGAGAATCCCTAATTGATCTTGGTTCAGTTGCTTGATTCTGTGCATTTTTTGTTTTGGAGCCAAATCTCTTCCGTGATTTTTTCAGGTGCAGCCATTTTCATCTTGGTAAGAAATGTTTTCCACCTGCAAAATCTAAAACTGCTTCGTTTTAATTTTCGCCGCTTAAGTGTGTAAATCTATGGCGGTGCATACACTTCTGCATCGGTGCTTCTTTTTTAATTTTTGTTTGTTTGAGATAATTTGGATATTCCTGGGTTCCTTTAACCGCTGATGTTTTTTCGAGGCCTTTCTTGTCACATGTGGATTTGGAAATATTATCTGTGAAAGGTTCTGAGCTATGCATTTGATTAAGCTTTCGACGAATAAAAATAATGCATGGAGAAATAATTTTCCTGCATGGCCTGTCAATTGCAAATTGAATATATCTTTGTAGCTAATCAGTTCTCTGAGGCAGATTTTGTGCTTTTAAATTTGAACGTTACTTCAGAGAAGGAATCAAGACACGATTAGTGGGCTATAGGAAATTTTTCCTCCCCTATTTTTGCAGTTGATGATTTTGAATAGTCTCCTTTTCCCCATTATCTCTGTCTTAAGGGCGGACAATTTGCTATTGCTTTCTTATCTCAAAAGTGAAAACTTGAGTCTGATTTGGAAATGAGTTGGTTCTTCTTCAAAAATTCACTCTATATAACTTTTAACTTTTCTTGTGTATGATTATGTCATACTTTTTTAATTTCATTGTGGTTTGGGAATGATTCGACAAAACGTCTTGCTATTTTGTAACTTATCTCGATTTTAATATAGTTCGTCTATAAAACATAATTACTTCTTCTGCGTTTCTTACTGCATAGCTAGTTCTCAGAAGTGGTACCAAATGTGTTTGTTCTGTGTCTGTCTCCAACTATAAGTAAAATACTTTACAGTTGAAGCCTGAAGTTATATAATGGACGCAAAACCAGACGATACTTCAGCATCATCTCAGGCAAACACTTCTGCTGTTACACCCTCTGAAGTACAACATAATATTGCAGTCACTGCTGAATCTGAGAATTTGAAACGTGATGTGCCATCTAGACTATCTTCTACTGGCATATCTTCTTGGGCTAAGAGTTTGAAGATTACACAGCCTTTGATTGGATCACAAGATGGTTCACCAACTGCTCAGGCAGGCAAATCAAGTTTTTCACGTTTCACCAGTGGCTTTGGATTGCAGTTGTCTCCAAAAGATCCTTCTCCAAAAGATGCCTCTGACAGCACTTTAAAATCTCAGGAACCTGGTTTATTCGGGACACTTACAAAAGGTTTAGTTGATTCTTCTAGAAGTGCTGTGAAGGCTGTACAGGCCAAAGCTAGGCATGCTGTCTCTCAAAATAAACGAAGATACCAGGTTTGCCTTTTGTCTTGTTCACTAGATTTTTAATATGACAGCTCTGAACTTGATTTGTTTTCAAATCAAGATTTTTAATGTGACAGATCTAAACTTGATTTCTTCTACTTTTTCTTGGATTTTCATTAACGATGCTAGTGAAAGCGATACAGATTCATTACCTTGTGAATTATTTTTTGAGAAATGTAAGAGATCTCTTGTGTTTCACATCTTTATCCATCTTTGATATGGACTTAAGGTCATTCTTTAGAATTAAATTAAATTTGGCATTCCACATTTACCTGTCATTCGGCTTGGTCTTTAACTCATGTTGCATTCCTGTATTTATCATGATCATGTGCGCGATAGTGAGTAAAGGCATCCTTCAATATTAGTACTTAAACTTAATGGCTTGGCTTTTAAAACAATTTAAAATGAGAATATACAGTTGCACGTTAAGATATACCTTTTGATGAAATAGTGTACCTGAAAGATCAAATTTACCTACTGCATAGATTTTATGTTTGAACAAGTGCTTTGAATGAATGCAGTTTATTTCATTTCTGTGTTCTAACTTGTGAAATTTAAATAATTTATTTTTCTGAGAAAACAGTGTAATTTATGAATATTTTGTTCATTTGTGAATACACTCTTTCCAGGAAGGTGGATTTGATTTGGATATGACATATATCACAGAAAACATAATTGCTATGGGATTCCCGGCTGGCGATATGAGTTCAGGCTTTTTTGGTTATGTTGAGGTAAACAAGTTTTTTTCGTTGAGGTATTATCTGAAAGTATCATCATATCACGTCAAATTTCCACTAATAGGATCAATGTTTAAATTTGATGCAGGGTTTCTATCGGAACCACATGGAAGAAGTTCTTAAATTCTTTGAAACTCATCATAAGGTGCTAACATGGTTACTATTGACACATGGTTCAATTTGAATAAATTGTCTCTTATTGGTTTTGCAAGATTCGATTCTTATTATAGTATTTGCCATCTAGTGATCTAATAGATAATTAGGGATGCTTGGAAAGTATTTATACATGCCACACTCTGATGCTTTATAATGATATTACTGCCTGTCAGTGAGTCTTCAAATTTTCTTAAAATCTATTTGTTGATGTTTTTTCTCATGTTTTCTCAGCCATACTATTGGCCGTCTAATTCATGTTCCTGAGGAATAATACTTTTGGAACTGCCCAGATTGTTCCTAAACCATTTGCAGATAATTTTTCTTAACAATAACCCTTATTTATGGTTCTTCTTTATGTTTGTGATATCTGTTGAAGTTTTTGAACTACTTTTCCCTATTTCATGACTACTTCTTGAGCTCCTTGCAAGAGTTAGTAAAAAGGCTGGTATTTTGCCAAGAATATTATTTTAGTTCTGATTAGCGTTGTTTGACTTTTTCCAAAGTCGTATTTTTTAATGTGTTGACTTTTTTTCTTGTGTAGGACAAGTACAAAGTGTACAATCTTTGTTCTGAGAGGCTGTACGATGCTTCATTGTTTGAAGGAAAGGTGTGTAAATTTTCCCAAATTCAAAGGAGAAAAGAAAAGTTGCTCTTTTGCTTTCAAGAATTATCTTATACCTACCTATATTTGTGGTTTTGTGTGTCTAATGATTATGATAGTAGTTAATGATTTTGATGATTTGTCTATTTCTTTCACCTTAATTTGATTGTGATTGAACTTATAATTTGATAACTTGGAAATGCTACTGGCTTTGCATTGGCTTTTATCTTCCTCTGGTCTTGTAACTTGAACAGTTGTTAAAATAACTAGAGGTTGCTTGTGGCCTTTTAAAACCTCGAGGTCTCGTGATTAAATCCTTGGCCACGGATGTAGACTCATTGTCACTGTTCAACATTTGAATTCTCTTCGATGGAAATTCTTTAAGTCATGCAATTGGTAGTAAAGTACTAGTGACATGTCCGGACTCGTTAAAGTGAACCTTTGAGTTTACAATGCATGAGTCATATGAGAATAATTGAGGTGTGAATTTGACTATCAAAGGCTAATTGATGTCCAAACGTAAAGAAACTTTATCATTAGATATTCGATATTCCATTTGCTGCGTACAGAGTACGAACATGTTGCCTGATAATTTAATTTCTGTGCTTCTCACATTTTACTTTTAGCAACTTTCATTTATCATAAAATACATTTTTTTATTCTGTGACTAGTCCTCAATGACAGTCATAGAAATAGCTTATTTGTACTTTTATGCATTCTCTTGCAACCACCTGATAGTTAATTGGTGCTTGATTTATGAAGGGTTGTGTCTAACAAGGCAAGTCAGATAACCTGTATTTTTGAATGGGATATGGTATATTGATATCCACTTTTCAGGTGGCTAGTTTTCCTTTTGATGACCATAATTGCCCCCCAGCTCGATTGATAATATCATTTTGTCAAAGTGCTTACTCGTGGCTGAAAGAAGATATTGAAAATGTAGTGGTTGTGCATTGCAAAGCAGGAATGGCTAGAACAGGTTTGATGATATCTAGTCTTCTTCTATACCTGAAGGTAGGAGACCATCATGATTTTCTGAGCAAACGCCTTGATATTGATGTATGTGTTTAATTGCAAGTTTGACTTTGTTATTGTCCCTTCCAGTTTTTTCCAACTGCCGAGGAGTCCATTGACTACTACAACCAGAAAAGGTGTTTTGATGGCAAAGGCCTTATCCTACCTAGTCAGATTGTAAGATCCTTTTGGATAATGGAAACACTTATTTTATTTCTTCGAAACTTGAGTAGTTCAAGTTATTCATTGCGTTTGGGTAATGTTTTCCTTTGGTTTTCTAGAGGTATGTCAAGTATTTTGAGCGCATATTAACATACTTCAATGGTGAAAATCCACCTGGCCGCAGGTAAACATCTTGCAGTGTTTCTTGTTTTCTTGCTCTGTGTTTTTTTTATTCTAATCCACTCTTGTTTTATGGGAGAGAGTCCTCTCCTTGGTGTTATCTCTTTGCTTCTATTGACTTCTCTCTCACTCTTCATTTTTCTTTTTTTAAATCTAACCATTATTCTGCTGAGTCATCAAACTAAGTTTTAATCATAGCCATTAATTGTTAGATTTTAATCACATGGCAAAAATCTGTCACTTCACTTTTAAGTAAAAAAATCAAAATTTATACTAAGTCTTCTGTCTTTCCTACATTTCTCTATCACCTCCCTGATCCCTTCTGTCTCTTAGAAATTTGTGCAAATGCAATCCGAGGTGGAAGAAAATATAGGAGAGAAGAACCAGAAGCGAAAGACTATAAGTTGTTATTTTAGACATACCAGAAATGAGAAAAACTTGTACTTTTGTCACATCTGGGTTGTTAGAAGATGGGTAGTGAAGACATGAGAAAAGCTAAAAATTTAATGTTATAAAAAACTGATCTTCTCGTTCAATTACCTTCTTTCCTACAAATTTTCCTTCATTTGTTAAACTTTATGCTGGCCTTCCCTCTTTTCGCATATTGGGTTAGTGGATTGCATTGCCATACACTGCGACCGTAATCCTCCAAATATTTTAAAATCCTATAACTAATGCAATCCCAAATATTTACATATTTCTTAAAGCGTTTTCTTTTAATGTATCTAAGACCATGCTGAGGAGGAGAGTAATCGCTATTTTTTCCATATGGGATAAAGGAGGAGAAATCAAACTTGAATACAATGAAATTCAAAAAGAAGAGAGAAAGGAGAAGAGTTTTTTCATTATTATTTAGATTAATGTAAAAATAGATGGGGCATATGTTGCAATCCTTTTTTAACCAAAGTGATCAAGAAATGAGATTTTAACGCCATTTAAATGAACTGGCAAAGTGAAAACGGTTTCACTAGAATTCAAAAAATTGAAGGCTAAGATAAGTTACGAATGGAAAGGAGGAGATAATTTCAAGGAGAGGATCCTTTTCCTTTCTTTTATATCTTTTTAAGAGCTCTGCTTGTGTTTAACACCACTGATGCAGGTGCCTGCTTAGAGGATTTCGGCTTCATAGATGTCCGCATTGGACCAGGCCGTCTATAACTGTGTCTGATCATAATGGTGTGTTCTCTTTGCTCTTTTATAGATTTAACCCTGACACCCATATGATTTCAATCGATCTACTACTGTTGCCATTTTTTTCTTCTTGGCAGTTTGATTGTCTACCATATTTATTATTTTGAACTATGCTTGCACGTAGCACACAATTTCTTATTTATTTATACGTGAAATAAGATATAGGAATTTAGGGAGTATTCCAGGAATATGCTCCTCGCTCAACATTACAATTGAGAAGGAGTCTAAGGCCCATTAGGGTGAGTGGAAGGTAAAACAGTTGTGTACAAACAGTAATTTGGTATGTTTTTAAATGGATTCAACGTGTAGTTCTGTAGGAATTTCTTCTGTTTCTGTTTATTTGAGATGTTCATATGGATTTATGCTACTAGTTCACTAATTATGTCTTTGTTTTGTCATGCAACAACAAAAGTCCCACCATTGATTGTAATTTTGAGAGTTTTGGCAGCACATGCGTCAGAATTGGTAGGGTGTGACTAATCAAACTTTATCTGATAATTTTATAATGGTCAGGTGTTCTTTTCTCCTCCAAAAAACATCCAAGAACCAAAGATATCTCTGTAAGTGTGTTTGATTATTTGGCGGTTATAGTTATTTTTCTAAATCTTACCTTCTGTCGTATAGAGTTTGTCTAAGATGGTGGAGGCTCTGTTTGCCAGCTTTAGTTTTATTGACGTCATTTTTGTTTGCAGCCAGAAGACTTTTGGTTTAGTGCACCAAAGAAGGGGGTGATGGTTTTTGCTTTACCTGGGGAGCCTGGTCTAACGGAGTTGGTGGGGGACTTTAAGATCCACTTCCATGACCGCCAAGGAGATTTTTACTGGTTTCCCATCTACCATCTTCTCTAATAAAAAAGAAACTTGGTTTGCTTACTATTAACTCATCCTTTTTTTTTTTTCGAAACCTGTTCACAGTTGGCTAAACACAACTATGATTGAAAATCGCAAAATTCTGGACACTAATGATCTTGATGGGTTTGACAAGGTAAATATGGAACTCTTTTGATATAATGCACAAATCAAGAGCACATACTATACACATGGGAAAATTTTTGAAGTTGCTCTTTCAGTTTAGCTATGGAGATGCTTTACTTACGTAGTTTTTAATGTGCAGAGGAAACTGCCTTCCCCAGGATTTCAGGTCGAGGTTGTTTTAGTGGATTATGATGGTAACATTCCTACGTCACCGGATACCGCAAATAATACAAAGAAGTCAGATGAAAGATCAAGTTCGACTCCTGCTCCACTCGATGGGGGTTCAGCTCCTCCGAAACCTACAGAAAATCCCATAAATGAAGATAAATACGATGCATCTTCAGGCTTGGCAGCAGATGAGGGTGGTTCTTCAAAGGGCGAGCAAGGTGTTTCTTCTGGTTCAGTGATTGAACCTGGAAGTGCCACCTCTAATTCTACGGGTAAGGCTGAAGATGAAGTTAGGAATTTAACACAGGCAACGGAAGAAGTTTCTTTAGTAGACAGTATCCCAAAACGAATCGCAACCTCTGGGGAGCCCAAAAATGATGCTGGGACAGAAGTTTCAACCCCCGAAAGTGAGTTCAAGGCAATGGCTGCTGATGCTTCTGTCTTTACCTTTGGCGACGAGGACGATTACGAGACTGATTGAATAAGTTGTTGCGTGTGATGAGCGGATATCCCATCCCATGTACATAATACAGTGGCCTGAAATCTCTCCTTTTTCTTTTGGTTATTACCATTTGTAAATTCTACACTGTCTGGTTTATTCATTTGATAAAGTGAAAAAATGGAAGCATGGGCAATGTATGGATCAAACAACGTCGCCACCCATTAATTTGTTTTTTTTTTTTTTTTTTTTTGGTACTAATAATTGTTCAACATTTTCCAAATAGTGATGAAACATACCAACGAACGAACTGGATGGGGATGCTCGAAAACCAGATGAAAGTACAAGGTAGTACAAGAATCTGATTTTCATACTTTTTGCGGCATAGAATCTAAGATTGTTTTATCGGGTTTAGGTTGCAACTTGATTAGAGAATGGCCTATTTGACGGAGGAGGTTTTGGAGAGGCTCCCTAGTGATCTTTTGCAGGTTGTGTTTGTCTATGGTTGCATAAACGATATTTGATGCAGATAAGTGCTTACTGCTAATAACTTTATTTGGAAAAGAGGCATATCTTTCATCTAATTTGAGTCTAAAAGCAAAGGTTCTGGTCTTGTCATGCAGTTTCTTATATTAAAGGTATAGTTTCAATTGAATGAATACTTTTTTAGAGAACTGACCTTCCAAGTTCCAATCGAGTATGGGGCTCTATTTTGGGCAAGTTTTCAGATAATATTATTGCTCAAAAGCTACTCTTGAATTCAACGCCCGCTTCTTTATTAACTTGCAAAAAATACTCCATTTCTGGGAATTATGAAGCATCGAATTTTCAAACAACTCAAATATACGCATGGTATATACACTTTCAAAAAAGATTGATTTAAATTTAGTTATTGCAGAAGTCGGGTGTAAAGCTACTAGTGATTGATATCGTATGGTGCCAGGATTCACAATTCATTCTAATCCGCCTTCTCAGGCCAACACCGCTATCTGCATGCAAAACACTAACAAGCGACGAGAGTGGTTATCCCTTAATCGCTCATCTCACATCTCACTATCAATGTTAGGATCTTGTATGACTTCTCTAAATCCCATCGTGCATGAGGGTGCTCTCATCAACCACACACCTTTTCACTCTTAGATTATATTATCTATGCTTAAGGGCATAATTGGTTTTTACAAATTTTTATTTTTGTAGTTGCTAAATTTAATGTCTTACATACTAGTTTTACAAACTCTTTCTACTAACTTAAAGAAATTAGAGACATATGATTTAAAGACTAAATTATTGTCTTAAGAATTGAGAATTTTTTTTTCATTTTATTTCTTTGTTGGCTTCACACTAACTTAAAGAAATTAGAGACATATGATTCCAAGCCTAAATTATTGTCTTAAGAATTGGGAATTTTTTTTTTTCATTTTATTTCTTTGTTGACTTGACTTCAAGTTGCACTACCTTTTTATGCGATCGACAACATTGGTGAAGAACGCCTCCAGTTACTCAATAGTGTCATTATAAAGAGATAATATATTCATATAATAAATAAGATAAGTATATAGAGGAGTATAGTCAACAATGTTTCGATGAAGTTCATTTCTAAGTCTCTTGTTATTTTATTTTTCACCCATCGAATATCCAAAAGTCTCACTTGAGATAAAAGTGGAGTGAGAATCAAAAACTAATTATTATTTTTTTGTTTCTTTCATTTATTTATTTATTTTTATTTTTTATACTCTCAAACTTATTTCTTTTATATCATTCACCTGAATCCTTGTCTATTTATTTATTTATTTTGTTAAGAGTTTATAGCCTTAAATATAATAAAACTTTAAATTTTCACATGATTTAATATCTTGGGTTTTTGGAGAAAATCTTAACATCTAATAAAATGTGTAGAAAGAAATTGTTACAATGAAAATATTTTTAAACTATCTTTATTGAACTTTTAATCAATGTTAAGATATTTCGAACGGTTGAAAGTTTTAGATAAATTGAAATCATCATCGAATTTTATGTTGGATTTGAATATTGAAACATGACTAAAGCTCAACTTTTTTTAACAGAGAATTACTCCAAGAAATTCATAATTTAATTCCACTCCCAAACTTAAACTTGGCCGTGTCTCCACTGTCACTACAAATCCAAACAAAAAATCATATTTCTCAAAAATATTAAGGGGATAGGACTTCTCCTAAAAGATGTCATCATTCAACTTCCTCCTTATCATTAGCATCGCCTACAAGTTGATAGGAGGGTAGCAAATCTAGAGGATAAATGTACTGTAGAAAAAGAGAAACCTGCACGACATGTTATTTGGAAAACCAATGTTGCAGCAGTGGCTACAACATTACTTTATTTATATGAAAACAACACTAAAAATTAAACTAACTCAAATGAAAATGATATAAACTAGTTGAGATTGCATCCTGCAAGCGTTTGTTTTAAAGTCAACATCTCAATTATTTCCTTTTTTTTTTTCTTCAACAAGGATCTCACAAAGAGGAAAAAATTTTGTCTTCAGTCTAATATGGAATTCCATTCAAAGTAGTCATTTTCCATATCATTTTTCTTTTTGTTCGCAACTTTTTGAAATTTATTGAGTCTCTTTTTCTTAGACAGATTTTCTTTGAAAAATTTGGTGTTACTCAATATTTTCTCCAAAGCTTCCACGAGAGGGATACTAATGTCAAGTTGTTTCGACACCTCCAATTTTTTTTTAAATGTTTCATCTTGATGATGTCTCTGGAGTCTCTGTGGATATAGTGGAGGAAGTTGCTGAACTTGATTTTCTACGACTGTTTGGTGCGGTGATGCTGCAACATCGCGAATTTCAATATTATTTTTCTATAACTAATGAACTTTCTTTCCATGTTGTTTCTTTATGAATTTATGTGATTTCCTCTTCTACTTTCATGTTTCTCCAATGTTTCCACTTCTATTTTTCATAATTATTAAATTATCATGCTCTTCACATTCTCTTATTGAAACCTCCATATCACTTGGCAAAGTTCCTGAAAGTTTATCGATTAAAGCTTGAGTCATCTATCGCACTTGATTCTCCAAGATCCGCTGTGAAGCTGCTAGATTTTGGACCAATGTATTTAAATTCTGAATAATGACATCATTCTTTGTCAAGTAATCTCTCATCAGGTTATTCATTCTGAATCTGACTATTTTTCTACGACATTGCGTGCCGTGGGAAATTCTGAACTTGTCGAGAAAATTCTGGTAGATATGAAGATCCATTCAGTGGAGTTGATGGTACTCATGATCTATTAGTAAATTCCACTCAAAATTAGAATGTTGATTCCATCCTGGATTGTACGAGTTGAAGTGGAAATTATTGAAATTTCTAACTTAATATGTCAACGCTGGATTTGATAGATTAATGTTCATAAGTATGTGCTCTTCACAAAAAGTACATGAAATATTTATTGTCATCTATCTGTATCTCATTCTCATTCGACTCAATCACATTGGTAAGTGATAAAACTTGAAGTGTCAAGTCCATATTCATTGCATCAAGTTCAAGACTACTAGCAAATTGCTGAATTGAATTCAATCTCTCGGATGACCATTGATCATTATTGTATGTTATTCTTGTTTTATAGTGAGGCACCTGAAAAAGAAATAAAGATAAGTATCAATTTTTTTTAATGTTTCACGAAGATAAAAAAAATTTGATAAAATTATTCCCGAAAACAAAAACTTATTGTGCAAAAACTAACACTACGCATTTGCACGTATCGCAAGCAAGTAATAATGATAAGTAAATGTCGAATTCCATGAAGATAAAATTATAAACTTTAAATCTAAGTAAAAAAAAATTATTACGATGAACAATCAAGTATGATTAATTAAGTAGAAATTAAAACAATAAAAACAGAGCGCAAACAATTAGATGAGAAATGTCATATATTGAAAATATGGCCTAGATTCGATTTCCCTTTTCATATGAATGTTATTATTAATGCTGTGAGAATGCTGCAACAAACTAAATTAGATGACAAATAAATCCTAACTTAATACAAGTCTCGCTAGTGTTGCTTGATTAATTTCCATAATATTTTCTCCATGTTTATCAAAGACAAATATAAAAAAGAATTTCTCTACGCACAATTTTAATAAGTCATGTGAATCAAACAAAACGATATGTAAATGTTTGAAGTTAACAACATAACATATATGAAGTCAATCTTTCACACAATTCAATATCGTTCTCAATTCCTATTTACTACTATGTATAATATGAATCAAATATTTATTCATGTCTTTCGAACGTTGAATAAAATAACTATAAAAAATATATTGAATTATCTAATTTGTTCAAGCAACAATCGTTAGCAAAATTAAATAGCATTCATATAATTAGATACTCTCCTATCAGCCATTCGAAACTTAGCTCATAAAAGTAGAAGACATAATTATATTAATTATATATTCAAAACTGAAAAAATATATGATTAAACTCGTCTTTGTCGTGATGCTATTGCGCAATACCATAACAACAGAGTCTGATATAAAACTCTTCTATGTTTTCACCTGAAGAGTCCCCTTGTTTCTTCTCTAAGTCTTTTCATAAAATACACCATGTAATAGCTCTTTTTCAAGAATTATAACTAATATTTTAAACTTTCTTTTTCTTTTTCTTCTTTGTAGATACATTTTCTTCAAGCTTGGAATCCTTGCCTCTTTGTTTTCCATTTGTCCTCTTTAATTTCTTTCATGGTCTGAGAACATTGAAGGATTATTAATATTTTTCACAGCTGTCAGAATTTTCTTCGATGTAATCAGTGCACTTTTTTTTATCTTCTTCTTGGGTCCATGGCCTTTTCATCAGACCACTCTTTTCACAATCGTGGTAAGAACACCATGCTAAAATTGTATTGAGGTGGGTTTTTCTCCTGAAATATTGTTGAGCTAAAGTGTTTTTTCTGCCTTTATCTTTTCTGCAACTTGCTGGTTGAGTTGGAGTAAAGCAGTAGAGAGGTAGGAATTTGGGAGAAACAGAAAATGTCAAAAGTAGTGAGAGAGAGGAGAAATATAAGGTCTGGAAGAAAAAAGTGGTCTGTAAGAAAAAAGTTGACTTGTATATGATAGACTACAGGTTCAATTTTGTTTTTTGTTTTTTTTGTTATGGTTTGATTCATGTGGTGGTTGTTGGTTGCTCTCTGTGCTCTATTTTGGCAGTTGAATATTTTTATATATTGATTTACGATGGCTAGAGACGATATTCACTTCGTCTATTAGTGTACAACTTGATGGGAAAAAAATATTCGTATTGGAAAAAATACAAAAAAATTATGGAGCTATTTCATTGGTCCTTACAGTAGTCCTATAAATGAAATAGATACTGATTATGCAGAATTATAAGATATTTGAAAGCAGATAATTTGAAAATTTTCACTTGGATAAATAATTCTTATGTGTATTCAATAAGCACTCAGTCTAATTTTGTAAAACAGTAGCAATTAGAGATTGCTATCAGAGCCCTTCAACAAAAAAGACAGGAGTGTTAAAAATTTTACTTCTCTAAGACAGATTTGTAGGACTAGCTAGCACTCACAGAATTAATCGAGTTACAGGCATTTGGTCCTTATATTGCTTGTAGAGATGAACAACATATAGGGAAATTTTTATGGCTCTATGAGATCATTTTGAGATGGTCTGGTGAGCTATTTTGCATCGTAGTTCATTGGCTTTGTTGGACTCTGTAGTGAGTGAACTATTAGCTGAGGAGAATGACTCAAATCTAGTGTTGGACAATGGATTCTTTAGACGCTTGCCACACCTCAAAGAACAACTTCCACTAACCCAAGTCAGCCTAGTGTGACAATTGCTCCTGATAAGTGCAATTTTTGTAAAAAAATGTCATTAGGAGAATCAATGTCCTATTTATCCACCAAATGCAAACAACTCGACATCAAAATTCTTCACCTAATCATTTGCAAGTCACTACTGTCATCTCCTTCTTCTCCACAATGGATGAATGGTAATCAATCATTATAGTGGATTACAGAGCACCTTAATCTAACTCTGCAGTGGTTGTACCATCATTATACTAGTCTCTGATTGTACAATTTTAGTAGTTCCTTGAAACTAAGTAACATGTTGTGTCTGTCTCCTCTCGTATAGGTTTGTCGTCCTACATGCAATCAGGTATATCTCCCTCCTCATGAGTGTTAGATTTTGGTGTTTCCCATCACATGTAGTTTAATAGGTCTTATTTTATTTTATTATCTCCCAAGTCTTATGGTTCTATCATGACTGATGATTCTCCTATGTTCTTAGCTAGTGTGGATGTAACACCCGAGTTTTTCGGGTTTCCGCTCTAAGGCTATTTTCGTAAATAAGTAAATTAGGTCCGTTTTGCGGGCGGATAGTTTTATTGGGACCCTAGAAATTTATGGGGATTTGTAGAAGAATAAGTGAAATTTTAGAAACTCAAATCGAGAAGAGTAATGCTAGAGTTCCCGTTTTAGCCTTTTTAGTATATTAATTCGTATAAATAGTAAATCAAGTCCGTTTTACGAAAACAAAGTGTTATTAGGGTCTTAACGATTAATGTGAATTTGTGGAGATATACGGGATTTAACGGGATTTACGGAAGGCAAAACGGTATGTTAATGTTTAATAGGAATTAATATTAGGATTATTATTATTATTATTATTAATTAAAATCAACAGAATGGTTAAACCATTCTGTTGATTTCATCGGGCCCGAGCTCCCGACGACAGCCGACGACAGAGTGCCGAGAGCGCGGCTCTCCTCCGACGAAAACGCCGGCGATTTCTCACCGTTCTCCGGCCAGACAACGGCGACGTGAGGCTCCGGTTCATCCTCGCGCACGAACCGACGGTAAGCTCGGTTTTCTCCTCTGTTTCGGTTCAGTTTGGGGCCGTGGGTGGCGAGCTCGATTGAGCTCCAATCACCGGCTGAAATGGGCTGCTTCCGGCGTGGGTTTGCCAACCCTTGGGCCGGCTATCGTTGATTGGCCGTGGAATGCCCAATTTGGGCGAAATTCATTGAGGCCGATTTAGGGCAATTCGGGTTTGTGGTGTGGAACTCGATTTTTGATTTGATTATGTTAATTGGATGTTAGGAGGATAGATTAGTGAGGAATTGAGAGAGTTTTGATGAAAAATCGAAAAAGAGAAATTTTGGGGAAAAAGGGGCAGTTCGGGTTTTGCCTAAATTGACCTAGCTACGGTCGTTTGTTTTAAAATTCCTTTTGGCAGGTTAAAATAGGTTGTTAGAGGAGCGTGTGGCCGCTGGAATCGTTCGATTCCGATAACCGACTCGAAAGTTACGCGCGTTCGAAATTTTGGGTCGGTTTTTACCGAACCCAAATTAGGGTCCAAAATTAATAGGTTTATAGTAATTAACCGTATAAAGGACGTATTGGACGTTATTGGACGGAGTTAGAGTGAATTGCGAGCAATGTTAAAATTTGAGAATTTTCGGGTTTTCAGGAAAACTCGTTAATTGTGATTTTAAACTATCGAGCGTTAATCGTTGTTTAAATACTTCGATTAGTTAGGTGAATATTTTAGGAAAATTCATTAGTTAAGGTTTTTGTTAAATTTGGACATTTAATTGTTTAAGCTCGTATTAACGACAAATTGATGAAAATTGCGTAGGTGAACAATGCTCGTGGACGGAGCAAGAGCTGCAACGAACACGAGGTAAGTTCTCGTGATTTCTCTGGCCGATTGGCCTACACCGTACGTCGAATGTCGTCTCGAGGAGTTTTGGAGATGCGTATGTTTATTTACTTTGGTTGGGTAGACAGGTTTAGATGTTTTATAGGTTATAGGTTATGCGTTTATAGTCTTGATGGTACACATTATTGATTGTTTACTTTAAGATATGAATTGTTCATGCATCATGATTAACGAAGAGGGAAATGAAAAGGTAAACGAAAAGGATAAACGAAAAGGTAAACGAAAAGGTAAACGAAAAGGTAAACGAAAAGGTTAACGAAAAAGTAAATGAAAAGATAAACGAAAAGGTAAACGAAAAGGCTAACGAAAATGATAACGAAAAGGTAAACGAAAAGGAAAACGAAAAAGTTAACGAAAAAGAAAACGAAAAGGTAAAACGATTGAATGGTTTATGAACAGCATATGCATGGCACGCATTTTCATTTACGTAGAGCTTTCTGAGATTTTTATCTCATAGTGTGTCTGTATGGTGTAGGTGACCTCGATATAGGTGAGGACGATGTTCCTCCTCCTGAGGCATGATGCAGTTGACGGGGAATGCTCGCGGGAGTGTGTTGGCGCAGTCGATGCTTAACCGACCCGTGGGGAAGTATGTATAGATTTTGGGGTTATTATGATGTTTGGTTCTGGTTAGTTGATAGTTTGATGTGCTAATGTTTTGGCAAACTGTTTATAAAATGTGTTGTTAAGGTTTTTATCTAAAGTTTAATGGAACTGCTTGGTATTTTCTTTTGAAACAGGAGGGATATGCTTAGTTTTTAAACATATCAACGCAGTTCGTTTTCCTGAAAATGTACATGATTTTAGTTTCGTTTTGAGTCGGTTTTGATGAGGTTACGAGAGCGTGTGAATGTTGGGTTTTGATTGAGTTTAAGTTTTTATGATGAATGTAATGTTCGATGGTATTGAAGTGTCGAAGGAAATGTTGAATTGTAAAGTGAGTAGTTGGTACAGGAGAAAAGGAAAGAAAGAAAGAGGAAATTGTTTTTAATTGTTTTTAAGTGTAAATTGTTTTTAAATGTTTTTAATTGTTTTACATAATTGTTTTAAATTATTTTAAGTTTTATTTCCGCTCGAATGTTAGGTTTAAAGTTTAGAGTATAAAATGAAAAATTTGTATGGTAATTGAAGGGTTTAGGATAAGAGACGTTACAGTGGAAGCTATTACAACACCTTTTTTCTCCTTTTAATGTTTATTACGTTCTCAAATTAACATTGAATCTTGTTTATGTTAGTCAATTATGAATCTAGATTCTCAATTATGTGTTCTTCATCTGCTTGTTATGTTCAGTATTTATAGTCTTCGATGCTGATTGAAATATGCTTCGGGTGAGGAAACTTCATATTTTGAATGAGCTTAAAGTACTAGATGTTGTAGCCCCTAGTATTGATTTGTCTTCTTTTCACATAAATCATTTTTCTTCTTATTTTTATTTATGGCATTTTCACCTTAGTCTTGTTTCATCTTCACATTTACAATTTTTAGTCTCTCGTGGTGTTTCGAGTAATTTGAAGACCCATGATATTATTTTATGGCAGTAGTTGTAAATTTGCAAAATTTTCTGCAGTACAATTTACTAGTAGTCTAACGTCAAAATGAAGTACTTGAATGTAAACATAAGCATATAGTTGAAATTACTCGTAATCTTCTATAATCTGCATATGTCCCTAGTGAATTTTGGGTAGAAACTCATCAGATTAACCGGATTCCAATCTAACAAACTCCAGGCTTCTCAACTTTTGAGTGGTTATATGTTTATTTTTCTGATTGTTCCTTTTTTTTTTTTTTTTTTTTTTTTGTGGTTCTACTTGTTTTGTTCTTTATCCTCACGTTGAGTGTAATAAATTAACTTCACTTTCTGCTAGTATTTTCTACATTATATTCCATGCTAAAAAGGGTATCATTGTTTTGATCCAATTACTCCAAAAGTATATGTTTCTTGTCATGTCTTTCTTTAACATGTTTAATTCTTTTCTATATGTGAAAGTATCATGCCGATTTGAGTTGTATTGATCCCTTTGTTACTAATGTTGAGGCACCTAGTTCTCTTTTAAATCATAATTCTTGCAGATTTCTAACTGATAATGTTGTTCATTTTGGTACTTTGGCTCTCGTTTCTTCTCCAATTGTTATTCCATCATCACCTATGATTGTGGTTCTGTTGGTATTTCACACAACGCAAGTGTACGTATCACATAAGTAATATAATTGAATTTACAGGGAATTGTTACTAATAAACTTCTAATTATTAATATAATCTTTTTTCAATTTTATTTAGACATGAAAATTTGAGATTTTTTTAATAATTAAATTACTAAGAGAACAATAGCAAAATAATTAAAAATATATTAGTTTTAGGTGATAAAAACCTAGGTCTATGATTTTTCCTCAATAATCAATCTAATCAATTTAATTATCTTTTCCAATTATTTAATTCATATGATTGAGATAACCGAGAAAACTTAATTATCTAAAAATCTCTCTAGATGATGGATTAGAAATTCTGTTAGATATTAAATTCACTATATTCCTATGTGAATAAAATAGTAACAAATCATTAAGTTTAAATTCTCAATTTAGCTTATATACATTGTGCAAGTATATCACTATACTACATAAACTCACGGTTTTCACTCAATGATTATATATTATCTTGTTTGTATATAACATGCAAATCTTTAAGTGAAAACCATGAGTTTATATACAAACAAGATAATATATTCAAACAAGATGGTATATTAATACAAACAAGATATATTAATGGTCAGCACCAAACAAAATAAACAAACTCAAAACTTAATTTAGTTTCATGCGAGTTCAATTCTTAATGCTAGGAAAAGAGAATAGTTCCTGATAGCTGTAGAAAAATGAACACCAAAACTAATTGACAAGGAAATGACAATGAAAAAAAGTAATAGAGAGAGAGATAAAAACTAGTTGTAATTGTCCGTGATCGAAGTCTCCATGAAAATCTTTTGAAAAAGAATGCCCAAATCTTTGTTCTTTGTCAAAATCTTGAGCCTCTACCACTGCCTCTTCATTGAATATATGGTGCATTTATATTTCGTAATTAAAATGACTCGGTAACTCTAATTACCCCGCGACAACACAATTGTGCCTGCTTATGAGTGCAATTGTGTAACATAAAATATCGACAAGTGCAATTGTGCTTAGAGTGAGCGCACTAGTACTCCACTTCTGGTTTCTTAAACTCGTTCAATTGAATCTGGTAGCTCCCATCATGAGTGTAGTAGCACTGACTTACTGTCTTTGATGCTTCTTTAGAAAGGGTAATAGCATTCAACCACTATTTTTTATTTTTTTCGTCTTCTTGATCGCTGGTGCTATGTTATGACTGTGATTGCGGTGAATTTCCATCAATTTCACTGTTTTTTCATTTTTAATTGTACTTTAATTTCTATCTATATATTTTAAACATATTACTCTAGAAATACACTAAAAACAACTTGAAAAGGCTTTGGATACTTCAAACTTGCAAAATTAATGGTTAAAATTACTGAATTCATTAGTATAAAACCAACTCATGAGGCTCATCCTTCTCCCTCTCATTATCAATTAGAATACACATAAAGAGTTTATATAGTTAAGGTTTATAATGAAAAGTAAATAGACTAAAATACCCTTAAGCATTAATAAAGATAATATAACTAATATTCCCCCTCAAATTCACGATGCTACAGCGATAAGCATTGAGAGTTTGTCAGACAAGAAACAGAAGCACGAAGCTAAGTGTGCTTTTGTAAACATATCAGTAATTTGCAGATAAAAAGAAACGAATGGCAATGTGATGGTGCCGATCTGTAGGTGGTGGCGAGTGACATGACAATCAATCTCAATATGCTTGGTTCGCTCATGAAAAACTAAATTGCGTGCAATCTGAATAACACTCTGATTATCACAATTTAACAGAGTAGAGTGACAAAGAGAAATACCCATATCAGCAAGCAACCGGCGTAACCAAACAAATTTCATAGGTAGTCGAGGCCATGGCACGATACTCTGCTTCTGTAGAAGAGCGAGAAATAACAACTTGTTTCTTGCTCTTCCACGAAATAAGCGAGTCATCGAGAAAAATACAAAATCCAGTGGTCGATTTACGATCCGTAGGATCACCAGCCCAATCTGTATCAGAATAAGCACGCAGCTCTAACGAAGACGTAGAAGGAAACAAGAGACTATGAAACTGAGTGCCCCGAAGGTACATGAAAATACGAAGAACAGCAACCCAATGAACTGTAGTAGGAGCAGTGACAAACTGACTAACCACATGAACAACATGCGCAATGTCGGGGCGAGTCACAGTAAGATAAACCAAACTGCCTACAATGGTACGATAGAAACTGGAATCTTTCAAAGGAGTGTCATCCGACGAAGAGTATCTAGCATTAGTCTCAAGGGGAGTATCAATAGTCCTGTTGTTAGTGAGCCGAGCACGCTCAAACAAATTAGCTATATATTTTGATTAAGATAAGAGATAGCCTTTTGGAGAATAGGCAACCTCAATTCCCAAAAAGTAACGTAGCATACCAAAGTCTTTCACAGCAAAGCAACGTGCCAACTCAGACTTCAAAGACTCAATACCATCATAATCATCACCAGTAATTATCATGTCATCAACATACAAGGATAATAGAATACGACCTGCTGTTATACGTTTGACAAATAACGCCGAATCATGGTGACTAGGAAGAAAGCCAAGCAAAGTGATCACTATGGAAAACTTCTCAAACCAGGCACATGGTGCTTGTTTAAGACCATAAAGAGCTTTGCGAAGCTTGCAAACTTCACTAGGCTGATGAGCGACACCGGAAGGAGGCGTCATATAAACTTCTTCATGAAGATCGCCATTCAAGAAGGCATTCTTGACAACCATCTGAGATATTCTCCATCGGCAAACAGAAGCAACTGCAATCAGAGTGCGAACAGTCGTCATTTTTGTAACAAGGGCAAAAGTTTCTTCATAATCCATGTCATACTCCTGGGAATAGTCTTTAGCAACAAGTCAGGCCTTGTATCGTTCAATAGATCCATTGAATTTGGTTTTAATCTTATAGACCCAACGAGAACCAATAGTATGTTTTCCGAACGGCAGTGAAACCAAATCTCATGTATGAGTCTGGTGTAGAGTAGTAAGTTCCTCAGCCATAGCAGCCTGCCAAAGGAGATCACGAACTGCAGCTCTATAGGACAAAGGCTCAGAAAGACGATGAACAGAGGCAACAAAGGAAGCAAATGGAGTAGAATAAGAGGAGTACTCAAAATCAGGGAGTTTAGTAGACTTACGAGAACGAGTGGACTGACGCAGAGGAGGATCGTCCGCAATCTCATCCGACAACTGGGTGGTCGTAGGAGCAGGGGCATGGGAGGTGGATGCCTCATGAACCAAAGTATCAGATAGAACTTCGTTGGGGTTAGTATCGAAAGGATCAATACAAACTAAATCTGACTGTGTCATGTGATAAGAACTAGCAGGAACAAAAAAGAATGGAATATGCTCTAAAAACACAACATGACGCGAGACATACAATTTTTGACTAACTGGATCAAAACAACGATATCCCTTTTGATCAACACCATAACCCAAAAAGACACATAAGACAGACCGAGGAGACAATTTATTACACTCAACATGTGGTCAGAGAACAAAGCAAGTACAACCGAAGACGCGTAATGAGGAATAATCAGGTAAATGACCATATAACTTTTCAAAAGGGGACAAACCTGAATTATGAGATATTAGAATTCTATTGATCACATGAGCAGCGGTAAGTACTGCCTCCTCCCAAAACGCACTAGGAACATCGGCTGACAACAAGAACGAACGAGCTGTTTTAACAAGATGACGATGTTTCCTTTCTGCAACACCATTTTGTTGAGAAGTATCTATACACGAGGTTGGTGGATAGTCTCATCAGAAGCAAGTAATTGAGAAAAATTGTTAGAAGTGTATTCACCCCCCAAATCACACTGAAAACGTTTAATGACAGAGGAGTGTTGGGTTTTCTTAAGAGCTCTAAAGTTACTAAATATGGTAAGGAAATCAGACCTGTGTTTCATAAGATAAACCCAAATATAATGAGTGAAGTCATTAATGAACGAAACATAATATATGAAACCCCCTTTGGTGGTTACAGGAGAGGGTCCCCACACATCAGAATGCACAAGATCAAATTGCGCAATTGAAAAAGAAATACTTTTATAAAAAGGCAAGGCTGAAAATTTAGCCAGTTTGTAACCACTACAATCAGAAATATCATGACTGACTAAATGACCTAAACCTCCTGTAGACAACAAAAACTTTAAACTAGATGCAGAAACATGACCCAAACGAGAATGCCAAAGATAAAAATCAGAAGACGAATGACTCAAACAAAAAGACGACAAATCCACACTAGAGGCAGCAACTTCTGATACTTTGAGCTCATCCAAAACATAGAGTCCCCCTTCCCTACGGCCTGTCCCAATCACCTTCTGAGATTGCGGGTCCTGAACATAACAATTAGTATAAGTAAAAAGAACTGAGAGACCAGAACCACACAATTGACCAACAGATACAAGATTTAAGGTTAGACTAGGAATGTGGTATACATCTGATAGGGATAAACAAGATGTACGAACAGAGCCAATTCCTACCAACGGCATTGGAGTACCATCGACGGTCATGACAGACAAAGAGGGAGCAGAATTAACAGACGTAAAAGAATCAATATCATGAGACATATGATGAGAAGCACCTGAATCTAAGATCCATAAAGGAGACGATTTACCTGAATTAGCAGACAAAGACAAACCGTTATGAGAGGAGACTGACATGGCATGAGGCTGTGAAGTAAGGAACTGCTGAAACTGCTCAAACATATATGGATCCAAAGACAGGGCAGCACTGCATTGTTAGACTGAGTTGGACGATACGTCCATGGACCAGTTTGTGGCGGGCGTTGTTGTTGCGGTGGTCGTTGTTGCTGCTGTTATTTGCCTTTACTCAGCAATTTCGGACACTGAACCTTCCAATGACCTTTCCCCTTGCAGAAAGCACATTCATCTGGAGAGACCTTAAAACCAGGTCTGTTTTGGTTGCTAGGCAGAGATTGTTGAGGAGCAGCAAAGAAGGATGGAGTTGTAGGTGTGAAAGACACCTTATCTACCTTAGACTTAAGTCGAATCTCCTCTGCTAACAGTTCATTAGCCACTTAATCAACAGACGGAAGAGGAGAATGATGTAGAATTGTCCCACACAATCCCTCAAAATCATTCAGAAGGGCTATCAAAAACTGTACCAGGCGTTGTGCTTCTTTACGAGAAATATACAGTTCAAATGCTCGCAGCTCTGCAGAATCAGTGAGAGCCAATTGATCCCAGAGATTAGTCATGGCAGAATAAAACTCTTGGATACTCATATCATGCTGCTGAAGTGCGCGAATATCTGACTCTAATTGATACTGTTTGACGAAATTAGACTGCGTGTACAATCGAGCCAGATGATCCTAGATCTCTTTAGCCGTCTCATACTTAGCCAACTGAACACCAATGGAGTGAGTAACAGAATTGTTAATCCACGTAATAATCGTTTGAATTATCAGCCTCCCAATTGTCGACCAAGGCCGCATAATCGTTTGCCTTGTCGTCTGTAGGTTTGATAAGTGTGTATTTTGCACACTTATTCGTGCTTTTCATTCTTGTTTTGATTAGTTTTTCCTTGAGCGTTTGAGTATATTTGATGTTGTTAGTGAGATTGTGCAGGTGAGTTGAGTTTTAACAGGTAATGGTGGATATGGGTTCGAAATAGGAAGTAAAGAGACAAAAAGGAAGAAAAGAAGAAAAGCCGATCACGATCGATCGGGATCATACCACGATCGATCGGGATCCACAAAATCAACAAAGAAAAATTCCAGAGCCGGCCCGATCGATCGGGCATTGTCCACGATCGATCATGATTCGAGAAAGTTTCTTCCACAGATTTCATAGCCGGCCCGATCGATCGAGCATTGTCCACGATCAATCGTGATTCGAGAAAGTTTGCAACAAAAATTCCAGAGACGGCCCGATCGATCGGGCATTGTACCACGATCGATCGGGAGCAGCATAAATTTCGTTCCTCAAGGTCAGCGTAACCACGATCAATCGGGATCATACCGCGATCGATCGTGGGTGCGGGAAATATTAAAATTCAATTTTTATACTTATTGATCGGATCGATCTCGACTGTTGATTGATGGACCGCGACCCTAATTCGAGCAAAGATAAAAGTCCGAAGAGGGAGCAAGAGAAAGAGAGAACGAAACGATGAGAAAAACCCTACGAAGACATCGGAATCCAGATCGAAGCAAGTAGCGAGGAACGAAGGAACTCGGCAGCAATTCCTAGTTTTTGTTTCTCCTCTTTTCTTCTAGCATGAATTATTTTATTTTTTCTGTAGTTTTCTTTAATTTTATCATGAACTAAGTTTTATGTTCTAGGGTTTCGATGTAACTTTGTTATGAATATTTATTTTCTTAATTCAAGTTTTTAGTTTTCTATTTCTTTTCTGTGTTAAGTAATCTGTTCTAAACTTAATGCTTAGGTTTGCTTGATCACCAAAACTAAGAATTTAGGGTTAATTCGGGATGCGAGAGCGGAGAATTTAACCGTGCAAGAGGTAATAACACATCAATTGAGTAAATTTGTTAATACTCGAGAGAGTTTAATAAACAACATAGTGAAATAGCCATCAACACGAAGGAATAGAAATTAATTGCTTGAATTAGGTTTACTAAATAGGATTAGCTAAGTGAAATCGGAACCCTGGACACTTTCTCACCACATAATCTTAACTTTTTACATCGAATCTGTTATTTAAATTGTTTGATTTAATTTATTTGAATTATTTTAGTTTAAAATCCAAAATCATCAACCATATTATTCTTCAAATTAAGCTGAAAATTAGATATTCAATACTTAACATAATTATTCTTCGTGGGACCGACACTCGTACTTGCACACACTTTACTATTTTTGCGACACGTGCACTTGCGTGTAATATTTCGCAACAAGGTTTAACCCGCACACCTGTAACATAGCTCCACATAGATTTTCTACGCAAAAAAATCTTCATAACATAGCTCAAATACGTGTAGTTTTTACCATCCAATTGAATACTAATCGACTGAAGGGAATCATCCTTACGACTAGTCATATTAAAAGAGACATAAACAAAATCCTCAAATCTGAAATCCTCAAATCAACAAAATTTGAAATCCCCAAATAACCAAATCAACATAGTCAAAAATCCCTAAATCGATAGAATCCAATCAAACAAACTCGAGCGAGAACAAATCAAAGAAAAAAATCAGAATCAAGCAAAGAAAATCCATGAATGGAGGCTCTTAGACTAAGTTCGATCCGCGAAAGCTGTGGATTGGATTATAACTTCTTCAATCAAGCAAAGAGAATCCATGAATGGAGGCTCTGATACCATGATAACATAGAGAAAAGGAGGCTAAGGTATCTTATTAGATTATTATCAATTAGAATTAACGTAAAGTGTTTATATAATTAAGGTTTACAATGAAAAATAAATAAACTAAAATACCCTTAGGCACTAATAAAGATAATATAACTAATATTCGTGACTCTATTAACCTCCCATATTTCACTTGCTCTTGTTATTATAACTCTTTTATTTTCTTTTTCTTACCTCTATTCATTGTCTTGTCGAGCCTATGTCAAGTGATCCTCTTTTGCAAACTGCTATAACTGTAGAACTTAATATTATGCATCAAACACATAGTTGGGATTGGATACCATTATCTCATTGAAAACATGTAAGTGGATCTTGTTGGGTCTGAAAGATAAAAATTAAGTCCGATAAGTCGATTGAACAATATAAAACTCAATTGGTTGTCAAAGAATATTTGCAAATATATTATGATGAAACTTTCACTGCTATTGCAAAAATGATGACATTTCACTCTTATTATAGTAGCCCTCTTTTCGATGATAACATATCTCTCGTATGAATGTCAAAACTTTTCTCTCGAATGAAGATCTTCTAGAAGAAGGCTACATGATGTCTTCATATGATGTTTATTATCAACCTAAGGAAGTTTGAAAGCTCAAAAAAATTTTCATGGCCTTAAACATGAACCTAGTTCTTGGTTTCAAAAAGTTCTCTACGATTATTACTTCCCTTGGCTCTCACATTAGTTGTTATGAGTTGGCTTTGTTTGCAAATTTTCATATAGTTGTACTGTACTTTTTTTATATGTTGATGATATAGTTATTACTGGTGATAATAATATAGATGGAGTTACTGTAGTGAAATATGAGTTGGCTAGGTTCTTCGCAATGAAGGATTGAGGCTTCATTCGTTACTTACTTGAAATTGAACTCACTTTGTTACCCAATGGTATTCTTCTTTCTCAAACTATGAAATATTATTCACATGTTTGAGTGTACTCGTTAGTAACAAATTTTTGATACATCTCTTGATCTCAATGCTCAATATACTCCCTTAATTAGGATTCCTCTATATGATCCTATCTTACATTGCACTGTTATTGGGAGCTTCATTTATCTCACCATCCCTCGTCTAGATATCGCACGTATTGTTTATATTGTCAGTTAGTTTGTTACTTCACCTGCTACAATTCATGAGCTGTTATTCGTTGTATTATAAGATATCTTCGAAAAACTTTATTTGAGAATTTTCTTTCTCCTTGGAGATACGTGTTTACTCTGATGTTAATTGGCCTAGTGATCATTCAGATCGTAAGTCTATTAATAAATTTTTGTATTTTTATGAAAGATTTTCTCATTTTTTCGAAAATCAAGAAGCAAGCTAGTATTTCTAGATCTTTTACAAAAAACAGAGTATCGTGCAATAGCCTCTACAACTTGTGAGATTTCATTTTCAGGCTCATACTAGCACGTTTCATTTTTTATTAGTAAGACATACAAATTGAGTTATTCATTGGGTAGCTGACGTGTAACTTTTACAGTTTTTATTATAATAATTTTTGTTTTCTTTCTTTAATCCTCTTCATTTTTCCTTTTCTCTGTAACATCTTTTCCATCCATAAAGAACAACATTTAAAGTATTAATGAGAATTAGTTTTCATTCTTTAAATTTTGTTTCTAATGGTATCAAAGCTCCGGATTTTTACTTTTCTCATCTTTGAAATTTTTGCATTTCACATATGCCTCGAGGCAAGTCACCTGCAACAACTACCAGTTCTTCATATTCTTTGTAAATTTCTTCGATGGATGATTGCAGTAGTCCATATTTTATGCAAAATGGAGATGATCTATCTTTGATAGTGGTATCACGTCATCTAATCAGATCAGATTTTAATACATGGCTAAGAGCAAAGATTATGACATTAATTGCTAAAAATAAACTTCAATTCATTGATGGTACCATTCCTCAACCTTCTTCAATAGATACTAAGTTTATATATTGGTCAAAAGTAAATAACACGGTAACTTCTTGGATTTTAAACTCAGTTTTCAAGAGAATTGTCAATATTTTACTTCTTCTTGACTCGACTTTAGCTACATGGAAAGTTTCTGCTAGAATTATTCCAAGGTTTTGTAGAGGTTCCTAGTTACTACACAAAAGTAAAAATACTTTGGAATGAAATACAAGATTTTAGACTAATTTTGAAATGTACATGTGGAGGTATTAAACCACTTATTGAATATTAGTAGCAAGAGTGTGCTCTTCGATTTCTTATGGGATTAAATGACTCTTTTTCTCAAGTTAGAACTCAAATATTGATGATGGAGCCACTGCTATCTACCAACTTCTCCATATTTATTCAAGAAAAAGGAAAGGTTGATAAGAAATTTCCACAACCTGATTCTGTTGCTTTGAACTCATCTATGAATCACAACAATTCTAAAAAATTTAATTAGGAAAGGCCTTTTGGCACACATTGCAAATGATAGGACATACAATTGTAAAGTGTCAGAAGATTCATGGATTTCCACCAGGATATTAATCCAAGCATAATAGAATTGCTGATTCTCGGCTTAGCCAAGACACAAGGAACAATTCTGTAGAAAGTATCACTGCAGAACAGTGTCAACAGCTAGTTTTTTTTTCTCAATATGAGACTTGACAAATTTGTGCCTATCTCAAATGATTATAGAAATGCAGATTGCAGCACTTTTGTTTCAAATAGTACTAGTCAATCCCTCATTCTCCATTTAGCTTTCTCTAATAATATTAGCTCATCTTGTTGAGTTTTGGATACTGGTGCTACACATCATGTATGCTCAAAATATCAATTTTTTCTTGTCTTCTAAAACCTTTTCCAATAGCTTCATTACTCTTTCAAATAATTCTCTAATTACCTAGCAAAAAATTGCAACTATTAGACTGTTTGCTAACATCATTCTTGAAAATATGTTTTTCTTTCCTTCTTTAGATTCAATTTGCTAACTTCTCTTTTAAACTGTTCTGTTATTTTCAATTGCTCATGATGGTCCTCGATTCTTCCTTACAATTGTTGATGACTATAATAGATCTACCTGGATTTATTCCAGATTTTGTGAAAATGATTGATACTCAATTTGAGTAAAAAAATCAAGTGCATTAGAACATATAATGGTTCTACGTGTTTTGACAAATTTTTTCAATTCTCAAGGATTATTCAACATCATTCTTGTGTTGAAATACTCATTAAAATTCCATTGTTGAAAGGAAACATGAGCATATCTTAAATATGGCTAGAGCTCTTATTTTCCAGTCAAAATTCCAATCAGAGGACAATGTGCCTTGAATTTTGTTCACGTAATAAATAGAATTTTGTCTCTCTCACAAGACAATAGAAGTTTTTTTGAGCGCTTAGATAACCAAGATCTATTATATGATCATCTTAGATCATTTGGTTGCTTATGTTACGTTTCCACTCTTTTAAATGGCGGTCATAAATTCTCTCCTTGAGCCAAAGCGTGAGGTTGTTGAGGATATCCATATGGTTAAAAGTGATAAAAAAATCCTTGATTTAGAATCAAATAAAATTTTTATTTCATGCAATGTTGTCTTTCATGAGAATACTTTTCCGTTCTCTAGGATTGAAAAATAATGACGAGTATAATTTTCTTGTTGGTTTTGTTTGTTTGAGTGAAAGGTAGAGGCGATCAATCGCCTCTAAATGGCTGATTGATCGGCTATGTGTTATGTTAAAATTTTGGGAAAGAAATAATAACAGAAATAAATAATTATAACAGAATCACGGGCGATTGATCGGCTCTCTTGAGCGATTGATCGGCAATGCTTATGCGCAAATAATTGATAACAGAGACATGGTCGATCAATCGGCTATTTATAAGCGATCGATCAGCTCTGGCTCCTTAAGTTTTGCGCAAATAACATGTAATAACAGAGGCAGCGCCGATTGATCGTCTATTAAAGGCAATCGATCGGCTCTACCATTATGATGCAAATGTGATTTATAACAGAGGCAATGCCGATTGATCGGCTCTCTTGGGTGATCAATCGGCTCTACATCTGCGGAACGAAATCACTCTAAAGAATCCAAAATTTTTGATATCAAACGTCCACCGAAGAAACCACGTGATGTGGCCATGTGTGTGCAAATCCTATTGGTTAAGGTATTTTGTTTTATTGATAAAGTAATTAATTTGATGGAAATTAATCTTTATGTATATAATGAAAAACGAAACTGGTCCTCTCTCTGCCTAACAAATACGGTGGTGTTTTCCATCAACTCCATCACTGAAGAAACTTAAGTGGTTAAGGGAGAGAAATCAATTTCTGTTATCATGGAGAAAGGTAAGTCTCTTTCCCTGTCAATTAAATTGGTGAAAATCAAATTGTTCATGATCCTGCAGTTTCTCCTTGAAGAAAATGAGAAACAATTAAGATAAAATGAACTAACATGTGGTATCAGAGCATGAGTTTTAGAACAGTTGATTTTTCATGATGAATAATCGTATGTTTATCCGTTGATTGAGTTTGTCAACATAAGAACTTATGTTAGAACTGTTCATCAATTATTATTCACGTGTTCATCTCATGATTACTGTTCACGTTGAAACTAATGACATATTCTTGATGGTTGATATCATTTGGTGGATGCTTATTTAATTTGCTATCTGAATTATTGATGTGAACCGATGTAACACCCGGGTTTTTTTTTAAGGAAAACTAGAGATAGAGATAAAATAAAAGAATAAGAAAATAGGTTGTTTTAATTAATTTAAAAGAAAAGTGAATGGTTTTAGGTTCGGGTATTTTCAGTGAAATTAATCCGTAGGTTATAATTTAAGAACGAGATTTAATGAAATTCGAAATGGTCGAAAACACGGGAGGGCAAAACAGTAAATAATGATTTAGTATGTTTTAATAGAAATTATAATTATTATTATTATTATTTTTATAAAAAAAAATAATAAAAGTTAAAACGACAGAATGGCCGAAGCCATTCTGTCGTTCGACGTCGCGCGAGAACAGGGGAGGGGGAAGGGCGACGATCGACGGAGCGCGCCGATCACCGGCGATTTTCGACCCTCTCCGACCAGACGCCGGCGACGAGGAGATTCCAGCTGACTCCACACACGAACCGCCCGGTAAGGCTCGGTTTCGCCCCTGTTTTGGTTCGGTTTTCACCCTGTTTCGGGGCCGACGGCGACGAGCCATTTTTGGCTCCGATCACCGGCGATTTTGGGTTGTTTTCGGCATGGGTTTGCCTACCCTTGGACCGGCTATGGTTGATTGTCAGTGAGGAGCTCGGTTTTGGGCGAAAATCAGAAAGCCCTCTTTAGGGCATTTCGGGTTTTGGCTTGTAGTTCGGGATTTTTGGTTAGATTATGCTAATTGAGGGTATATGTGGTCGATTGGTGTAGAAATTGATGAGAATTGAGGAAAAATTGGAAAAGGGAAAAATTCCCGGTTTAGGCAGCTCGGGTTTTCTGAGTTTTGACCTAGCTAGGGCCGTTTGTTTTAAAATTCCTTTTGGCAGGTTAAAATAGGGTATTAGAGAAGTACGTGGCCGCTAGAATCGTTCGATTTCGATAACCAACGTAAAAGTTACGCGCGTTTGAAGTTTTGGGTCGGTTTTTACCGAACCCAAATTAGTGGCCGGTTAGTTAGGTTTTAGTTGGATTAGGCTAGAAATCGTAGTTTGAGAGTAATTGGTGAATGTAGACTCAATTTTAATGAAAGTTGCATATTTGCCGTAAGTTGAGCCGTAGGTGGACAGGTAACCAAATATCCTCAGCGCGTTAGGACGCCAGGTAAGTAGTGGTTGTCATCCTTTTTGCCTTCGGGCTTACACCATAGAACGTACGTAATGGGTTAATTGTTTTTGCTTAGTGATGTGTTGCTGTTTGTTGAGGCGTTGCATTGTTTAACATTGGGAGTGTGCCTCCTGGGGTGGTTGGTTGTTTGGTTTCGTGTTGTGTTGCGTTGTTATGTTGTGTTGTGTCGCGTGGTGTTGCATTGTGGTTGGGCGGGCAATGTGTAAGGCACTTCGGTGCGGGCAATGTGTAAGGCACTTCGGTGCGGGCAATGTGTAAGGCACTTCGGTGCGGGCAATGTGTAAGGCACTTCGGTGCGGGCAATGTGTAAGGCACTTCGGTGCGGGCAATGTGTAAGGCACTTCGGTGCGGGCAATGTGTAAGGCACTTCGGTGCGGGCAATGTGTAAGGCACTTCGGTGCGGGCAATGTGTAAGGCACTTCGGTGCGGGCAATGTGTAAGGCACTTCGGTGCGGGCAATGTGTAAGGCACTTCGGTGCGGGCAATGTGTAAGGCACTTCGGTGCGGGCAATGTGTAAGGCACTTCGGTGCGGGCAATGTGTAAGGCACTTCGGTGCGGGCAATGTGTAAGGCACTTCGGTGCGGGCAATGTGTAAGGCACTTCGGTGCGGGCAATGTGTAAGGCACTTCGGTGCGGGCAATGTGTAAGGCACTTCGGTGCGGGCAATGTGTAAGGCACTTCGGTGCGGGCAATGTGTAAGGCACTTCGGTGCGGGCAATGTGTAAGGCACTTCGGTGCGGGCAATGTGTAAGGCACTTCGGTGCGGGCAATGTGTAAGGCACTTCGGTGCGGGCAATGTGTAAGGCACTTCGGTGCGGGCAATGTGTAAGGCACTTCGGTGCGGGCAATGTGTAAGGCACTTCGGTGCGGGCAATGTGTAAGGCACTTCGGTGCGGGCAATGTGTAAGGCACTTCGGTGCGGGCAATGTGTAAGGCACTTCGGTGCGGGCAATGTGTAAGGCACTTCGGTGCGGGCAATGTGTAAGGCACTTCGGTGCGGGCAATGTGTAAGGCACTTCGGTGCGGGCAATGTGTAAGGCACTTCGGTGCGGGCAATGTGTAAGGCACTTCGGTGCGGGCAATGTGTAAGGCACTTCGGTGCGGGCAATGTGTAAGGCACTTCGGTGCGGGCAATGTGTAAGGCACTTCGGTGCGGGCAATGTGTAAGGCACTTCGGTGCGGGCAATGTGTAAGGCACTTCGGTGCGGGCAATGTGTAAGGCACTTCGGTGCGGGCAATGTGTAAGGCACTTCGGTGCGGGCAATGTGTAAGGCACTTCGGTGCGGGCAATGTGTAAGGCACTTCGGTGCGGGCAATGTGTAAGGCACTTCGGTGCGGGCAATGTGTAAGGCACTTCGGTGCGGGCAATGTGTAAGGCACTTCGGTGCGGGCAATGTGTAAGGCACTTCGGTGCGGGCAATGTGTAAGGCACTTCGGTGCGGGCAATGTGTAAGGCACTTCGGTGCGGGCAATGTGTAAGGCACTTCGGTGCGGGCAATGTGTAAGGCACTTCGGTGCGGGCAATGTGTAAGGCACTTCGGTGCGGGCAATGTGTAAGGCACTTCGGTGCGGGCAATGTGTAAGGCACTTCGGTGCGGGCAATGTGTAAGGCACTTCGGTGCGGGCAATGTGTAAGGCACTTCGGTGCGGGCAATGTGTAAGGCACTTCGGTGCGGGCAATGTGTAAGGCACTTCGGTGCGGGCAATGTGTAAGGCACTTCGGTGCGGGCAATGTGTAAGGCACTTCGGTGCGGGCAATGTGTAAGGCACTTCGGTGCGGGCAATGTGTAAGGCACTTCGGTGCGGGCAATGTGTAAGGCACTTCGGTGCGGGCAATGTGTAAGGCACTTCGGTGCGGGCAATGTGTAAGGCACTTCGGTGCGGGCAATGTGTAAGGCACTTCGGTGCGGGCAATGTGTAAGGCACTTCGGTGCGGGCAATGTGTAAGGCACTTCGGTGCGGGCAATGTGTAAGGCACTTCGGTGCGGGCAATGTGTAAGGCACTTCGGTGCGGGCAATGTGTAAGGCACTTCGGTGCGGGCAATGTGTAAGGCACTTCGGTGCGGGCAATGTGTAAGGCACTTCGGTGCGGGCAATGTGTAAGGCACTTCGGTGCGGGCAATGTGTAAGGCACTTCGGTGCGGGCAATGTGTAAGGCACTTCGGTGCGGGCAATGTGTAAGGCACTTCGACTTCGGTGCCGGGCAATGTGTAAGGCACTTCGGTGCGGGCAACGTGTCGTTGTGAGTTTGTCGTTGTGTAAGGCACTTCGGTGCGGGCAATGTGTAAGGCACTTCGGTGCGGGCAATGTGTAAGGCACCTTTGGGGTGCGGGCAACTATGAGTTGAGTTGTTGAGTTGCATTGTGGTGTTGTATTGCATTGTTTGATCGTATTGTGTTGTTGTGCATAGTGCTTGGTTTTAAACTGTATTTGTTATCCCCTACTTGTTAAGCGTAAGCTTACGTGTGTGTGTTCTGTGGTGTAGGTAATGATGCGGTTACAGGTGAGCTAAACGAGTGAGACAGGACTTGGCAGCAGTCGGAGGAGTACGGGGCATGCCGGTGCGGGCAGTTGTCGGGGCGACTCCACTATGGTCTTCGGAGATGTGGACTTTGTATTTTGATAGCGTATTGTAGATGTCTGTTGTTGTATATAATTAAGTTAAGGGTGATATGTCGCCCTATATTGTGGTCTTTCTTCAATTAGGGTTGTTAATATTTTAGTTTAACTCTTTACTGCTATTTGGAGATTTCTCATGCCGTATGCTGGATAGTTGGTTGGTTAGGAGTATTCTGGAATTGTTTGGGGATTTATTTATTGCAGGTACCTAGCATTTTGGGAGGCGCCATTTTCAGGCGTTACTTTGCCGAAATTTTCGGGAAGGATGCCGTGGTGCTTAAAGGTTAGGTTTAAGGGGAAGAGTCTAGGCAGCTAGGTATGACGTAAAGAGTTTCAGGAGATTTAGTTTTAAATCCTAGGGTGTTAGGTTTATTTTAAATGAGGTTTTAACGTGGAATTGGTTAGCAATGTAGCGCTCCGAGCCAGGGTGGGTTCGGGGCGTTACAACCGAGAAGGGATAAATCTCATTGTCAAGGACCATGATCTATTAGAAGATAAAATAGATCCAACGAACAAAGCTTCACATGGTTTAGTCGTGGAAACCCGAGGAAAAGAGCGATCACAACAAAAGCAAGAGACTATAAAAATAAAGAGCTTTTTAGCATGGAAGTGGACCCCATGAACTGGGTAAAATAAGACCAATAAGGCACGGAGTTGGGCTCCACAAATCCCAATGGATTGGAGAGAGAATGGTAGAGATCCACACAAACTACAAAGAGATAAAGATTCATGTGGGTTGGAAAGAGATAAAGATCCACATGACTTGGTTTATGATGTGATTCAAGTTCAGACAAAGTCAAAGCTTAAGAATAAGGATCCAATTGAAGATACGACCGGCCCAATGACTAGAGTAAGAAGCCCAAGATTATTGGAAGATCTTTTAAAGTAAGAGAGGCCAAATATGCATAAAGATTTACATGTGCCATGCACATGCACATGTAAGAATTAAAAAGTCACATGCGAAGCACATGCAAATTCAAACAAATCACGTATGAGAGATCTTATCCGACAGAATTTACTCAAATCAATTCAAATCATGTTCAAACGTAGTTTAAACATGAGATGACATTTGATCATGCAAAGGATCATTATCTCACGATTTTATTAGTTATTTTATCTTTATTTTCATTTTTTATTATTATTTAATTTAATTTTAATGTGTAGCCTATTTAATGACAAACTATTTGATTTAATAGAAGAACAAGTTTGAATTAAAAATTGAGTGTTTTTTTTAGAGAGGATTTCTCTTTAGTTCTTTGCGAAGAACAACGATCTTCTTCAAATCACGATTGAAGAATCTCGCTTGATAGATTTAGTTCTTACCAACGAGTTTGGTCTGGGTCAAGCACCTGTTTTGATAGCTTCGATTCAGCCAACAGGTATGGCTCGGGTCAAGCTCCTGTTTTGATAACTAGGGTTTCATCGAATTCTTTGATTGTGGTCTTAGTTCCTTACTTTGTTCTTGAATCAAAAAGGCGTTCCTTTCAATTATTTCGCATTGTTTCGGGTCCCGGGTCCTTTCGATCCGAGGTTCGCATCAATTATGTATAATTTGTTAGTCACCAAAGTGGCCAAATTATCAAGGTTTTCTCATATAACAAATTAATTAAAGTCGATTACTCATGTTATACGTGATGCTCGCTAATAAAATGACATGATGATAATTATGATTTTGACATGAGTGTATTGATTTTCATGATTATAAAATATGTTGAATCGCCCAAAGGTGGATTGGTTATTTTATAATTATAAATATAATTGTGGTAAATTGATATGTTTTGAGTAGGTGTGTTTAGTTATCCAAAGATAACAAACATGTCTATTTCAAGTATGTGAAAGTCAATTGAGCATCAATTATGGTTATGATTATATATGGTTGTGTCACCCAAAGGAAAACTTCAATATATAGTAATGATTGTCTGATTGCATTGTTTCTCAAAGCATTAAAGTATGAGGAAGTTTTATATTTGCAGTATCTATTCATGTAGCTCTTCATTCGCAAACTACGTCTGTTGTCAAGTTTTCTGGTATAAATTTCTCTGAATGGTGCGAACAAGTTCAGTTTCATCTTGGTGTTCTGGATCTTGATTTAACACTCTTAACTGAGAAACCAGCTGCTCTTACGGCAACTAGCAACATTGATCAGAGATTTTCCTATAATGCTTGAGAAAGATAAAACAGACTGAGCCTAATGTTTATATGAACTATTGTAGCAAACAACATCAAGTCCACATTTCCTAAAACTAAAAGTGTTAAGGAATTTATGAAATTTGTGGAAGAATGTTCTCAGTTTGAATCGGCTGACAAGTCACATACTGGAACACTAATGGTACTTTGACCACCATGAAATTTGATGGTTCTCGTACCATGCATGAGCATGTCGTCGAAATGACGAACATGGCAGCAAGACTGAAAACCATGGGAATAGAAGTAAATGAGAACTTCCTTGTGACATTTATCATGAACTCCTTGCCTCCTCAATATGGCTCATTTCATATGAGCTATAATACGATGAGGGATAAATGGAATGTGCATGAATTGCAAAGTATGTTCATTCAAGAAGAAGCAAGGCTTAAGAAACCAGGAACTCAAGATGTCAATCTCAAGAAAGAAAAGTGGAAATGGCAAGAAAGAACTATCATCGATAAATCAGTCCTCTTTCCAAATCCACAAGAAGGAACAACAGAAAGATAAGTGTCATTTCAGTGGAAAGCAAGGATGCTATCAGAAAGATTGCCTTAAACATAAGGCATGGTTCGAAAAGAAAGGTAAGCCTAGTGCTTTCGTATGTTTCGAATCAAATTTAACTGAAGTTCCTTGCAACACCTGGTGGATTTATTCTTGTTGTACCACTTATGTTTCTAATATGATGCAGGGATTCCTTACGTCCCAAACCATAAGCCCAAATGAAAGATATATTTTTATGGGCAATCGGGTAAAAGTTACAATTGAAGTTATTGGAACTTACTGTTTAATGTTAGACACTGGACATCAATTAGATATTTTTTAAACTGTTTATGTTCCATCTATTTCTCGTAATTTGGTATCATTGTCCAAACTTTATACAGCTGGATATTCCTTTATGTTTGGAAATGAATGTTTCAATTTGTATAAAGATAATTTTCTCATTGGTTCTGGTATTTTTTATGATGGTTTGTACAAATTAAAGCTCAATAATCGTTTTGCTGAGACTCTTTAAACCTTGCATCATAATGTTGGAACTAAACGTGGTATAATGAATGAATATTCTGTTAATTTGTGGCATAAACGATTAGGTCATATATTCAAAGAAAGAATAGAAAGATTGGTAAAGCAAGCAATCCTTCCACTTTTGGATTTTACTAATTTTGATATTTGTGTTGATTGTATTAAAGGAAAACAAACAACAAACACAAGTAAGAAAGTAGTCACAAGAAGCAAACAACTCCTTGAAATTATACACACCGATATATGTGGTCCTTTTGATGTTCCATCTTTTGGTGGACAAATGTATTTTATCACCTTTATTGATGATTTTTCACGTTATGGATATATCTATCTACTGAATGAAAAATCTTAATCAATAAATGCTCTTGAAGTGTTTATTACTGAGGTTGAAAGACAAGTAGATAGAAAAGTAAAAATTATTAGATCTGATAGAGGTGGTGAATATTATGGAAGTTATGATGAAAATGGACAACATCCTGGTCCATTTGCTAAATTCCTTAAAAGTCGTGGCATTTGTGCGCAATACACAATGCCAGAAACACCAGAACAAAATGCTATTGCGGAAAGGCAAAATCGTACTTTAATGGATATGGTTAGGAGTATGTTAAGTAATTCATCTTTACCCTTGTCATTATGGATGCATGCTTTAAATACTACTGTGTATTTATTAAACAGGATTCCTAGTAAGGCAGTCTTAAATACTCCATTTGAACTGTGGACAAGAAGGAAACCTAGTTTAAGACACCTGCATATTTGGGGTTACCCAGCAGAAGTAAGAATTTATAATTCACATGAAAAGGAACTGGATTCAAAAACAACCAGTGGTTTCTTCATTGGTTATCCAGAAAAATCAAAAGGGTATAGATTTTACTGTTCTAGCTATAATACGAGAATTGTTGAAACTGGAAATACTAGGTTCACTGAAAATGGTGAAATCAGTGGGAGTTTGGAACCACGTAAAGTGGAAATTCAAGAAGTAAGGATGCAAGTTTCAATACCTATAACTTCTACTCAAGTTGTTGTTCCACCGGTTGTTGATCGTATCAATGACTTATACGAACAGCAAATTAATGATCAAACACCACATGATGAGATTGTGATGACCTACGTATGAGTACGACTGCGGGGCAAACCTCGGATTACGGGGTGGATCCCGAACTTGAGTATAGGCGAATCCCGGGTCGTAAAGAGGGAGCGTCACAATCCCACATCACTTGGAGAAGTATATGGAAATGAAACATATGTAAGGAAACCCTCCCAAGATAGTAAGACACGTTTTGTAGCACAATTGACAACGGATCCCATAAGAACTCCGAAGTTAAAAGTGTTTCGACAAGAGTAGTACCACGTTGGGTGACCGCCTGAGAATTCCTCACCAAACAAAGTCGTAAGGTGAGGATATTGGGTTACGACCCAATCCCCAGAGCGGACAATATCTTAATGGGAAAATGGGTCGTTTTAAATGGTATCAGAGCTTGTACCTATCTAGAAATGTGGCCAACGAGGACGTTGGGCCCCCAAGGGGGGGTGATTGTGATGACCCGGATGTGTACGTATGAGTACGACTACGGGGCAAATCGCAGGTTGCGGGGGGATCCCGGACTCGAGTATAGGCAAATTTCGGGTCGTAAAGAGGGGGTTGTCTTAAACCCACATTATTCGGAGAAGTATATGGAAATGAAACATATATAAGGAAACCCTCCCAAGATAGTAAGACGCGTTTTGGAGCACAATTGACAACAGATCCCATAAGAATTCTGAAGTTAAAAGTGCTTCAGCGAGAGTAGTACCGGGTTGGGTGACCGATTGGGAAATCCTCACCAAACAAAGCCGTGAGGGGAGGATATTGGGTTACTACCTAATCCCCAGAGCAGACAATATCTTACTGGAAAAATGGGTCGTTACAGAGATTGTCACTAATGAACCTATAGTAGATGAACCACTAGAAATACCATTAGGAAGATCTATGAGAGAAAGAAGATCTGCTATTTCAAATGATTATGTGGTTTATCTTCAAGTGTCCGAATGTGACTTAGGACTTGATGATGATCCAATTTCGTTTTCACAAGCCATGGAATGTGAGAATTCTGATAAATGGTTAAATGCCATGAAAGATGAGTTAAAATCAATAGAACAAAGTGAAGTTTGGGAACTCGTCGAATTGCCTGAATGTTGTAAAAGAGTTGGGTGTAAATGGGTCTTTAAGACTAAAAGCGACTCTAATGGCAATATCGAACGAAATAAAGCCAGACTTGTTGCCAAAAGTTATACTCAGAAAGATGACATTGATTATAAAGAAACTTTTTCTCCTGTTTCGAAAAAAGATTATCTCAGAATTATTATGGCATTGGTAGTTCATTATGATTTAGACCTCCATCAAATGGATGTGAAAACTGTCTTTTTGAATGAGAATTTAGATGAAGAAGTTTATATGGACCAACCTGAAGGTTTTGTCGTTAAAGGACAAGAACACATGGTGTGTAAACTAAAGAAGTCAATATATGAACTTAAACAAGCTTCCCAACAATGGTATCTTAAGTTTAACGATACCATTACTTCCTTTGAATTTAAGGAAAACATCGTTGATCGATGTATATATCTAAAAGTCAGTGGGAGTAAGTTTATAATTTTAGTTATGTATGTTGATGATATCTTGCTGGCCACTAACGATATTGGCTTAATGTATGAAATCAAGAAATATCTTGATATGAACTTTGAAATGAAAAATACGGGAAAGACATCCTTTGTGATTGGAATTGAAATATTCCGGAATAGATCATAAGAATTGTTGGGATTGTCTCAGAAATCCTATATTAATAAAGTTCTAGAAAGATTTAGAATGGAAAAATATTCTGCAAGTATTATTCCAATTCAGAAATGAGATAAATTTAATCTCAATCAATGTCTAAAAAATGAATTGGAACGCACACAAATGAAATATATTCTTTATGCATCTATTGTGGGAAGCTTGATGTATACACAGACTTGTACCAGACCCGATATTTGTTTTGCTGTTAGAATACTGGGACAGTATCAAAGTAATCTAGGCATAGAGCATTGGAAAGCTGCAAAGAAAGTACTAAGGTATTTAGAAGGAACGAAAGATGGCATGCTTACCTATTAGCGATCTGATTATCTTGAAGTGATTGGATATTCAGATTCTGATTATGCAGGATGTGTGGATACCAGAAAATTCACGTTTAGCTATTTGTTCCTTTTAGCCGATGGTGCAATCTCATGGAAGAGTGTAAAGCAGTCTGTCACTGCTACGCCCACTATGAAGGCTGAGTTTGTGGCATACTTTGAGGCCACAATTCAGGGTTTATAGCTGCGGAACTTTATTTCAAGACTTGAAATTTTTGACAGTATCGCCAAGCTGTTGGAAATTTATTGTGATAATTCTGCAGCAGTCTTCTTTTCTAAAAACAACAAGTATTCCAAAGGTGCTAAATACATAGAGTTGAAATACTTGACCGTTAAAGAAGAAGTTCAGAAACATAGAGTGTCAGTAGAACACATAAGCACCAACCTTATGATTGCAGATCCGTTAACAAAAGGATTTCCACCTAAGACATTTACTGAACATGTTGAACGAATGGGCATTACCGAATGTTAACTTTATGTTTATGTTTATGTTGTGTTCTTTATGTACTTGACACTCTTGAACTCATTATTGATAGTTTTTGATTTACACTTATAAATCATGTTTGATTAAGTTGAATGCATTCAGAAATGAAATTATGAAGTTATGATATGAACAAGATTAGTCTTTATGAAAGACACTAATGTGGACCATTACAATATACCTGCTTATAGATCATAGTTGGTATATAATTGATAGTGTGATACATGGAAGGAACTGTGTCGATAGAATGACATAACGACCGCTATGATCCACATTAGTTGTATACTTGATAATGATATTATGTTTCATCAATATGATGATGGATTTTCTTATCTTATACACATGATAATATAAATATTACAGATTATGATATATGGGCCAAGTGGGAGATATGTTGGTTTTGTTTGTTTGAGTGAAAGGTAGAGGGGATCAATCGCCTCTAAATGGCTGATTGATCGGCTCTGTGTTTATGTTAAAATTTTGGGAAAGAAATAATAACAGTATTTATGAGCGATCAATCGGCTATTTATGAGCGATCAATCGGCTATTTATGAGCGATCAATCGGCTATTTATGAGCGATCAATCGGCTATTTATGAGCGATCAATCGGCTATTTATGAGCGATCAATCGGCTATTTATGAGCGATCAATCGGCTATTTATGAGCGATCAATCGGCTATTTATGAGCGATCAATCGGCTATTTATGAGCGATCAATCGGCTATTTATGAGCGATCAATCGGCTATTTATGAGCGATCAATCGGCTATTTATGAGCGATCAATCGGCTATTTATGAGCGATCAATCGGCTATTTATGAGCGATCAATCGGCTATTTATGAGCGATCAATCGGCTATTTATGAGCGATCAATCGGCTATTTATGAGCGATCAATCGGCTATTTATGAGCGATCAATCGGCTATTTATGAGCGATCAATCGGCTATTTATGAGCGATCAATCGGCTATTTATGAGCGATCAATCGGCTATTTATGAGCGATCAATCGGCTATTTATGAGCGATCAATCGGCTATTTATGAGCGATCAATCGGCTATTTATGAGCGATCAATCGGCTATTTATGAGCGATCAATCGGCTATTTATGAGCGATCAATCGGCTATTTATGAGCGATCAATCGGCTATTTATGAGCGATCAATCGGCTATTTATGAGCGATCAATCGGCTATTTATGAGCGATCAATCGGCTATTTATGAGCGATCAATCGGCTATTTATGAGCGATCAATCGGCTATTTATGAGCGATCAATCGGCTATTTATGAGCGATCAATCGGCTATTTATGAGCGATCAATCGGCTATTTATGAGCGATCAATCGGCTATTTATGAGCGATCAATCGGCTATTTATGAGCGATCAATCGGCTATTTATGAGCGATCAATCGGCTATTTATGAGCGATCAATCGGCTATTTATGAGCGATCAATCGGCTATTTATGAGCGATCAATCGGCTATTTATGAGCGATCAATCGGCTATTTATGAGCGATCAATCGGCTATTTATGAGCGATCAATCGGCTATTTATGAGCGATCAATCGGCTATTTATGAGCGATCAATCGGCTATTTATGAGCGATCAATCGGCTATTTATGAGCGATCAATCGGCTATTTATGAGCGATCAATCGGCTATTTATGAGCGATCAATCGGCTATTTATGAGCGATCAATCGGCTATTTATGAGCGATCAATCGGCTATTTATGAGCGATCAATCGGCTATTTATGAGCGATCAATCGGCTATTTATGAGCGATCAATCGGCTATTTATGAGCGATCAATCGGCTATTTATGAGCGATCAATCGGCTATTTATGAGCGATCAATCGGCTATTTATGAGCGATCAATCGGCTATTTATGAGCGATCAATCGGCTATTTATGAGCGATCAATCGGCTATTTATGAGCGATCAATCGGCTATTTATGAGCGATCAATCGGCTATTTATGAGCGATCAATCGGCTATTTATGAGCGATCAATCGGCTATTTATGAGCGATCAATCGGCTCTGGATCCTTAAGTTTTGCGCAAATAACATGTAATAACAGAGGCAGCGCCGATTGATCGGCTATTAAAGGCGATCAATCGGCTCTACCATTATGATGCAAATGTGATTTATAACAGAGGCAATGCCGATTGATCGGCTCTCTTGGGCGATCAATCGACTCTACCTCTGCGGAATGAAATCACTCTAAAGAATCCAAAAATTTTTATACTCAAACGTCCACCGAAGAAACCACGTGATGCGGACATATGCGTGCAAATTCTATTGGTTAAGGTATTTTGTTTTATTGATAAAGTGATTAATTTGATGGAAATTAATCTTTATGTATATAATGAAAAACGAAACTGGTCCTCTCTCTGCCTAACGAATATGGTGGTGTTTTCCATCAACTTCATCACTGAAGAAACTTAGGAGGTTAAGGGAGAGAAATCAATTTCTGTTATCATAAAGAAAGGTAAGTGTCTTTCCTTGTCAATTAAATTGGTGAAAATCAAATTGTTCATGATCCTGCAGTTTCTCCTTGAAGAAAATGAGAAACAATTAAGAGAAAATGAACTAACATTTCTTTCTAGGTCTATTTTACCTTTTGATACTTCTCAATCACATTGACCTAAAACGTCGTCAAGACAAAATAGTTACCTAACAGTTCTACTCAATATCTTTTATCTTCTGATTTATCTTTTGCCTTCTTACATGCATATTGTTGAGCCATTTCTTCGAATGTTGAACCTAAAAAGTTTTCACTAAACAAATATGACTCCAAAATGGAGAGAAGAAATGAGAGTTGAATGGCAACATAGAAACAATAGAAACCTTGAAAGAAACAACAAAGGTGAAAAAAACAATGAATCTAAAAAGGTAGAACAACGAACAAACAACGCAGAAACAATAGAAAACTTGAATGAAACAAAGGCCGAACTCAAAATGAGATCGATTTCGTACCAAGAAGGTGAAAAAATAGAAACTTACTTTAGTTTCTAACTCAAAAAAGATAGATGGAGTCTTCTACCAAACCGCCACATCAAACTCACAATACCCGAATGATAAGATAAACTATAATCCACAAGCTAACTTCAAGAGTCTACTAGAGAGAAATCTCTATTTTCTTCATCAATATTCAAAAGTTGGACTACTTACAAAAGAGCTCTAAAAGATCTTAAATAGTTCACAACTAGGATATATATCTAAGACAAAATCTTAAAAATGCCCTCTTAAAGACAACTCGGACTCATCTAGAATATACTCTAGCCAAGTGTTACATAATTTAAACTTTGATAAAATAAATTAAATGCAAAGAAATAAAATAGAAGTTGAATTGGGCCAAAATTTGAATAGTTAGAAACCAATTGATTGAATGTTCTTGACTAACTTAACCATGGATATCAGTGTGAAATCTCCTTCAAGCTCTAAACCTCTTTACGTAAAAATTGGTTAGAAAAATAAAGATTATCTGATCGTTTAATTCAAGATCAGATAATTTATCTCATTACCACATCATTCTTCTGGGGTTGAAAGGGATATGCTGGCAAATTCGAAGACTCCTTGAGAAGATTCTTGTCAAGTAAAACAAAGTCTCATTTCCTTTTTCTTTTTACAAGAGTAGTTTATCTTGTGCCACTTGTTCCAAATTCAAAGAAACTAGGTTTATGTGTTTTCCTCTGTAATCAAATGAGTAGATGTAATTAACTCCATCAGGTTTTAGCTTTTCATTCTTAGGTAACCCCTTCATTTTTTCAATCTCCCTTCACAACCTTTTCAAAACCAATGGGTTTGGTTTAGTCACCACTTTTTGCTCAAATCTCAATTCATTCTCTTTTTCTTCAAATGTGTGGGGTCACAAGTAACTCCAATTTTAGCAATGAGGTTTTCAAAGCAAATACTTTCTTAGGCCACTTGCATGGCCATAGATTTTGCATCAATCATGAGATAAAACTCCTCATCAGCATGGTTGATGTCATTTCCCAACTGGACTTTCTCACAATTAACATTCACCAATTTGTTAACAACCACATTTGATTCTTCTATAGAAGATTTTTCCTCTCATAAAGAGGTTTTGGGATTATGTTTAGCTAGTTGATCCCTCTCTAAATATGATTAAGGGTCTACTTTTTTAATCTTGACGCATATGATATATCATTCTTTGCTTTTTGATCAAAAAGATTTATTCCCTACTTGAATTACCTCTCTCCAAATAAAACGATGTGGGAGTATCTCGATAAAACGATATAGACATAGACATACATGACAAGAACTAATTTGGAGTAAATTTTCTACACAAAAGTCTTTTCATCGTGTCACATTTGTCTAAAGCTTCTTCTTCATCTCTTGTCCTCTTAAAATCTCCACCATAAAAATGTTTGTCCCACGAGTCCTGATAAAACAAGTTTCACTTTAATCTTATCTGCATAATTGTTACATTCAAAGATCTAATCAACCTCTTCTTTTTATTCTACGTATTCAACTTCCCAATTGGCTCCTCTAAATGATAGAATAGAAACTTTCAACTTTCTCCCTATAATAAAAGTTCCTTAGTAAAAAGCAAATGGGATTCCCATAGAATATAACCTTGATCTTTGATATTAAATTATATAAAATCGAATCTCTGATACTAAATAACGCTAATACGAAAGGTTGGACATAGGTGCAAATGACCTCAAAAGAAGTGGAGATGACCGGGTTACAAAAATTCTCAGGTTTGGGCGTTCAGGATTAAGGACAAACATCAAGTAAGAAAGAATGAAAAATGTGTCTCGAAGCGGGTGAAGAGGAAGATTGCAAAAGTTCCCATGGCACATTAAGAGATTTTCATTTTAAGGTTGCTTATCAGATTCACTAGTATTTGAAATAATGCATTGATCAAGGTCCATTTACTCTATAAATTCAACAACTTAATTTAAGGCATTTACTCATTGTAGTTGGGTGGCTTGCTCTATATATAAACCTAAGGTGAGTTTCTATCATATTTATAGGTTTTGTATACAAACCTAAGAGTTTTTAATTAGTACTAAATAAGAGATTATGGCAAAGTATTGAGTCTTGATTAGTTTTAGACTTCTAGATAATTGGCTTTGGCAGTGGTATACCTGATCAAGAGCGAGATATTGGGGTCTAACGTGGACGCTTAAAAAGAAATTTTAGTTTAGAAATATGACTGAAGTAGATGCTCATTGTTGAAGAGAGGGTGCCTACAACTCGATATTTAAAACAATATACTTGCATTTTAAACTATTTTTTCAATCATTTTATCTTTTTGACATGGTTTGGGAAATGAATATAAGATGTCAAGATAGATTAATGACTATAATTCAAACATCACTTTTTCGGTTAAATATCGTGCGTGTGCGCATGTAGACACACACACATACAAATAAATATATATATATATATATATATATATATGAACTAAGTAATCAGTTCTATAAGTAATCTTATTAATTTAATTTGATATGAATAATAACCAATAAGGTGATTTATTTTTCTCAATACGATGAGTTGATCTACCAATATGATGAGTTGATCTCTCCAACAAGTTTCTTTATCTATTCTTGTGAAGATTTATGTTCAAATATCGATACGAAGGTTTGATAATACTTTAAACTTGAACTTCTGGACTCTCGTCGGGGTTGTGGCCGCTTTAGCCGTGGTTTGGCGTTTAGGCTTTTGCACCCATTTACGAGAATAATGAGGATTGAGTTCTAAAGTATTATGAAATTAATCTCTTTGAGATAGATTGTATTGATATGGGTAATTCATAGTCTACATGAGGAGAAGTTTAGAAACAATACGAAGTTATTAATAAATCAATAAGGTATTTTGATAAATCAATAAGAGAAAAATTTGTTATCAATAAGGTTTATTATCTTATCTCAAATTAAATTCCTAAGATTAAGCTTAGAAAAGATTTGCTTTTTGCATAAATGAATTAACTATTGTCTAAACATGAATTTTTCTGATATTACCAATATATCTTCAAATTCTACTAAAAACGAACAAATCGTAGAAATTTCTCAAAACTCTTTACTAAATCAATGGTCTATTCCTGTAATAGAAACCAAAGAAATTTACAAAGTAGGAACGTTTGAATTTCTTTTCAAAAATGCTATCAAAATTTCTGAACAAACTATTTGTTTAGATTCCAATGACAAAACGATTAAACTATTAAGTTTAAAAGATATCCAAAAATACAAGTATATCCATATAGGATTAATCTAAATTGCTTTTAAACCTTTAACTCTTCCAGGTTTAAATGCCAGTATTCTAGCTAATCTAAGAGACGCTATAAATCAAAATTGGAAAAACTCTCTAATGGGAGTTATTCAAACAAGTTTATGTCATAGGGAAAGGTCTGCCCCATGGAATTCGTCCGGCTATAGCACCTGCTCGAGCCCGTTGGAGAATAGCAGCATCCCAAGGGTCAAGGGCTGCTTGAGCAGCTTGTCTTTGATGCTGAGCTGCTTCGATTTGCATATTTTCTAAAATGGCATTTTCTGCATCCCAGTGAGCCATTAAAGAACTTTCTTTTTTCCTTTTCTTAGAGAATGACGATATTGGGAACAGTCTATAAGAGAATTGAAAAGATCCTCTTCTGTAGGTATGATATCGTCTGGATTTTGAGATTCGCCGGGTAACACCTGAAAGCGATTAGATCCTGAAATCATAGAGAAATCAGAATCAGAATTAGAAAAATCTTCTTCGTCATCAGAGTCATCAAACATCTGGCCTTTTATAGTTTCCAAAAGCTTGATGTGACGTTCTTGCTTTGATAGAGTTGGAAATTGATTTTTGATATCTTGGCGCATTTGTTTCACCATGCTCAAAGATTCTTTCTCTGATTGATGTGACATGTTGGAAATAGCTTTTGCTTTATTGACTTTAATAGTTTCAATAATGTTGGAAAAGCACTGGTCGGTGTCATAATGAGACCACCATGTGACAAATAAGCATCTTTGTAATTCTGGAATGTCCAAATGATCTTTGTCCAACTCCAGATTCCACTGCCAAATCCAATTAATTTGAAATTCGGTAAAGAACCATAAAAGCGGTTTTCCTTTGAACATTTTCTGATTGGAAATAAAATCGGGATGGCTATCAAACCATGGTTGGTATTGGTCTTGTATCTTTTTTGGGAGGATAGCAAATTCGGGAGAATGACTTTGCCACCAATGAAGAAACCAGTTTGGAAATTGATCTTCAGATTTTAGAATTGCTGGATTCATAGTAAAAAACCATGAATGATTTCTTTTGGGATTTTGGTAAAGAAACACATGAGACCATGCGGCAATATAGTCCCAATAGTTGTATTTCTGCTCATTATTTTTGGTAGTAGTTGTTCTTGGGTTAAGAACATTCAAGCCCCACTTTTGAGGATGGATAATTCGAATAATATAACACTTGGAATGTGTCATAGTGCTTGTGATATTTCCCTCTTCAACATAGTAATGTTGAATTTGGACAGAATTGGAATCAATTAGAATAGCTTCGTAATAGAATCGAAGCTTTCCCTCAGGAATTAGATAATGTTGGCTGCCCATGTACCTTTTTTTGAAAAACCAAGGGTCCTTTTGGATTAAAAAATGCACCATCAGAATCCCGACATGCTTTGGGAAGAAAATTTCTTCAAAAATCAAACTACTTATTCAGCCAAAACTATTTATGAGTGGAACATAGATGGTTTATCTGAATATCAAATTTACGAAGTCCTGCACAAAATGCTGATGTATGCTAGTATTTGTCGTGCATCTCATAACACTGATAGAGATATTGCTATCTTTATCATTAGTGGTTTCATTGGCAGCCTCAAAGGTTGGTGGGATAACATTCTCACTCAAATTCAAAGAGATGAAATTCTCAATGCTGTTAAAATCGAACAGCCATCAACTTCCCAATCACAACAAGATAGTGTTTATACACTTATCCAATCAATTATCTTTTATTTTGTTGGTTCGGTTGACCAGCGTCTTGAGCGCGGCACTGAATTATTACAAAATCTCAAATGTGGTCCTTTAACCAACTTTCGATGGTATAAAGATGTTTTCATTACCAAAGTTTTCCAAAGACCTGATGCAAATGCTCCTTATTGGAAGTCCAAATTCATTGAGGGATTACCTTCACAATTTGCTGAGCGTGTCAAACAAAAGTTAAGTACTTCCCAAAATGGTCAAAATATTCCTTGGAATGATTTAACCTATGGTCATCTTGTCAGTATTTGTCTTCAAACTGGAATCAACTTATGTAATGACATGAAGTTGCAATATCAAATTAAGAAACAAAATATCACAGGCAAACAAGAGATTGGAGAATTTTGTCAACAGTTTGCTTTTGACATGCCAATTCAATATCCTAAACGAATAAGGGATAAAACCAAACATCATAAATCTCAAAATTATAAAAATTATCAAAAGGCCAAAAGAAAACTTAAGGCTAAAGAATGGTCAAACATTCCTAAACCTACATTTCCAAAGAAAAAGCGAAAATACTCCAAAACTCCTAAGTCCAAAATTAAATGTTTCAAATGTGGACAACTAGGACATTATGCCAATAAATGTTTCAAAGCTAAAAAATTGAATGAGTTAGTTCATGATGAACAAACTAGAATTCAACTGTCAAAACTTTTCTTAGAATCTTCTGATACAGAAGAAAGCCTTCCAAGTCATGATGATCTGTCTTCATCATCATCCTCAGAAGAAAATTGCATCAACAAATGTTGCAATCAAATTTCCAAATTATCCATTAATGTTCTTTCACAAGAACAAGAAGATTCTCAAAAATCTTGATCAAATCCCTGATCCTAATTTTAGGATGAAAATTGTTTCCCAATTGATCAATCAAACTCACCCAGTTTCAAATGAATCGACTGTTCCTGAGTCCATTCTAAAACCAAAATACTATACTATGCAGGAAGTTTTTCATCGCATAGATCATCTTCAAAAGGTAACTCCTGTTACTCTCCAAGATTTACAAAAAAAGGTACATCATCTTAAAGAAGAAATCAAAATTCTCAGAAATAATCAATTAATTTCTGATACCAAAATCAGTCAATTAGAAGAGTCACTTTCACTTCCTAATACAACTCATACTTCTTCTATTCCTTTCCAAAACGAAACTCTCAATCATATTAACCATATTCTAAGTCAAAAATGGTACGTCGAGATTTCTCTTCTAATTCACAATGATTATCAAATTTCCAACATTACTGCTCTTGTAGATAGTGGAGCAGATATTAATTGTATCCAAGAAGGATTTATTCCTACCAAGTACTTCGAAAAAACTTCTCAAACTTTGACTACTGCAGGAGGCAGTAAACTTTTTGTCAAATTTAAATTATCCAATGTCACCATTTGCAACGAACAAAGTTGTTTACCTACCACTTTTCTTCTTGTCAAAGATTTAAATCATAAAGTGATTTTAGGAAATCCTTTTCTCCAACAAATAATGCCCATCACTATCAATGAAAGTGGCATTATAGCTACTGTTCAAGACACTAAAGTCTTATACCCTTTTGTGTCTGATCCAGTTGTAAAAATTCTAAATGAGTTAAGAAATTTTTCTCAAACTAAAATTCAGCAATTGAATTTTCTCAAATCAGAAATAAATTCTTTCAAAATTGAACATCAACTCAAAGACTTTCAAATGATTAATAAAATCAAGACTATTGAATCTCAATTCCAAAATGAGGTTTGTCATACTATTCCAAATGCTTTCTGGGAAAGAAAAAGACACATTGTTTCTTTACCCTATATTCCTAATTTTGATGAAAAGCTTATTCCAACAAAGGCTCGGCCCAGTCAAATGAAACAGGAATATCTCAAATTATGCCAAGATGAAATTCAAACTTTATTAGAGAAAAACCTTATCCAACCAAGTCAATCTCCTTAGAGTTGCACAGCTTTTTATGTCAATAAAAATGCTGAGAAAGAACGAGGAGTCCCTCGTCTTGTTATCAACTACAAACCTTTAAATAATGTTCTCAAATGGATCAGATATCCAATTCCAAACAAAAAAGATTTGTTAGACAGATTACAATCTGCTCTCATATTTTCCAAATTTGATCTCAAATCTGGTTACTGGCAAATTCAAATTGCCAAAGAAGACCGTTACAAAACTGCTTTTGTAGTCCCCTTTGGTCATTACGAATGGAATGTAATGCCATTTGGATTAAAAAATGCACCATCAGAATTCCAACATATCATGAATGATATTTTTTCCAAATATTCCAAATTCTGTATTGTCTATATAGATGATATACTGGTGTTTTCCAATTCCATTGATCAACACTTCAGACATCTTAGAATTATTAAAGATGCTATGAAAGTTAATGGTTTAGTAGTCTCTGCTCCTAAACTAAAACTTTTCCAAACTACTGTGCGATTCCTTGGTCATACTGTACATCAAGGAACAATCATTCCAATTAATAGAAGTATTGAATTTGCTTCTAAATGTCCTGATGAAATTACTGAAAAAAAACAATTGCAAAGATTTCTTGGTAGTTTAAATTATTTGGGTGATTTTTATTCAAATCTAGCCCAGGACACTGCCATATTATATCAAAGATTAAGAAAAAATCCTTCACCATGGACCCCTGACCATACTGCAGCTGTTCAAAAGGTAAAGGTAAAAGCTCAAACACTTCCTTGTTTGGCACTTTCCAATTCAGAATGGAACAAAATTGTTGAAACTGATGACTCTGACAAAGGTTATGGAGGTATTCTAAAACAATTGAATCATAATAATTCTAAAGAAGAACTGGTAAGATTTACTTCTGGTGCTTGGAAACCAGTTCAGCAAAATTATTCTATTGTCAAAAAAGAGGTTTTATCTATTGTCAAATGTATTACAAAATTTCAAGATGATTTACTCAATAAACATTTTGTTTTACGAGTTGATTGTTCTTCTGCCAAACAAATTTTAACTAAAGATGTTAAACATCTAGTTTCTAAACAAATTTTTGCTAGATGGCAATCTGAGTTATCTGTTTTCGATTTTACTATCGAATATATCAAAGGCATTGATAATTCTCTTCCTGATTTTCTAACCTGAGAATTCTTGCAGGATCTTCACCCCAGTTAGGGGGAGACCGCGAGGGAGACCTCGTGGCCGTGGTAGCAATACCCATCGTATTTCCAATGCCTTATATCAAAAAGAGTTTCCCACTTTAGGGGAAAACGCATCCTCTTCTAAGGATGATTTCCAAAAGAAAACTGCTAAAGATGTCCTACTTGATAGTGGACCACAATTTCTAAAAAAGTCAGTGGCCGAGTCTATTCTGACACTTTCTAATAGAGATCTTGATCTCAACCAAAAGGACCCTTGGTTTTTCAAAGAAAGGTACATGGGCAGCCAACATTATCTAATTCCTGAGGGAAAGCTTCGATTCTATTACGAAGCTATTCTAATTGATTCCAATTCTGTCCAAATTCAACATTACTATGTTGAAGAGGGAAATATCAAAAGCACTATGACACATTCCAAGTGTTATATTATTCGAATTATCCATCCTCAAGAGTGGGGCTTGAATGTTCTTAACCCAAGAACAACTACTACCAAAAATAATGAGCAGAAATACAACTATTGGGACTATATTGCCGCATGGTCTCATGTGTTTCTTTACCAAAATCCCAAAAGAAATCATTCATGGTTTTTTACTATGAATCCAACAATTCTAAAATCTGAAGATCAATTTCCAAACTGGTTTCTTCATTGGTGGCAAAGTCATTCTCCCGAATTTGCTATCCTCCCAAAAAAGATACAAGACCAATACCAACCATGGTTTGATAGCCATCCCGATTTTATTTCCAATCAGAAAATGTTCAAAGGAAAACCGCTTTTATGGTTCTTTACCGAATTTCAAATTAATTGGATTTGGCAGTGGAATCTGGAGTTGGACAAAGACCATTTGGACATTCCAGAATTACAAAGATGCTTTTTTGTCAAATGGTGGTCTCGTTATGAGACCGACCAGTGCTTTTCCAACATTATTGAAACTATTAAAGTCAATAAAGCAAAAGCTATTTCCAACATGTCACATCAATCAGAGAAAGAATCTTTAAGCATGGTGAAACAAATGCGCCAAGATATCAAAAATCAATTTCCAACTCTATCAAAGCAAGAACGTCACATCAAGCTTTTGGAAACTATAAAAGGCCAGATGTTTGATGACTCTGATGACGAAGAAGATATTTCTAATTCTGATTCTGATTTCTCTATGCTTTCAGGATCTAATCGCTTTCAGGTGTTACCCGGCGAATCTCAAAATCCAGACGATATCATACCTACAGAAGAGGATCTTTTCAATTCTCTTATAGACTGTTCCCAATATCGTCATTCTCTAAGAA